>OX104114.1:79618622-80007393 GCA_944474755.1 Limnoperna fortunei | reverse complement strand
AGTCAGGTATAGAAGGTATTAGTCAGGTATAGAAGGTATTAGTCAGGTATAGAAGGTATTAGTCAGGTATAGAAGGTATTAGTCAGGTATAGAAGGTATTAGTCAGGTATAGAAGGTATTAGTCAGGTATAGAAGGTATTAGTCAGGTATAGAAGGTATTAGTCAGGTATAGAAGGTATTAGTCAGGTATAGAAGGTATTAGTCAGGTATAGAAGGTATTAGTCAGGTATAGAAGGTATTAGTCAGGTATAGAAGGTATTAGTCAGGTATAGAAGGTATTAGTCAGGTATAGAAGGTATTAGTCAGGTATAGAAGGTATTAGTCAGGTATAGAAGGTATTAGTCAGGTATAGAAGGTATTAGTCAGGTATAGAAGGTATTAGTCAGGTATAGAAGGTATTAGTCAGGTATAGAAGGTATTAGTCAGGTATAGAAGGTATTAGTCAGGTATAGAAGGTATTAGTCAGGTATAGAAGGTATTAGTCAGGTATAGAAGGTATTAGTCAGGTATAGAAGGTATTAGTCAGGTATAGAAGGTATTAGTCAGGTATAGAAGGTATTAGTCAGGTATAGAAGGTATTAGTCAGGTATAGAAGGTATTAGTCAGGTATAGAAGGTATTAGTCAGGTATAGAAGGTATTAGTCAGGTATAGAAGGTATTAGTCAGGTATAGAAGGTATTAGTCAGGTATAGAAGGTATTAGTCAGGTATAGAAGGTATTAGTCAGGTATAGAAGGTATTAGTCAGGTATAGAAGGTATTAGTCAGGTATAGAAGGTATTAGTCAGGTATAGAAGGTATTAGTCAGGTATAGAAGGTATTAGTCAGGTATAGAAGGTATTAGTCAGGTATAGAAGGTATTAGTCAGGTATAGAAGGTATTAGTCAGGTATAGAAGGTATTAGTCAGGTATAGAAGGTATTAGTCAGGTATAGAAGGTATTAGTCAGGTATAGAAGGTATTAGTCAGGTATAGAAGGTATTAGTCAGGTATAGAAGGTATTAGTCAGGTATAGAAGGTATTAGTCAGGTATAGAAGGTATTAGTCAGGTATAGAAGGTATTAGTCAGGTATAGAAGGTATTAGTCAGGTATAGAAGGTATTAGTCAGGTATAGAAGGTATTAGTCAGGTATAGAAGGTATTAGTCAGGTATAGAAGGTATTAGTCAGGTATAGAAGGTATTAGTCAGGTATAGAAGGTATTAGTCAGGTATAGAAGGTATTAGTCAGGTATAGAAGGTATTAGTCAGGTATAGAAGGTATTAGTCAGGTATAGAAGGTATTAGTCAGGTATAGAAGGTATTAGTCAGGTATAGAAGGTATTAGTCAGGTATAGAAGGTATTAGTCAGGTATAGAAAGGTATTAGTCAGGTATAGAAGGTATTAGTCAGGTATAGAAGGTATTAGTCAGGTATAGAAGGTATTAGTCAGGTATAGAAGGTATTAGTCAGGTATAGAAGGTATTAGTCAGGTATAGAAGGTATTAGTCAGGTATAGAAGGTATTAGTCAGGTATAGAAGGTATTAGTCAGGTATAGAAGGTATTAGTCAGGTATAGAAGGTATTAGTCAGGTATAGAAGGTATTAGTCAGGTATAGAAGGTATTAGTCAGGTATAGAAGGTATTAGTCAGGTATAGAAGGTATTAGTCAGGTATAGAAGGTATTAGTCAGGTATAGAAGGTATTAGTCAGGTATAGAAGGTATTAGTCAGGTATAGAAGGTATTAGTCAGGTATAGAAGGTATTAGTCAGGTATAGAAGGTATTAGTCAGGTATAGAAGGTATTAGTCAGGTATAGAAGGTATTAGTCAGGTATAGAAGGTATTAGTCAGGTATAGAAGGTATTAGTCAGGTATAGAAGGTATTAGTCAGGTATAGAAGGTATTAGTCAGGTATAGAAGGTATTAGTCAGGTATAGAAGGTATTAGTCAGGTATAGAAGGTATTAGTCAGGTATAGAAGGTATTAGTCAGGTATAGAAGGTATTAGTCAGGTATAGAAGGTATTAGTCAGGTATAGAAGGTATTAGTCAGGTATAGAAGGTATTAGTCAGGTATAGAAGGTATTAGTCAGGTATAGAAGGTATTAGTCAGGTATAGAAGGTATTAGTCAGGTATAGAAGGTATTAGTCAGGTATAGAAGGTATTAGTCAGGTATAGAAGGTATTAGTCAGGTATAGAAGGTATTAGTCAGGTATAGAAGGTATTAGTCAGGTATAGAAGGTATTAGTCAGGTATAGAAGGTATTAGTCAGGTATAGAAGGTATTAGTCAGGTATAGAAGGTATTAGTCAGGTATAGAAGGTATTAGTCAGGTATAGAAGGTATTAGTCAGGTATAGAAGGTATTAGTCAGGTATAGAAGGTATTAGTCAGGTATAGAAGGTATTAGTCAGGTATAGAAGGTATTAGTCAGGTATAGAAGGTATTAGTCAGGTATAGAAGGTATTAGTCAGGTATAGAAGGTATTAGTCAGGTATAGAAGGTATTAGTCAGGTATAGAAGGTATTAGTCAGGTATAGAAGGTATTAGTCAGGTATAGAAGGTATTAGTCAGGTATAGAAGGTATTAGTCAGGTATAGAAGGTATTAGTCAGGTATAGAAGGTATTAGTCAGGTATAGAAGGTATTAGTCAGGTATAGAAGGTATTAGTCAGGTATAGAAGGTATTAGTCAGGTATAGAAGGTATTAGTCAGGTATAGAAGGTATTAGTCAGGTATAGAAGGTATTAGTCAGGTATAGAAGGTATTAGTCAGGTATAGAAGGTATTAGTCAGGTATAGAAGGTATTAGTCAGGTATAGAAGGTATTAGTCAGGTATAGAAGGTATTAGTCAGGTATAGAAGGTATTAGTCAGGTATAGAAGGTATTAGTCAGGTATAGAAGGTATTAGTCAGGTATAGAAGGTATTAGTCAGGTATAGAAGGTATTAGTCAGGTATAGAAGGTATTAGTCAGGTATAGAAGGTATTAGTCAGGTATAGAAGGTATTAGTCAGGTATAGAAGGTATTAGTCAGGTATAGAAGGTATTAGTCAGGTATAGAAGGTATTAGTCAGGTATAGAAGGTATTAGTCAGGTATAGAAGGTATTAGTCAGGTATAGAAGGTATTAGTCAGGTATAGAAGGTATTAGTCAGGTATAGAAGGTATTAGTCAGGTATAGAAGGTATTAGTCAGGTATAGAAGGTATTAGTCAGGTATAGAAGGTATTAGTCAGGTATAGAAGGTATTAGTCAGGTATAGAAGGTATTAGTCAGGTATAGAAGGTATTAGTCAGGTATAGAAGGTATTAGTCAGGTATAGAAGGTATTAGTCAGGTATAGAAGGTATTAGTCAGGTATAGAAGGTATTAGTCAGGTATAGAAGGTATTAGTCAGGTATAGAAGGTATTAGTCAGGTATAGAAGGTATTAGTCAGGTATAGAAGGTATTAGTCAGGTATAGAAGGTATTAGTCAGGTATAGAAGGTATTAGTCAGGTATAGAAGGTATTAGTCAGGTATAGAAGGTATTAGTCAGGTATAGAAGGTATTAGTCAGGTATAGAAGGTATTAGTCAGGTATAGAAGGTATTAGTCAGGTATAGAAGGTATTAGTCAGGTATAGAAGGTATTAGTCAGGTATAGAAGGTATTAGTCAGGTATAGAAGGTATTAGTCAGGTATAGAAGGTATTAGTCAGGTATAGAAGGTATTAGTCAGGTATAGAAGGTATTAGTCAGGTATAGAAGGTATTAGTCAGGTATAGAAGGTATTAGTCAGGTATAGAAGGTATTAGTCAGGTATAGAAGGTATTAGTCAGGTATAGAAGGTATTAGTCAGGTATAGAAGGTATTAGTCAGGTATAGAAGGTATTAGTCAGGTATAGAAGGTATTAGTCAGGTATAGAAGGTATTAGTCAGGTATAGAAGGTATTAGTCAGGTATAGAAGGTATTAGTCAGGTATAGAAGGTATTAGTCAGGTATAGAAGGTATTAGTCAGGTATAGAAGGTATTAGTCAGGTATAGAAGGTATTAGTCAGGTATAGAAGGTATTAGTCAGGTATAGAAGGTATTAGTCAGGTATAGAAGGTATTAGTCAGGTATAGAAGGTATTAGTCAGGTATAGAAGGTATTAGTCAGGTATAGAAGGTATTAGTCAGGTATAGAAGGTATTAGTCAGGTATAGAAGGTATTAGTCAGGTATAGAAGGTATTAGTCAGGTATAGAAGGTATTAGTCAGGTATAGAAGGTATTAGTCAGGTATAGAAGGTATTAGTCAGGTATAGAAGGTATTAGTCAGGTATAGAAGGTATTAGTCAGGTATAGAAGGTATTAGTCAGGTATAGAAGGTATTAGTCAGGTATAGAAGGTATTAGTCAGGTATAGAAGGTATTAGTCAGGTATAGAAGGTATTAGTCAGGTATAGAAGGTATTAGTCAGGTGTAGAAGGTATTAGTCAGGTATAGAAGGTATTAGTCAGGTATAGAAGGTATTAGTCAGGTATAGAAGGTATTAGTCAGGTATAGAAGGTATTAGTCAGGTATAGAAGGTATTAGTCAGGTATAGAAGGTATTAGTCAGGTATAGAAGGTATTAGTCAGGTATAGAAGGTATTAGTCAGGTATAGAAGGTATTAGTCAGGTATAGAAGGTATTAGTCAGGTATAGAAGGTATTAGTCAGGTATAGAAGGTATTAGTCAGGTATAGAAGGTATTAGTCAGGTATAGAAGGTATTAGTCAGGTATAGAAGGTATTAGTCAGGTATAGAAGGTATTAGTCAGGTATAGAAGGTATTAGTCAGGTATAGAAGGTATTAGTCAGGTATAGAAGGTATTAGTCAGGTATAGAAGGTATTAGTCAGGTATAGAAGGTATTAGTCAGGTATAGAAGGTATTAGTCAGGTATAGAAGGTATTAGTCAGGTATAGAAGGTATTAGTCAGGTATAGAAGGTATTAGTCAGGTATAGAAGGTATTAGTCAGGTATAGAAGGTATTAGTCAGGTATAGAAGGTATTAGTCAGGTATAGAAGGTATTAGTCAGGTGTAGAAGGTATTAGTCAGGTATAGAAGGTATTAGTCAGGTATAGAAGGTATTAGTCAGGTATAGAAGGTATTAGTCAGGTATAGAAGGTATTAGTCAGGTATAGAAGGTATTAGTCAGGTATAGAAGGTATTAGTCAGGTATAGAAGGTATTAGTCAGGTATAGAAGGTATTAGTCAGGTATAGAAGGTATTAGTCAGGTATAGAAGGTATTAGTCAGGTATAGAAGGTATTAGTCAGGTATAGAAGGTATTAGTCAGGTATAGAAGGTATTAGTCAGGTATAGAAGGTATTAGTCAGGTATAGAAGGTATTAGTCAGGTATAGAAGGTATTAGTCAGGTATAGAAGGTATTAGTCAGGTATAGAAGGTATTAGTCAGGTGTAGAAGGTATTAGTCAGGTATAGAAGGTATTAGTCAGGTATAGAAGGTATTAGTCAGGTATAGAAGGTATTAGTCAGGTATAGAAGGTATTAGTCAGGTATAGAAGGTATTAGTCAGGTATAGAAGGTATTAGTCAGGTATAGAAGGTATTAGTCAGGTATAGAAGGTATTAGTCAGGTATAGAAGGTATTAGTCAGGTATAGAAGGTATTAGTCAGGTATAGAAGGTATTAGTCAGGTATAGAAGGTATTAGTCAGGTATAGAAGGTATTAGTCAGGTATAGAAGGTATTAGTCAGGTATAGAAGGTATTAGTCAGGTATAGAAGGTATTAGTCAGGTATAGAAGGTATTAGTCAGGTATAGAAGGTATTAGTCAGGTATAGAAGGTATTAGTCAGGTATAGAAGGTATTAGTCAGGTATAGAAGGTATTAGTCAGGTATAGAAGGTATTAGTCAGGTATAGAAGGTATTAGTCAGGTATAGAAGGTATTAGTCAGGTATAGAAGGTATTAGTCAGGTATAGAAGGTATTAGTCAGGTATAGAAGGTATTAGTCAGGTATAGAAGGTATTAGTCAGGTATAGAAGGTATTAGTCAGGTATAGAAGGTATTAGTCAGGTATAGAAGGTATTAGTCAGGTATAGAAGGTATTAGTCAGGTATAGAAGGTATTAGTCAGGTATAGAAGGTATTAGTCAGGTATAGAAGGTATTAGTCAGGTATAGAAGGTATTAGTCAGGTATAGAAGGTATTAGTCAGGTATAGAAGGTATTAGTCAGGTATAGAAGGTATTAGTCAGGTATAGAAGGTATTAGTCAGGTATAGAAGGTATTAGTCAGGTATAGAAGGTATTAGTCAGGTATAGAAGGTATTAGTCAGGTATAGAAGGTATTAGTCAGGTATAGAAGGTATTAGTCAGGTATAGAAGGTATTAGTCAGGTATAGAAGGTATTAGTCAGGTATAGAAGGTATTAGTCAGGTATAGAAGGTATTAGTCAGGTATAGAAGGTATTAGTCAGGTATAGAAGGTATTAGTCAGGTATAGAAGGTATTAGTCAGGTATAGAAGGTATTAGTCAGGTATAGAAGGTATTAGTCAGGTATAGAAGGTATTAGTCAGGTATAGAAGGTATTAGTCAGGTATAGAAGGTATTAGTCAGGTATAGAAGGTATTAGTCAGGTATAGAAGGTATTAGTCAGGTATAGAAGGTATTAGTCAGGTATAGAAGGTATTAGTCAGGTATAGAAGGTATTAGTCAGGTATAGAAGGTATTAGTCAGGTATAGAAGGTATTAGTCAGGTATAGAAGGTATTAGTCAGGTATAGAAGGTATTAGTCAGGTATAGAAGGTATTAGTCAGGTATAGAAGGTATTAGTCAGGTATAGAAGGTATTAGTCAGGTATAGAAGGTATTAGTCAGGTATAGAAGGTATTAGTCAGGTATAGAAGGTATTAGTCAGGTATAGAAGGTATTAGTCAGGTATAGAAGGTATTAGTCAGGTATAGAAGGTATTAGTCAGGTATAGAAGGTATTAGTCAGGTATAGAAGGTATTAGTCAGGTATAGAAGGTATTAGTCAGGTATAGAAGGTATTAGTCAGGTATAGAAGGTATTAGTCAGGTATAGAAGGTATTAGTCAGGTATAGAAGGTATTAGTCAGGTATAGAAGGTATTAGTCAGGTATAGAAGGTATTAGTCAGGTATAGAAGGTATTAGTCAGGTATAGAAGGTATTAGTCAGGTATAGAAGGTATTAGTCAGGTATAGAAGGTATTAGTCAGGTATAGAAGGTATTAGTCAGGTATAGAAGGTATTAGTCAGGTATAGAAGGTATTAGTCAGGTATAGAAGGTATTAGTCAGGTATAGAAGGTATTAGTCAGGTATAGAAGGTATTAGTCAGGTATAGAAGGTATTAGTCAGGTATAGAAGGTATTAGTCAGGTATAGAAGGTATTAGTCAGGTATAGAAGGTATTAGTCAGGTATAGAAGGTATTAGTCAGGTATAGAAGGTATTAGTCAGGTATAGAAGGTATTAGTCAGGTATAGAAGGTATTAGTCAGGTATAGAAGGTATTAGTCAGGTATAGAAGGTATTAGTCAGGTATAGAAGGTATTAGTCAGGTATAGAAGGTATTAGTCAGGTATAGAAGGTATTAGTCAGGTATAGAAGGTATTAGTCAGGTATAGAAGGTATTAGTCAGGTATAGAAGGTATTAGTCAGGTATAGAAGGTATTAGTCAGGTATAGAAGGTATTAGTCAGGTATAGAAGGTATTAGTCAGGTATAGAAGGTATTAGTCAGGTATAGAAGGTATTAGTCAGGTATAGAAGGTATTAGTCAGGTATAGAAGGTATTAGTCAGGTATAGAAGGTATTAGTCAGGTATAGAAGGTATTAGTCAGGTATAGAAGGTATTAGTCAGGTATAGAAGGTATTAGTCAGGTATAGAAGGTATTAGTCAGGTATAGAAGGTATTAGTCAGGTATAGAAGGTATTAGTCAGGTATAGAAGGTATTAGTCAGGTATAGAAGGTATTAGTCAGGTATAGAAGGTATTAGTCAGGTATAGAAGGTATTAGTCAGGTATAGAAGGTATTAGTCAGGTATAGAAGGTATTAGTCAGGTATAGAAGGTATTAGTCAGGTATAGAAGGTATTAGTCAGGTATAGAAGGTATTAGTCAGGTATAGAAGGTATTAGTCAGGTATAGAAGGTATTAGTCAGGTATAGAAGGTATTAGTCAGGTATAGAAGGTATTAGTCAGGTATAGAAGGTATTAGTCAGGTATAGAAGGTATTAGTCAGGTATAGAAGGTATTAGTCAGGTATAGAAGGTATTAGTCAGGTATAGAAGGTATTAGTCAGGTATAGAAGGTATTAGTCAGGTATAGAAGGTATTAGTCAGGTATAGAAGGTATTAGTCAGGTATAGAAGGTATTAGTCAGGTATAGAAGGTATTAGTCAAGTATAGAAGGTATTAGTCAGGTATAGAAGGTATTAGTCAGGTATAGAAGGTATTAGTCAGGTATAGAAGGTATTAGTCAGGTATAGAAGGTATTAGTCAGGTATAGAAGGTATTAGTCAGGTATAGAAGGTATTAGTCAGGTATAGAAGGTATTAGTCAGGTATAGAAGGTATTAGTCAGGTATAGAAGGTATTAGTCAGGTATAGAAGGTATTAGTCAGGTATAGAAGGTATTAGTCAGGTATAGAAGGTATTAGTCAGGTATAGAAGGTATTAGTCAGGTGTAGAAGGTATTAGTCAGGTATAGAAGGTATTAGTCAGGTATAGAAGGTATTAGTCAGGTATAGAAGGTATTAGTCAAGTATAGAAGGTATTAGTCAGGTATAGAAGGTATTAGTCAGGTATAGAAGAAAATAACCAAAAAAAGGAAAAAAAAATATATGTAATGATAAAAGAACAGATAGGTGGATAGATGAATACATGAACATAATGATAAATAAGAAGAAAAATAAAATAAAATAAAGTAAATAACATTAATAATATAAATAACATAGGAGCAATGGGTTGGTGAACAGATGTCATCAATTCTTGATAATTGCAAATGAAGCAAGGTATACATACATGTACATGTACTAGTATTTAGGATCTTGAATTCTTATATAAATATGCATGTGTTTACAAAAATAATAATAAGGTGGCAATATACTTGATAGACATCTTAAGGTCTAGACCTCTTCCTAAAGGTAACTGCATTTAAACCTTGTACACTTAGGTCGGTCTCTGATTTCAACTTTTCCAATTGTCAACTTCCCGTTCATCGTTAGCAACATTCCAGGAGCTCCCGTGTATGGTGTGCACATTTTATAACTGATACGTTATTCTAAATCTTTCGGTCGATATTCCGAATTTCTAGACGGCTCACTGCTGGTGACTACTAAGCTACTCAAGCAAGGGTTGTTGTATCAATGTTGATGTTATCCTTTCAGAAGTTTTATGTTTGTCACCTTGCCTTAATTGATTGTTATGGGAAATTCATCTCACAAATACAATCGGACAGTTTCACTAAGTCATAGGTAGTCTTTCATATTCCAGGATTATACTTTTTTCCAAGACATGACAATGATTAACTGGACGAGTGTCTAATTAGAGACAAGAACTGCTTACTCCAATTGAGTACGCCCGTGGATTATGTTAGGTTCGGGTTACTAACATTCTGTTTTTTGTGTTTTTGTTTTGCGTTGTATGTAACTCTTCTTTTACTTTCAGCTTTTGTTGTCCGGCCGGGTTCTTTGCTATTTTTCTTAAAGTACCATATGTTATTGAAAAAAAACTAAAGAGAGATTAATACACTATATGATACACGACAACAAACAAATTACAGGATGTACTGAGGAGAAGCTAGATGTGGCATTTTAATTAGATTAGGCAGCATTTTAAACAAAAACTTAGCATGAGACCTCTAAAAGACATCAGAACAAACGCTAGACTAACGGAAGTACGTCAAGCGCAGAGTATATCATTTCAGAACTTACTAGTATAGGTAAGCTGCAAATTCATTGAATTACGTATCTAATGATGTCCTCTCACTAAACAGTGCTAAGGTCAGTGACTGTTTTAATTTACACCCAGCGAGCTTGAAATTGAACCACCAATACACTTAGGTCTGACTCTTAGCGGTTAATTAAACTTTAACTCTCAATTTTTAATTTCTCTTTCTCCAACATCAATTTTCAGTACTGGTGTTTTCTTTTTACAACATATAATTTATGCTAGATCTTTCGATCGGATTTTTTTATTTAGATTTTCCGAATTAGACTTTTTCCAGATATTTCAAAAAGGTATCTAATTTTTGACAGGAACTGCTTACGTGCCTGGAGCACCTTTATGAATGCTCCCATTAATTCGGGTTACTAGTGTTCACTTTCTGTTTTTATGTTTCTAGTTTATGTTTTGTGTTGTGTATGCTTGTCTGAATCCTATAATTATTCAATCTTCAGCATGATAATGGAGGCGCTAATATGACAAAAGTAATCGTAAAGTTTTCAAAAGATATTAAAAATAATAATTTTAGCACATAAACTACCAATGATAGTATAGTAGATAAAATGTCATTCGAGCAAAGAATGAAATTAGTTCGCACTTATTTTATTGGTTACAAACATATGACATGTAAAGCTCCGAATTACCTTTTTTCCTAAATTTTTCACAAGCCAACAATTATTGTTGGAGCACCAGCTTATTGATCCAGTCATTTTATCTAGAACATGTAGAACTGCTTTAATTTTATTTCAGTTAGTAACCGATAATAATTACATTCCATGTGACCATCTTGATCTGGATTTCTTGGAAACCGGTGTTCTTCATTTAATTTTATAATTTCTTAGTTTTTTTTAGCGATACGCTGTAATTGTAAATCTTGTTGGATTGGATCTTATAGTCGCTAAAATTGCAAACTTGTCAGATAAAATATTATAAGAAAGGCAATTTATCATTATTCAATAACTTAATGTGTAAAAATGGTTTATGAATTAAAAGGTTTGAAACGTGCGTGTTTGCTCGTTATGTTTCTTCGTATTCTCTTAACCATATTGTATACATTTTACTTATGATAAGGCATCTGTATACTCCGATTTACTTTGTAGGCATTTTCATAAGGTCCTTTTTGTGCTGTACGCGCAGACAAGATTGGTTATATATAGTTTTCCAAATTACACCAAAATAAATATTATTAAAGTGCGTATATTGGTCGTTGAAAAAAAAATTGCAAGGAAGCCGACCCAACAAGAGCCGACAGCCAAAAGACAATTAAACATCCTGATGTTAACATATACAACGCAAAACAAAAACACACAAAAACTGAAAGTGTGTAACCCGAACCCAATAAGAACCATCGGTGAAATTACATGCTCAGGATGAGTAAGCGGCGAATGCTTCTAATATGACACCCATCGAGTTACTCATTGTCATGTATCTAGTAAATAAAGTCAAATCCAGGAATATAAAAGACTATCTATGACTCAGCGAACATGTAAGATCGCATTTCAGAGATTAATTTATTATAACGATCAATTAAGTCATGGTGACAAACATAAAACTTTTGATTGATTGATTGATTGATTAACAAAATGAGGGTTGAATGCTTATACTTGTAAATAATTTAATGCTTAAAGCATTGAACATTTTGATATAGGAAATAGAATATGATTACATCTGTTTCAAATTCTGGTGTGTTGTAATAAGCAAAGAACTGCTCTCCTTTCCAAAGCACTCAAATTTACTCTTATTGCTTTCAACATAACTCATTTCTGACCACAAAAATTGTGCTTGATGGTGTAAACTTAATTAAAATTAAAACTTTTGAAGTGATAACATGAACATAGGTACAACAAACCCCGCATTTTCCGTCGGATCAGACATTATAACAATTATTTATTCATCCAAATAGATTTAGATTGTTTGGACTGCATTTACATAACAACTAGCTGTCAACGCTAATATTGGAACGTTTCCTGATCAACAGACATGTTCTTGGGATATGGTTTGTATGTCTGCAGACAGTCATAGGTTAAGAGTTTTGTATTACAAAATTTACATGTTTAATGTATCTTGTATCCAATACTAGTAACCTTCAGCTATTTGGATTAGTTCTTATGTTAATATGGAAGTAAATTCCTTCAGTTTATTGAAAATGTCTAGGACTTGTAGGTATTTATACCCAGGTATTTGAATTGTATGAAGCAATCAACAGATTTGTGTTATCCTTCTATTATAACTTTTAAAAACTAAAGATTGATTAAGTTAAGTCAAATGCTGTACAGCAAGAAATTCTAGATATATTCAGAAGAAAGCAGTTTCAAGCATTTAACACCATTGATTGAACACAGAAGATACAAAGATGCAAAACATAAGTGTTTATTTGTTAATTAAAAACAACAACTCACAGAATTTTGTTCAGAAAATTGATTTTCCTGAACCATAATAGAAAGAATAGCTTTAACATAACATGTACATGTCAAATTAAATGCATGTATTTCCTCTATTAGCAAAACCACATCCATGCACATTATACGAAAGAAAAATAATCTTGTTTACATAATCATGACAGACAATAAATAATTTGTTATGAAACAATTACTGATAAAGCACACTTTTTTCGGCTGCAATAATTCTCCAAATTGAGCCATTGCTTTATTACTTAAAGACAAGATTAAGGCATTCATAATCCAGACAGGGCTTTTTATACAATATAAGTGTTTTGTCGAAAATATAACTTGTATTTGTTTAAGGCTCAGGGACTGGGGAAATAGAAGGCTGGTTTCATATTTTAGGTGTGACTAAAAATAAGGGGAAAATCTTGTACAAAATAAACAGGTTGGTTGTATTCTACCCCTTGTATTTGTCCATTAAAACGGTGATTGCAGGATGATAACGGTATTTTTGAAAGCCCAAGTTTGGTGTTATTATTTTCCAACTCTCTGCTCATATAAAAGAAAATTACCTAACACCAGCCAAATCCTACATACTTTTAGGGCAGAATGGAGGCTTGGCATAACGAATGCCATTTAAATTTGACACTGAATTAGTCTGGTCTGAACAGACTAAAGCATAACACCCTATAACTGCAATTGATAGTAGGAAACCAGTATATGCCATGATAAAGATATACAATAAATATAATTGTTTGGAAGCTTGTTCTAGTGTTAAATATATAAGTACTAAAAATATCACAAAATGTTTGATTGTTGGTACATATTCAATTAATCAACATTCAACCATATGTTTACTTAAAAGTAAACATATATGTAAGGGAGATCACCCCTGCCAACAAACATGAGTTATAATTATGACATACAAATCAACCAAAGAACAATTGGTTTTAGAAATAGGGTGGTCTTTAATAGTATTTTTTCTAAGACTTGTCTGATTTTATTAAACAGTTGACCATCTTCTCGGTAATCAACATTTTATATACACAACAGATCTGTTATAATCTTTATATAAATTAAATATGTATTTTATTTTTTTCCTTTTATTTGTTTATTCTGTTTTTCAAATTCTTCACTAAATTCTTTTTTAAGTCTTTCTGTAAATGAAATAAGTCTTTTCCCTCCCTTTTCAGCTTCAATTTTCATTTTCTCTGTTTGTTGCAAACCTGCAAGTAAAATGTCATCAAAGATACCAAGGTTAATAAAATTTACTACGCCAGACGCGCGTTTCGTCTAATCAAGACTCATCAGTGGCGCTCGAATGACAAATTTCAGAAAAGCTTATTAAAGTACTTGCAAACTTCTAAATCAATAACAATTCCAAATTTTTAGGTCCATTTTCTGGAGAATTCCATTATTTCCAAAGTTCATTTAATCATATGACACAACTAGCACTTGTGCAATTTTATTTTAATGAAACATGACTGTTTGATGTGAATACTCTAAAAGTTGGAGAAACATAGGCTCTAATTAAAAATTGTACCTCTCATTGCTCAAGGTTTACTTATATTGTATGTTGCATGAAACATATCAGTGACACAGGAGAAATAAGCAATAAAATGTTCATTGGACTGAATAAGACAGAATTTAAAGGTCACAGAAAAAAATTGTCAACTTTGTTGGTTTAAACTTTTAATCGTAATGATATTCAGCTTAACCACAGGGGTGAAGTATGGCCATAATGAAATAAAAATCCTTCAAAGACAGAAATGACCAGATTTGTTAGACAGGTAGTAGGTTAGTGACAGACCTGAAAGCGAATTTCAAGGGAATGTGATTAGTAGTTGCTGAGAAAACTGTTGCAAAATTTTTCCCCGCCTACCCACCCTTAGCTACAATAATGTAGCTCCTTATTTTTTTTCATCCAAAAAAAAAAAAATAATAAAAAAATTAGGAGCTAACCCACCCTACATTCACCATAATTATAACCTGGATTTTTACTCCGTGAAATCCGGCCAAAAATTGTCAGAAAGGAGTCTTATGCACTCAAAATATATTCTTACCACCTCCCCTTCCCCTCTACCGTAGTACATGTACTTGCCATATTTGGACATTAAGTAAATTTAGATGGAATAAGATTATTTGTCAATTTTGTTCTCTTCAACACACCAATATTTAGTCTTTCAGTTCTAATATTCTAATAAAGATGATAACACTAAAGATTAGTGGAATATGCTAAAAATAGGTAGGTCATTTTCAGTGTAAACGGAGAGGTCAAGAAATGGTCTTACCAATGTCTTTTGCCTTGTGATACATGTAAACTGTTAACTGTGCTGCTCTTGTTACAGGCTTACTTTCAGAAATCTGTAAATGAAGAAGATAGTGCAATGAAACTGATTCATTGACTAATTGCCTGCTTATCATCTAGTGGGCAGTATGTCATTTTTAAGGAGATGGACAAAATAACAAACAATCATCAATGAAGAGTAATAGTGTTGGTGGATACATACAATACGTAGTCTTGGCACATGTCTCTCACTGAACACATAACCCACTAAGGTTTGTGGCCATGCTTTCTGTGTTATAAGCCACATAACAAGAGGACATTCCCTAGCCACTACCAAGGGATGCCTTGAGAACCCTAGTCTAGTGATGTATAGTATAAGAGAGAAAAAGTAGAAGTAATCCTCTATATCATGCTACTGAAAGAGAAGGAGATATACAGCATCTGGAGAAACTGATAGACAACCCTTTACATAAGAGTGGAGCTATGATTTTTAATTTGTACAGACCCTTATCATAATACATTAAGTGTATGCTTAAACACATGTACATGTCAATATAGACTATCTTGTTATTGCAAAATGGGTTGTAGCAAAGCTTCTCCATAACTGCCTTTGTTATTGGAGCACAGAGTATTCTTCAGTTTGCTTCAATAGGCTTTTACGCAACTGCCAATAATTTTTTACAACGTGGCATCCAACTTTTTTTTGGCAGGAGGAGGGGGACTGTATCCTGTCAATAAGGGTCAGATGTGTAATACACCTTGACTTAAGTCAGGTCACATCCTATTAACATTGCTGTATACTAGTACAATACATGAACGAGAACACGAGGAAGAAGTGAAATCTGTTTACATGTTTGTCAATAAGCAAAATATACAACAGAGGAAGTTAGTTAGTTTCATACTTACTTTTTTAATAATATATTCATTTTCTGACAAAAATCTGAAAAATATAACAGAACTTAGACAGATATTTTTTATACACAGATTATATGTCCATAAGAACCAGAAAAAATTTTATTTTAATCTTGGGCACTACAGACTAGAAATGACTTTTGATTTGGATTTATAGTAGATTTACTTCCCCAATGAAAAAGTTCTTACTAAATAAGCCAAGTACAAAACTTAATCTTAATTTTGGCGGGAAAAACCAGAGAGTGAAAATAAACAATAATTTTCACATGTGATTTACCATGATTTCTGTCACTCGTAAAATTCGATATTTCATCTCTATCTATATAATAGATGTATATCTGTTTAGAATTTACCTTTTTTGTGCGACTTTTTAACATCACATTTTTAACAAAAATATAGTAAAGGTCAGGGTCAAGATATAATTGACTATTAACATTTCTTCTTACAGATCTTAATAGACAAAATGAGTGAGAAGTGCAGTATTCATCATGTATACAGATCATAATAATTTCATATTAATATTTGTCAAATTAGATATGTAGGTATTTATGTACTATATGTGCTATTGTTTGTTTAGCCAGAGTACTAAACAAATTGCCGATCCATTGTTGGAATGGAAGTTGTGTTGATACATTTGACTGAGAAAGTAGACTGGGCTTAGCGCACAGGAAAGGTCACAGTAGGCGTGCAATACACCATTTTGTAGATTATTCTAGATAAATCAAGGTAGTTTAGCGAAATTTTAAGCATCAAAAAGTAGGTAAAAGAATGGGGGAATGAACAAATTTAGAAAATATGCAACTTGGTGTAGTTTAAAAATTTTTGAGTTAAGTATATTGTTGTGAATTAGTCATTTTGTACCATATCCATTTTGTACCATTGCCATTTCATACCATATGTAAACAATTTCGTACCATGCGTAAAATTGAAATACTTTAATGTATTGAACAAAATGAATACGTTTTACAACTACACTGAGTATATTAATATCAATATTATTAATAAAAAAAGGTTATTTGTGTATAATATAAATATTTAAAAAAAAAAGGACAATATATTTTTTTTTACATTTTTAATAGAAAGTTAGTTAAAAGCAACCATTATGACAAATTTTTTAGCATTATGAATAAAAATGAAATAATTGTTATGTTAACAAAAAGAGATTTGTTATTCATTAATCAGATACAAAAGGAATAATGACTCTCTTTCTGCCTTGGGATTCAGCAATCTGGGATGGTTTCATTTAAATAGTTAATAACCTTTATATATATATTTTTTTCTGTGTCATTATGTTGTTATATGAATGTTATTATCATGATTATGATCATGATGATAAGAGTATGGCAAAATGATATAATATCCAAAATACACTTCCCCATATGGTACGAAATGGCTATGGTACAAAATGGTCTTGTTTATGGTACGCATAGGTTGGTACGAAATGACTGGTTACAATTGTGTTATATAAATATATGATTATGAGACAGGTGCCTGTGTTTTTTTCAAGATATTTCTTAAACGACCAATCTTAATATGAAACATCTACATCTACATCTACATCATACGTTGCTCCATCAATTGCTGATGACTAGGCAACGGCGCGAACAGACCAAGGCGCGCATATGAAGAACAATAAATAGATAAATAAATAAATAATAAAAGATTAGAAGAAAAAATATCAGAAATCATTTAGTTAATTTAAATAATCAACATAAAAAGCAAATGGAAAACTGAAAATATTTACATATATACAAAAACGATCTGTACTGATATAAATTACATAATGTGAGTTTGGATCAGTGATTTAAACTGATCCAAAGTACTTGCATTGACAATGTTGACAGGTAAGGAATTCCAAAGAACAACTGTATAAGGAAAAACACTGTATTTAAAATAATTTGTTGTAGTGGAGAAAGTATGATATTGAAGGTTGTGTCTGTGTCTTGTAACTGATGGTGGAAGTGTAGTTATGTACTGTGTTGGGTCTATAGCTACTAATTTGTTGGATATTTTGTACAACAAGGTGGCTCTATGAATTTGTCTGCGTGAATTAAGTGTTTTCCATTGAAGATGGTCTAACATAGATGTTACGCTACTGGTGTTGTGGGGTCTTCCAGTTACATACCTAGCCGCTCTTCTTTGTACTTGCTCAATTTGATTTATTGATTTTTGGGTGTGAGGAGACCAGACAGTTGAGCAATATTCTAGATTAGTACGTATGATGGATTATAGGCTAAGCTTTTAGTGTTTTCATTGTTTATTTGAAGGTTACGTTTTAAAAATCCTAAAAGTTTGTTGGCTTTACAAGTGATGTTATTAATATGGTGGTTCCATGACATGTCTTTAGAAATTGTAATTCCGAGGTATTTGGCTGAATCAACAGACTCCAGAGTGTGACCTTTAAAATGGTATTTATGAAGATATGGTGTTCGTGATCTTGTGACTGACATTGAGTTGCATTTTTGTGGATGGAATTCCATGCCCCAGGTATGTTCCCAATGGGCAAGCCTTGTTAGATCTTCTTGTAAAATTAAACAGTCCCTATGGTCTTTAATAGATCGGTACAAAATACAATCGTCTGCAAAAAGCCTTGTTTTAGAAGAAACTGACGAAGGAAGGTCATTAATGAAGATGAGGAACAAGAGGGGGCCCAGGACAGATCCTTGGGGTACCCCACTAACTACAGGATTTTGCCAGAAGATACTCCATCAAGAACTACTTGCTGCTGCCGATCATGGAGGAATGATGAGACCCAACGCCAAGTGGAGCCTCTGATTCCATAATTGTCTAGCCTATACAGGAGTTTTTGATTGGGAACCTTGTCAAAGGCTTTGGAGAAATCTAGGATAATTAGGTCTGTTTGGATTCAGGAGTGCATGTGGTCTAGTATTTCATGGGAGAGTGAGATTAGTTGTGTCTTGCAGCTCCGTTTGGCTCTGAAACCATGTTGACAGTCTACCAAAATGTTATGTTGGTCAAGGTGTTTAAGTATGTTAGAAGCAACTATATGTTCTAATAGCTTGCAACAAATACAGGTCAGTGATACTGGCCTGTAATTACTTGCAAGATATTTCTCCCTCTTTTTAAATACAGGAATTACATTGGCCTGCCTCCAGTCTGATGGTACTTCGCCTCTGGACAGAGAAATATTAAATATATAAGACAGAGGTCTGGCAAATTCTGAGGCAAACTGTTTAAGGATTCGTGCAGGGATATCATCAGGACCAGTAGCCTTGGAAGGATCTAGATTATTTAATAGTTTTTTAATGCCTTCTTCAGTGACTGTGATGTTATGCATAGAAGGGAAATTGTTATTTAGCTGAGGTAGTGTGTCAGATTGACTGTTATTAGACACGGAATGGTATTGTTTATTCAGGATCTCAGCTTTTTGTTTTGTGTTGTCTATGACCATGCCTTCATGTCTTAATGGTGCAACTCCAGAATTATCTTTTTTAATGTTTTTTATGTAATTCCAAAACTTCTTCTGCTTTTGTGTCGTGTCTATGTTTTCGTCATAGCATATGATGTGTTCTAAATGGGACCAGTAGGCCTTCCTAGTTTCTTTTTGTATGTTCTTTTTTATCTCTCTGTACTGGCGTATCACTTTATCAGATGGGTGTTTCTTCATAGTTTTAAACAGGTTGTCTCTCTTTCTAATTAATTTTTTGATTTCGCTGGTTATCCATGGCAGTCGTTTTTTAGAGTTGTTAATCAATTTAGATGGTACTGCCTTTTCAATTGTATCAAGAACTTTATTTTTAAATTCATTCCAAATTTCATCTATTGTCTCATGTGTATGTTTATTTTCAAGATCAATTTTTGTAATATTTTGTTTAATAAGTTGAGTATTAGCTTTTTTGTACAAATATATCTTTCGTGGTGGTTTTTTTTATCTTATCTGGCCTAAGACTAGATTCTATGTAAACTATTTCGTGATCAGATATACCCGGAATTACTTCTACCTTGTTTATAAGTGTGCTGTTGTTTGTAAAGAACAGGTCTAAGGTTGTTTCAGATGTGTCTGTAATGTGAGTTGGATTCATTACTACTTGTTCTAATGAGCAATCATTGCATATATCCAGAAGTTGTCTGCATTGCTTGGTGCTTTGTGCATATGGCTTGATTGACTGGTCGATCCAGTTAATACCGCCAAGATTAAAGTCCCCGCCAAGCCAGACATGACAGTTACGACTGTGTTGAACAGCACTGATAGATCTTTTCAATTCAACCAGATAGGATTCATCTGTAGTTTTAGGAGGTTTGTAAAAACTACCAATGTACAGGTCAGGAGTGCCTGTTATTTGCACTTTTACCCAAGTTCAGTTTTGCCTTCTACGTGAAGGTCAGATGGTTCTGGGGTCGATTTCACAAAAATTCGTAAGTGTTAAATCTATCGTAAGTGATGACGTCACAATGAATTTCCCTTTGATCTTCCAACACTTACGATAGATTTTACACTTACCACGTTTTGTGAAATCGACTCCAGAGCTGAAACAACGGGATATTCATGAATTTATGCTCCCTTTTTATATTCTCTTCTTTACTACTCTGTTTTTACCTGAGTAGAGCTCTTATTGGCATTTTAAATCGTTTAAATGCCTTACGCAATTTTTTGCTACGATGAGAGTGACATTGGTAAATAATCTGGTCACCTAGACCCACGGGTTACATCAAGAGTAAATAGGGATTAGTCAAGATAAAAAAGTAAACCAGTAGAGAAGGATAAAACTGAAAAAAACCAGATATAACTACGTTTGTCGTTCCGGGTTTTGTCCGAAATGGTCTTGAAACATTCTCCCTCAGCGATTGTGGGTACAATTCAAGAAGAATTATTTGAATGTAATCTACAGAATTATGGATGATATTATTATGTTTTTGACTTCATTCATTTATTAAACAGATGCAGGGACATTGTTATAGCACTGTGTATACAATTTTTTTAAAAATCCTATGATGGGAAATATTACCAATGTAAAATTTGTGGGCAATAATAATAATAATAATAATAATACATGTAATAATAATAATAATAATAATAATAATAATAATAATAATAATAATAATAATAATAATAATAATAATAATAATAATAATAATAATAATAATAATAATAATCTCACGCATTTCTGCTACAATACATAGCTTAGTTTTATTTCATATGCGTGTTCTTTCAGTGTTTAATTCAGTGTATAACACTAGTGCGTTGAAATGAATTTGTGTTGTGTGCTTTTAATATTGTGCTTATATGTTGTTTGCTTATCTCTTATTTTATGTGTCTATGCTCTGCTTGTTTTTTTAATTATGCTTTTATATGTTTTGATTGCCTCTTGGTTATATTTTACAACTATGTATTTCTGGTCTCTTAACTTAATGCCTATATACACTTAAGCATCGTTTCTTTATTTTTGCTGCTTTAAATTGCTACGTATATCTCTTTTAAGTTTGTGCTTACATATGCTATGCTAGTCACTTTTGATATTGTGTTTGTGTTTACTTATGTTTTTAATGTATGTATTATGTAATTAGTCGACCAAAGGCTCAAAAGAGCTTGTGTTGCTATGTTGTCTTACCATTACATTAAATGACATTCCATCCATAGATGCCTACTAAAACAGCTTTATTCACAGGACAATAGCAGAATGGAACAACCTTCCTGACCAAGTGATTCAGGCAACATCAACGGACTGCTTCAAGGGAGTACTGTGGAGGCATCAGTTTTTATTTGAACATACCGTTGGTATTGAAGAATACCAGTTTTTAACCCGTGCACTTAGTTGACTTCTGCACGTACAGTTAATCTCCATAATGCACCCGCCCTGCAGATCAACAGTATAGAAGTAGAGGTTCATTTTTTAAACCATCACATATCAGAAATGTAAACTTATTTTCACTAGCGTTATCTACGCTTTGTATAAAACAGAATGAAAGACAAAGTCGATAAATGTTGGAAAGTAGGATTGTGGACGGATGCCACCGATATATTAATCTAATTTATTTTGGTTTAGTTTTGCCTATAACTTCCGAACGGATTAACATATCGAAGATAATAACAATTTCTACGCAATGAATAAAAAATAATTTTAATTATCTTGATTTAAATGATAAAAAACTTGACCGAAAGGGTTTGTTTTCTACTAAAATTTAGTACTTAATTGTGCTTATCTTATGGAACCCAGTCAACATTCACACAGATATGACAGCAAAAAAGCAGTTCATATACCACAGACAGAGCCAGGGCGCAATGTCCGCCGAATAAGAAACGTAATACCAGTACAGAAAAAGACAGGCATTAACAGACAGCTCTGATAACGACATTGACAGAACTGACTACGATGCAGTTGCTATTATTGCAATGTCGATTAACAGTTCACCACCTTTTGCTAACTTCTGTTATAAAAAGTTTATTTCTGTTTTTGTTTTTTTCTCTGTTTTTAGTTTATCGTCTGTCCATTTTTGTCCAAATGGTTGTCTGTTCTTAAAAGTTACGTCTGTTTTTATCTTTTAACGTCTGTTAGTAAAATTGTATGTCCGTGTTTAATTTTGTTGATTTTTGCCATATTCTAGGTGTTGAAAAACATAAGCATAACACATCATAGTAGTCTGATTTAACAAGAAAATTAATGAGAAAAATATGAACTCTATATTTAACCAAAATCAGAAACAAGTATTGCCTCTGGTTACCTAGCCACGTTAGGCATACTCTCGGCACATAATATGGACCAATTGAAATCAAACTTTCATAATATTTAAATAAATTGATAAACACCACTTATTTCAGTTGTTGTATGTAGTTTGAAATTCATCGTTTTTCGTCAGGGGACAGTGACATTATATATATATATATATATATATATATATATATATATATATATATATATATATATATATATATATATATATATATATATATATATATATATATATATATATATATATATATACTATCCATGTCAGGGGACGAACTTGGAATCAGAGCCATGCCTTGGGATGATTTGAAAAAAGTAACACCTCTAAGAAAAATACGCAGTACGTAGATTATTGTAAATACTGCAAATAATAAGAACTATTTGAAATATTTTATATGTTTACTGTATAGAATAGTAATAAATAATTTTATTTCATAATAGCTATTTTTGCCTTTTTCCTATTTGCCTAAACCGAAACACTTAACATTCCATATCATATCATTTTAGCAAAACACCCATTCTGCTCATTTAAAACAATATTGCCCTCGTGTGATTTGGAGTGTTATGAATAGGTGTTTTGCTTATTTCATCAAAAGGTCGCTACAATATTGTAGCTCTTTTTTATGGACGAAAAAAAGGGAGCTACATTATTGTAGCTAATCAGAAGTAACTGTAAAATTTACCAAATATTGTTTTATTCTTCTTGTTACATTTAAATTATTGATTTGAACGTGTTTTTTTTATATTTCAATTAAACTAAAATAAAACAGATCCTGTCTATTCCAAGTTCAGGATTCAATATTATGTAACACAACCAAAACTGCACTTGATCTTGATCAATTTGAGGTTTTATTGAACAAGGAACAACGTTGAATTCGGCTTTAACTTGTTTAATATTATTCAACCCTGCTCTAAACAAATCTCATATTGATCTTAATAAGTCAAGTAATTGTATATCATTAAATAATTACAAAATTCTTTATTTCTATTGGCTTAGGGTATATGTGAGGCCTCAATTAATATCACACCACTGGAGCTGATCAATGCACATGCGATATACTAAAATTTTCTTAAAATGTATTTAACAACACAGTATTTTAACATCTGAGTCACAATTATTATCAGCCTGTCTTAACCTTTAAATGGTTCTTATCATTTTTAGTTGTTAAAAACATTCTAAGAATTATGTTCAATAGTATCTTGCATGAAGGGCAGTGCTATCACATGCAAGTTTGAAAGAGGCCTTGACCATTTAATTATTGACCATGTTATTGTTCTACCATAATGCCAATGGCCAATGGCTGTTGAGATGTGATGGTATAAACTCCTATAGAACTTTGGTCCAATCAATACAATGCTAATGCTATATGGTTCGTCTGCTCCCTTAACACACTTGACTCATGTAAATAAATAAAATGATCAAAATGATTAAAATTTGTGTTAGAAACCCATTTATTTAAATAAATCCGGACTATATGTTTGTGGTCCAACTAGTTATATGGCTACACAAATATTTTTCATTTAGTACCCCCGCTTTTGCTCAGATATAAACCTGATGCCATGAAATAGCTGAAAATTGCTGAAAGTGTTAAACCGATTAAAATTAACAAACAAACAAGCTTTTATATAATACAACATTATGGTTGAAACTAGTATAATTTTATTACACAAACAAGACAATACATAATAAGAAAGTAACAGAAATGAACAAATAGTTGCAAATTATGGGTTAAATTGTTTACAAAAACTATGGCTGAAAGCCCATCAAGCTGTTATTGAATAATAGCCAATCAAACAAATGGATAACATTTACACCATTTGCTTTCAGAACTTAGCCATCAAATAACTTAAAAGACCTAGAAAATAAAAAATTGTCAAGATCTAATTTATGTAAAATCTATAAATTATGAACAAGTGTTATTGAATACCATCTGAAAATAATAGAATATAATCTTATTTTCTGTTTAAAACTATTTTTACATTTATAGTATAATCTGTTTAAAAGTTTTTCTAGATTTGTCTAATGTAAAATAATTCTCCCTTCTCTTCAGCTGTTTTTGGTAGGTTTTTAAATATACTTTCAAAGGAGATATTATGCAACTGTAAATCATGACTTTTTGGTATAGAAAAACAAAAAAGAGAAGTACGCAGTGAATTAAGTCAGCATGAGATTTTGTCATGACATAGTAGTTACAAAATTTAAAATGCATTGCCATTGTAGAAAACCTACTAAAAAAAAAAAATAATAAAAAATTCCAAAATAATTTTTACAAAAAATAAGGAAAGATAAAGAATCATTAGTTGTCTTTTATATAATTGGTTTAGTGATCACAAATACATTTTTATTCATAAAATACTTCAATTTTATTGGCAATTGAATTGTTCCATCAGTACAAACCTAAAGTGTAATGCAGTTGTGTCACTGTATTTACATGCAGATAAAACTAAAAGGTGTATTTATTTAAAGATATTTTTACGATAGGAAAATAGAGTTTTATTATACTAGTACACTCGCATTTCAGAAATGAAAGTGTGTCGGTTTAACGGACGTTGATTTCATTGAAACGCACTGTATTTTATTAAGAGTCATATGGTTAGAGCATTTAATGCATGATATTTTGAAAGTAATTTAGCATTGGGTTCATCATATACATTGCTGAATGGAGGAAAATTGCCAAAATTCGAGTATGGACTAAATTTGAGTGTGGGGCCATACCACATTTTTAATTTGACAGATAGTGCTAATGGTTTCTAATCATTTCTTACCTAAGAAGCGGACCTGGAATTTTACTTCTGTCTGATTTTTAATTTCAAAACTTTTAAAAGATTTTCTTCCATTCAATACTAAACCTAACTTTAGACAGAGAATATTTCAAAATGTCTTCCACAATAAAGTCACTTTTTAAAACAAATGAAGCCTTAAAATAATTTTTGCAACTAACCCCTGATCAGAAACTGAACAACAAATTTGCACCATGTAATAGTTAGAAAATCTACACATGTCTACACATAAAACAACAATTATATAGCCCCTTATTGATTGTGTATTATAAAAACATTAATCAATTTATCATATGAACCTACTCCTATGTTCTTAGAACTTTAATATTTGTTTATAATACTCAACTGGGATTATCATATGAGCTTTTTAAGAAACATAAACATTATACACAGTTATTTGCAGTATCTAACAACATTATATTAAAGGCAGGGCTGTAACTACCATTGAGACAACGGAGGCAACTTCCTCCTCTTGGTTGACAACCAAAAATAAAATAAAGTGGGGAAATGTGTACTTTTACGTTGATTTTTTCAAAATTTTCTTCTTTCACTCGGTGGCCCCCCAGCCCCTGTGTCCTCTATTTTCTGGTCCTAGTTACGGCCCTGAAAGTCACACCAGGGGTCAAGGTTAACTCATAATAAATCAACCAAATACCTTTTGGATATTGGTGGAGAAGTGTCCACAAGGTCACACCAGGGTAAGGTTAACTCTTAATAAATCAACCAAATACCTTATAGATCTTGGTGGACAATTGTCCACAAGGTCACACCAGGGGTCAAGGTTAAATCATAATAAATCAACAAATACGTTATAGATCTTGGTGGACATGTGTCCACAATGTCACACCAGGGGTCAAGGTTAACTCATAATAAATCAACCAAATACCTTTTAGATCTTGGTGGACAAGTGTCCACAAGACAAATATGGGAGTTTTAAGTAGACTCCAGGCGTGACAATAAATCTGATTTTGTTAGATCTATGCTTCAATATTAAACATGAGGCTCTACCAATGGTGCACTATTTGTACAACGCAAGCCTACTCTACAGCCATTTAATTCAAATTAGAAAGCCCAAACATTGTCCATCACTATATTTCTATGAAGCACTATTTGTACAGACTTGTAATTCAAATTAGTAGGACAAAACATATTGTCCGTCACTATATGTATTCAGACATAAAAAAACTGCTGCTTAAGCTCAAATATATTAATAGTGAAACGTAAGTATTGCACACAATTGATTAGTTATTTAGACGATTTTTTAAATGTATATGTAGCAGATGAACATTTCATTGCATATTGACACTCTGACATCTTTAATTTTTTTTCGTGATGCCCTATGTTTAAATATGGACATACACACAAATGTACCACAACCAATTAGTACACAAAAGCACAATAACCACATGTAATACATAATCAAACATAAAATAGAAAGTAATTATTTATGGCTACAAATTAATATACCTTCCATTTGGAATGTATTTGAACTAGAAAAAATTGCTCAAGTATAATAATTTGATTAGAAAATAAAAGAATTACTATAGTACCCATCAACACCCTCAATCAATACAGTATGTTTATATTAATTTAATTCGGTATATGTAAAATCTCTCTTTTCAATAGTTAAATAATTTTTTTTACCTCACATCAATTGACTACAGGCAAATATACTAGTATAGTACTAGTAAGTACACCATTGTCAAAGTGTTAAATGACTGTTAAAAAATGTTATGTACTACATCTATTACTCTGTAACAGTACACCTTTATCATTATCTGTAGAGGTATTTTGCCTTTCACACACGAAACCCCTCCAGGCACTATATCCTAACACCCTTAAAAAAACTGGTAAACTGTATGTAGAACTATACCATAACCTCCTCTTTTAATATCTTTTTGTCTTTATGTTTATTGCAGTTTGATAATATAGTTAAACATATGATCAATTTGCAAAGGAACAATTTATAGGCTTAATATTAATTACAAATTTTAAACAAGTTTAATTGGACAATTCTAAATATTTAATGTAAAAATGAGGAATTGTAATAGTTATTAACAACTGTTTGTATTAAAACAGAAAAAAACTTTACAGGAAAAAATCTATATAAATATTTGTTAAAATGAAAAAATTCAATAACTATTAAGTGTTGAAGTAGGGTGTAGAGTGTTTTTGCGCTACAAATGAAAACTGCTTACCGCATTTGATTCAGCTTATGCTCCTTTTGTAGAACAAGAAGGGTACTTTTTGAAATCAATAATTATTTCATCAAGATATTCAGCGTTTTGAAATATGGCAGTATTTAGATTTTGAAAGGTCGATTTTCCATACTAAAATTTGACCTTGTTTAGAACAGAAGTGTACTTAAGGAACAATCGATTGCTGTCTTCTCGAAATCATTCAGGTGATGTCGTCTGCAGTTAAGGCGGGAAAAGTCTTACCGTTTGTCCAAATACCATTGAACGTCATGAAAGCAGACGCACATTTGTAAACATCGTAAGGTCCATTTAGAAACAAAAATGGCTGACTTATTATGTAAAATTCTCGTAGCAAAAGTCAACGAAGATTTGTAACAACTTAACAACAGAGGCATATTATAAAACATGGACAGGTTATCGTATCTAGATTTTTTCTTATGAATTTCGTAATAAAAAGGTAAAATATAGAATAATGAAAAAATGCTAGCAAACAAATTTTTCCAAGGCGGGTTGGCCTTTAATTTAGGGCATTGTGATATTGAACTTTTACCTTTGACATGCAAAATAACCAAATTTAATTCTCTACAAATTCACAGAAAACCCAGTCAAATATCTTTTAAAATGAGATGGTAAAAAACCAATGTTTGTTACAAGGTTTAGTGATCTGTCACTGACTATTTTAAAACAATTTTTATTGTGGTATCTTTTATATTTTCAAAGATGTTTTTCTATTTTTTTTTGGGTAATAACTCCATAAAGAAGAAGAGTTTGGTGTGCCAGGGTCAATTATACTCTGAAGAATAGTCTTACCACTCTATAGAACAAAATGTTATTGTGTCCTGTTGAGAAACAAAATTAATGCCGTAAAAAAGGTTGAATGGGACAAAAAGGTAAAAAAGGAATACAGTATGACTTTCAGTTATATAAAAATGGAAAACCTTGTATCTTTAATTTTTATTTAACATCTGTAAATATTTAATCTTTATAGGATAATAAATATTACTTAATGTACCTTGTATGATTCAGTCCAGATTAAATAAATACATGTAGCTGTGTTCAGACAACACAAGAACAACCCATCAAAACAATCTTTTTGGTAACCAACAAAAACATACATCAAGTACATAAATAACTGGTACAAGAAGCATTAAATACCAGTCTTTAACTTAACCACCTGATCCCAGTGTTCCAGATACATTTTAAAATTCAAGACTTTTACAGTAATGGTACCAGTTTTTGTATCCATTATTCAGATTTAAAAGAATAAACAGTTCATTATTTTTACATGACTCCCACGACTAACTTCTGAAATACTATATCAATTGTCTAAATTGCTAAGTAAATTAAAAATAAGGGACAACTATTGGTACATGCTTGATTAGAATGTTGTACTTATCAGATCCGTCCAATCAAACATTGAGGTCAAAGTTAACAACATAACAAACACATTGAAAAATCATTAAATGGTACCACACCATTGCTCATTTTGGATTCCAAATGACATTATATTCCTGTACATTTCAACCATTAAATGCAACAATGATTTTAATTGGCTATTGCATTATATAGGGATTAGGGTTAATTTTTTAATGGTAGATATGTTTTTTGCTAAGAAAGTAATGTCTACATTTCTCTTTATCCAACCTTTCATTAAACAAAAAAAAGTATAAAATGCTAATTAAAAAAAAAAAACAAGCAACAAGCAACTAAATTTTTCTATGGATGGCCCAACAATAAATATTGATGCACACAACAGATAAATGAATTGTATTAAAACAATTGCTGGTGTCACATGACTTTTACTAACATCACTATATATAAATAAATACAGTTGACTTCATTTTGAACTATTATAAATGCAACATATGATTTATTTACAAAAAAAAAGCAAATTTAACATGAAAAATGGTTGGTCAATACATCCAGTACTTATGAATTTAGAATTCAAATGTTATTTCAATACTAGCCATGAAAAGGACTAGTAACAGATTGGCTTATTATACATATTTTAAAATTTTCACAAAAAATTCATTATTTTAAATGTCAATAATTTTTTGGCAGTGAAAAAAAATCCGATTTTTTCCTTTTAATTTCTTGCACAAAATTCAAAAACTAACATTTAAATATTTTTTTATATTGCAAATGGTGACAAACACCAAAAATAAAAGCCAATCCCTGATCAACTGACTATTTAGTCCTTGGCTGCACCAACTATGGACAGTATGAAGAGGAATAGATTGACAATATCAAGGTAGAGATTTAGGGCAGCAAAAACATATTCTTCCGGTGACAGCGAGTACTTGTGCTTCCCTCCCAACATCAACTGAGTGTCAAATACGATGTACTGAAATGAACAAGCATTTACATTATATTTTAAGCTATACAAACATGTGACACTACTGTCAACTGGTAAAAGTTAGTTTATCTAACCTATCTTTCTTCCTTCAGTTAAAATTATAAATCTATTTGCAAAAAAAAAGAGTTTTCAAAAACAAAAATTCTTGACATAATTTTGTACATATCTACAATATAAAAGTCAGAGATTTACAAATTTTTTTCAAATTACATTGTTACCAGTTTTTTTGCAGAAAAAAACTTGTCACTGATGGTTGCTGCCTAGTTATCAATACTTTTATGGCAATATGCAATACCCTAGGAATTTGTCCAAATTTAACAACTGGTCTGGATTTTGTATAAGTAGTATCCAACAAAAACTCTAAATTTGAGCTAATAAAGGTGGGCAGACAAAATACAAGAAAAATCTATAGTACATGAAATGATATTTATACTTCTTTATAGTGCTTATTATATGGATAAATTAATGTTTTTTTAGTTCCAAGCAGCTAAAAGTTATTTACAAAGAATAAAAACTGGTTTGTGTTCTGTGTGTGCATTACCGTCTCGTTCTATATTTTCGTGGACACATAAGTTCGTGGACTTCCGAACGGTGAAAATATTCGGAACGCGCTACAGCGTATTACGTCATCACTTACATTTTACGATAGTTGGAGAAAACCCCTACTACGCTAACCTGTGAGATGAATTTTGTTGTATCTAGCAAGGTAAGATTTAAATCTTTATTCTGAGTCTTCCAAAATGGCGGATTTTTCTTATCACCTTTTCGTTGCATTTTTGATCATCCAAAAATAGTTTTTAATTAAAGTTATTATAACAAATCCAAGTGTCGTCTGCCTGCTTCATTTCATGATGTTTATAGTCACGTGACTTTCTAGAGAAATCCTTGTCAAATAAAAAAATCTACGGAACGCAAAAACTGCCATAATCTTATATTTTTTAAACATGTTTTTAAATATGAACACAACAGCCACAATGGATTATACACAGGGCTCGCGTTGGAGGGCGACTCGGGCGAAGAAGTCGCCTTATCGTGGTCCCACTTCGCCCTCGATCATCTTATAAAGCGAAGTGAAGTCGCCCTTTCGTTTTGTAGAATCGCCTGATGTTCCCTTTCAAATTTTATTCCCATTTTGTTAAGAAATCTTCGTTTTTTTTATTCAGCGTCATGTTTATTATGTTTACGCGCCACAAAGTCAACTGGTACCCTTTTAACTTTATTTTTCGTATAGGATATAAAGCGTAGGTTTAAAATACGACCGGAAACCAGTTCAGAGCAAAAATACGTGAAAGTTTCCGGAGCGGATATGATTTTAATGCCGGAGATTGCAAATGTACGATGCTGATAGTGTTGATATGAGTATTGCAATGATAGAAACGTAGTAAAAAATAGTATTTTGGCATTTACTTTAAACAAATTTATGTGAAATATGTTTAAATACTTTTAACAGATTTGTCACAATGATGTAATTTTCTATTCTTAGTTCTAATAGTACTTCATTATAATTCAATCAATTTGTAAACCAATGACACAGAAACATTTTTATATGAACAGTTTTGTGACAGTTGATACTTTTTTTAAGTGTTATGTTTAATACATGTATTGATGAAAATGTGTGATAATAGTTAATCAAATCTTTTACTTTATTCTCAATAAATTGAACTGCTAAAAACATATAACACTAAAAAATTCAAATGCCAAATAAACACATATTAAAAAAACATACAAAATAGGACGCCTTCGCGACATATAATGCAACTTCTCCCTGTTGTCGACCCACTTCTCCCTGTTCTATCCTCACTTCTCCCTGTCAGCCCCACAAAAGAGAAGTGACTTCTCCCTATAATTTTGACCCAGCGTGAGCCCTGATACATTGAAATTCCTTATAGACAGAAGTTTATCCTTCGCGGACACTTCAAATATGTTGTCCCCATTTATCTGTGAATTGCTCAACTAGTAGGTAACATCATTATGATGGACTGAATGTTTATTTGTTTGTTTGAATGGTGTTTTAACGCCACTTTCAGCAATTTTTCAGCTATATTATGGCGTCCAGTTTTTATTGGGGGAGGAAACCGGAGTACCCAGAGAAAACCCCGACCTGTGGTAGGAAAACTGGCAATCCTTGGATTGGAGTCGAGTACACCCTGCTTATGGTGAGACTCGAACCAGCAACCTCAGTTTTGACAGACCACATGATCAATGGTAGATTACCTTAACCACTCAGTCACCGAGGCCCCAGAAAACTAATATGAGGGTGAAAAGAAATAAAATTTATTTCAACTTGCAAACTAAATAAATTGATAAAACACAACCACCTACATACATGTAATAACAAGTGTGGACACAGAAAAACGTCTCGCCTGAATTCCGCATCAGTAACGAAAATAAATTTCGTCATAAGCATTACGTAAATCGCATTAATTATGAGCGGCGGCCTGTATACCAATTATTGTCACCATACTATGCATAGTTACAGAGGAACTGTCGTAATACAAAAACTTTAACATAGTGGCTGAACCGTTAAATTGAGGTCAAAGTCAGGTGACACCTACCAGACAATCATTTACTATTCATCAGCAACCTATATACCAAATATTGTCATCCTACCATGCTTCGTTACAGGGGAACAGCAGTAACCTAAAAACTTTAAGGTAGTCACTGGACCGTGAAATTGAGGTCAAGTTCAAATGGCACCTACCAGACAGTCAAGCACTATTCATCAGCAACCTATATACCAAATATTGTCATTCTACCATGGGTAGTTACAGAGGAACTGTCGTAACCCAAAAACTTTAATGTAGTCGCTGGACTGTGAAATTGAGGTCAAGGTCAGGTGACGCCTACCAGACAGTCATGTACTAGTCATCAGCAACCTATACACCAAATATTGTCATCCTACCATGCAGAGTTACAGAGGAACTGTCGTAACCCAAAAACTTTAACGTAGTCGCTGGACCGTGAAATTGAGGTCAAGGTCAGGTGACACCTACCAGACAGTCATGTACTAGTCATCAGCAACCTATACACCAAATATTGTCATCCTACCATGCGTGGTTACAGAGGAACTGTCGTAACCCAAAAACTTTAACGTAGTCGCTGGACCATGAAATTGAGGTCAAGGTCAGGTGACACCTACCAGACAGTCATGTACTATTCATCAGCAACCTATACACCAAATATTGTCATCCTACCATGCGTGGTTACAGAGGAACTGTCGTAACCCAAAAACTTTAACGTAGTCGCTGGACCGTGAAATTGAGGTCAAGGTCAGGTGACACCTACCAGACAGTCATGTACTAGTCATCAGCAACCTATACACCAAATATTGTCATCCTACCATGCAGAGTTACAGAGGAACTGTCGTAACCCAAAAACTTTAACGTAGTAGCTGGACCGTGAAATTGAGGTCAAGGTCAGGTGACACCTACCAGACAGTCATGTACTAGTCATCAGCAACCTATATACCAAATATTGTCATCCTACCATGCGTGGTTACAGAGGAACTGTCGTAACCCAAAAACTTTAACGTAGTCGCTGGACCGTGAAATTGAGGTCAAGGTCAGGTGACACCTACCAGACAGTCATGTACTATTCATCAGCAACCTATATACCAAATATTGTCATCCTACCATGCGTGGTTACAGAGGAACTGTCGTAACCCAAAAACTTTAACGTAGTCGCTGGACCGTGAAATTGAGGTCAAGGTCAGGTGACACCTACCAGACAGTCATGTACTAGTCATCAGCAACCTATACACCAAATATTGTCATCCTACCATGCGTGGTTACAGAGGAACTGTCGTAACCCAAAAACTTTAACGTAGTCGCTGGACCGTGAAATTGAGGTCAAGGTCAGGTGACACCTACCAGACAGTCATGTACTAGTCATCAGCAACCTATACACCAAATATTGTCATCCTACCATGCGTGGTTACAGAGGAACTGTCGTAACCCAAAAACTTTAACGTAGTCGCTGGACCGTGAAATTGAGGTCAAGGTCAGGTGACACCTACCAGACAGTCATGTACTAGTCATCAGCAACCTATACACCAAATATTGTCATCCTACCATGCGTGGTTACAGAGGAACTGTCGTAACCCAAAAACTTTAACGTAGTCGCTGGACCGTGAAATTGAGGTCAAGGTCAGGTGACACCTACCAGACAGTCATGTACTAGTCATCAGCAACCTATACACCAAATATTGTCATCCTACCATGTGTAGTTACAGAGGAACTGTCGTAACCCAAAAACTTTAACGTAGTCACTGGACCGTGAAATTGAGGTCAAGGTCAGGTGACAGGTGACTGACTGGCAAGTACTCATCATAAGCTACCTCTGGACCAAATTTGATGGACCTAGGGCTTGGACTTACAAAGATATGAAGCAAGATGTCAAGTGTTTACGCCGCCGCCGCCGCCGCCGGATTACCATACATATGTCTCGCCTCCAGCGACTTTCTTCGCAGGCGAGACAAAAACTGTTACTTACCGCACAGAAGATAAGAGCTCCGATGGATGCATACACAAGACTCAGGATCTGGAAATAGATGAATATGTATATATTATAAAGGTAAGATTACAAGGTGGTAATATAACCAGTACATGTTGTTGATGTAAATTTTTAATATCAGTATTTGCCATAAAAAATGCTACAAGACAAAACTTTGTATTTTCGTCACAACTATGGTTCACTGGAGGTTTTGGTCCAGAGAAAATGTTTGGTCACAAATTTTTTTTTCAAATATTACAATTTTGCTGAAGGCAGAGGACAAAATAATAAAATCTAGCAAAACTGTACATCCCATAATGGTTAAATGTCCAAAGGGAGGTAACCTTACTGTGGACAATTGCAGAGGTAACACTTTTAAACAACACGAGGCATATTGATTCTTACCTTACTCTGGACAATGGCAGCAACTATTCCAAAACAAATCAGTACTATCAGAAACACAAACAGCATTCCACCCATCATAGTGAAATCCCACTAAAAAAAGATTAATAATTATTAAAATATCAACCTGTCATACTAGTTGAGTTGTAGTAGTGACCACAGAAAAGGCACCTAAAACAGAAAACTTACTGGAAGCAGATAAGTACTGAGAAGCTTTAGTACCAATGGTCTGTTATAGACAGACAACAATACTGAAGAAATACAATTGACAGTAATATTTTGTATGATTGAATGTGGTTAACACCACTTTTAGCCATATTATTGCAGCAAGTTTTTATTGGAGGAGGAAGCTGGTGTACCTACTGCGAACCCCAAACCTTCAGCAGGAAAACTGCCAATCCTTGTCAATTAAGGTCATAGTCAAGCTCATGCTGCCCACAGTAACACTTGAACCTGCAATGTCAGTGTTGACAGAACATAAGATATAAGATTTTACCAAGACAGCATGTTTACAGTCAATAATATTGTTCCCCATAAAATGGCAGTGAGAACAAGAATCAGCATTGTGTTATCAGCAATTAGAATCAAGAGTAGGTAGGTTTTTATTTAATATTATAAATTCTGTTAAAACTCCTTTTGAGGATTACCTTGTATATTATACATGTATAAATATTGTATATTGTATTATACTATTACTTAAGCTGTAAGACAAAACTAAAGTATTAATCTTGAACCTTCTAGTACTACAGAAATCCCAATGACCCATGATGCTAATACTGTATAAGTGTTTTTTTTTCTTGTGGGGAAAATTTCGCATTTTTGTTAAAAAAAAATGTACCAGTTTATTCTTTGGGGTCCGCAATCATAATGAATACCACTCTTTCGTGTGTTTTTATTTTCACATTCCAATTATTTCCGCAAATATAGCAAAAATTAAATCACTTGGAAAAAACCACTTATACAGTAGTTATCAATACAAAACTCCACCACTCATCACAACAAATAGTCCTGTTTACTTACTTTGGTCTGGAAAGCAAATATTGTCAGTCCCAGAACCACAACCTGAAATTAATGACAATAACTGACATGTTGCTGGCTAACCAATTAAAGTTTCAAATGCACTTGCAATAGTGTGCAATAATTGAGCAATAAATATATCAAATTCTACAATAAAACAGATAATTGCACTTAATTTTTATTATTCATCACATAAAATTAAAAGCAAATGCAAATTAATGCAAAATTTATGCAATAAACCAATAATATGAATTCTGCAATTTAATTTATGATTGGTTGATTGATTGATTAATGGTGTTTAACGCCCGAGCAGCAAATTTATGATTATATAACAACTGATGAATATTATTTATCAAATAAAACTAAGACCAATTGTAATGCAATTCATCAATAACTATGCAATAATTCCATAATAACCTGTTGCCATTCAGAATTCTGTAATGCAAACTATACTTACGGCAGTGATGCCGACAGCAATCAGGACAGCATCTGTGTCATAATGTCTGAAATAAACATATAAATAACAAGAAATGTAAAGATATCTGTATAAATGATGACAGTTATTTTGCAATACTGTTTCATCTTTGAGTGGTACTATAAACCCAATTTTTATATAGACCAGTTAGAAAAATGTTCTATTCACGCCAAGTTTTGAGAAATGTTTATATGACTTACCCAGCAACTGTTCCCAGCAAGAATGCTTCAAATATAGTCTAAAATAAAAATTAATTTAAATCATAATGACCAATCAGCTGCCATTTAATCTGACTACTGCTCATTGTTTAAAGCATCATACTTGTATCTAATTTGCTTTGAAAATAAAGACCTAAAATTGAAATGTATAATCTACTATTTTGATGTTAGTTTATTGTTTTGCAAATTCACACTTTTAGTTCTGCTTAAATAGTTGCCTTAGAACCTTTTGTGTTTGTCTAGTTGGATAAGTGGATTTAAGACTGAACTACCTTACTATTTACAAAATAATTCATGGCTGAACAATGTTATTGATTATTTAAATATGGGTAAGCATTATTTTCATAAATATTTTGTCACAAGCATTAGCAGTAATGTTTCAGTGGTAATATTTGAAATACCACTGAAACGTTTACTTAGGCTGTGCCAATTTCTGAGATCCTTCCTTGTTACAAAACTTTTTTTCTTTAGTCACAGATTATGTGTACTATTTGGTATAAAAATAGTAGAAATATAAATTAAAAACAAATTGACATATTAACACTAAAAATCTTGCATGCTTGAGAAATGGCAGAACAGCCATAACAAATTGCACATGTACAAATATGTTGTGAAAACATTTTAGTGATTATGATGTTGGTTGCAGCTTGCAAGTTGATACTAGAAGGTCAAAACAAATTGCCGTTATATGTATGCAGAATGATATTTTATTGAATATTTAAAGAAGAGTTTGTTTCCGAAGCATTTGAAGAACATCATATTAGAATTACCATAAATTACAACAGTAATGGGGGTTTATATAAATCACCTTTAGTTATATTGTTTTTACATGTAACTGATAGACAACTAACTAATCCATAGTGTCCTTTGTTAAACTAGGCACAAAGACAATGAATGGCAGAGACAATGAGATTGATTTTACAACAGGATCACCTAATAGAACAACCCAATATGGTTTAGTTACTTGAGCATGTTAAGCTTGTCCCAATAAATAATAGGAGGTCATCAGCTAAAACAACAGAAAGTAAAACAGAAAATGCTAAATTTTTATTGGTTTGTATAATATAAACTAAGATCTATTTTCAGTATCATATCTTTAAATCATTTAAGCTTAGTGTCATTTTGTTTGACCAAGTCTAAAGGTCTTTGGCAACTCTAAACTAAGTTTTAGATATTGATGTCATTCATCTATACTCTATGACAATATTATTAAAAACATTCATTTTTAGTCATACTACATAAATATACATACAAAAAGTCCTAAGAATATCATGTTCTGTGGAAAGGTTCTCCGTACACCCTCACAACATGCCAGAACTATCAGAATGACAAAGGTAAGGCAACTGTAATAGAAAGGCAATTGTAAGAAAAATATCAGAAAGACAAATGCAGGGCAACTGAAACAGAAAATATCCAAATTACAAACTTTAGGCAAGTTACGAAAAAAAAAAACAGAATAAAAAACGTTAGGCAACTGTAACAGAAAATATCAGAATGACAAATGTAAGGCAGCAGTAAGAAAAAGTAGATTGATTGATTGGATGTTTGCTTTACATCCAACAAGCAGTATTTCAGCTATATTCAGGACGGGAACACGTTAACAAACACTACATCAATTGAAAAAGGGGTAGGATGGGACACAGGGAACACAATTTTGACTGCCACTGGAAAAGTTCGGAGTATACAGTAAGGTCGGAGAATTTAGCATTTTGTAGCGGCTACAATGAGACTTCACTTTTTTTGAAATCTACAAAAGGGATCTTTATCATGCAAGGAGTGTGGCACTCTCCAAACAGGTTACCACTACCCACAATTAAATTCTGAAGCACTCCTTTTGGAAAAATTTCTAATGTTTTTTGTGGACTGGTGACCTTTACCATTGATGGAATTCCGCCAGCATCAATTGGCTTTTTACCCACTTCATATGTAAAGTTTATTTGAAATCAAATAAACACTTTTTGAGTTATTGTTGTGAATGATTTTTATTTGTAAAAATTTCTAACATTTCTTGGAAAATGTGACTGAAATTTGATGGATTTCTCCAAAAATGGATAGGCTTCTGATCCACCTAATATGAGACTATATTCCAAAGTTTCATTAAAATTAAACGCAAACTTTTTGTTATTGTATGGAAAGGTTTTTTTTGCAAAAATTGTTAACAGTTTTTGGTGATTGTGACCGATCTTCCCCAAAATCAAAAGGCTTCTAATCCACCTTATATGAAAATATATCCCAAAGATTTATTTAAATTAAATTCAAACTTTCTGAGTTATTGTCCAGAAACATCTTTTTTGTAAAAATTTCTTACGTTTTTTGGCAACTGTGACCTTGAAATGTGATGGATTCCCCCAAAACTGATAGGCTTCTTGCCCAACTAATATAAAACATTATCCCAAAGTTTCATTGTCAATACCAACTTTTTGAGTTACTGTCCAGAAACATATTAAAAATTGTTTTTGTCTACTGTGACCTTGACCTTTGACAGAATTCCTCCCCTATAAACAGGCTTCTTACGCACCCAATATTTAACAATATCCTAAAGTTTCATTAAAGTTTTATTAAGACTTGATGCAAGCTTTTTGAAATATCATCAGGATACTAAATGTGAACCAGGGAACATATGGACAGACATGAGGACCACTCTTGTCGAGCGGGGTATAAATTTCAAAATGACAAACTTTAATTGAAACAGAAAATATAAGAATGACAAACATAATTCAACTGAAACAAAATATGGTTAAAATATCTTAAAGTAGTAATATTAAGCTTATAATCTAACTACACAACAAGTGTGGACTGTGAGCACGCTCACAAAGGGATACCCCCTGCTTTGCTTTCAAGTCCATTACTTTAATAAACATACTTACAAAGCCACAATCCACAACCAGGGGTTTTGTTTGGAGTATTCTCTAACAGGATCTCTGGAAATATAAAAACAAATAATGAAAACTTACCTTTTTATTCTTGAAAGTAGGCAGGTATATGAAAAGTTATCTTTTTTAAAGTTTTAAACTAGATTTATTCAGCCATTTTACTGTGCATGTTTCTATTACATGTACATCAAATTCATAATTAATCACTCTTTTTGATGTAATTTAACTTGTACATTAGAACTTTAGTGAACAAGTACATATGCCCATCCCAAGGTCCTGGAAAATCAAAATGTAATACATATTTATAAATTATTTACGGTTTTTGAAATGAGATGCGTTTCCTGTCCATATCTCATCGAAGGGCGACAGCCCTGAGATGAGATAACGAGAAAATGCATCAAGTTTCATAAAACGTAAAAAATCTGTTTATCGCTGTTTTGTAACATTGTGACGTCACAGTGTTTACTTAACGTCTTGACAGCGAGCTGAGATGGGCCCATCTCACGATAGTAGAGTGAGATGGAATAATATTGCACACAAAGATCAAAGGAAAATACTGCAAAATAGCGATAACATAGTGTACCAGGTTATCCAAGGGATGGATCAGGGAGGTATTAACTATATATATATTGTATGTATATTGTGGAAGACATAAATAGCTAGAAGTTAGGGTTCCCTTTGACAGTCACATATATTTTTATGTAACTGTTTCAAGCCAGTAGTTTATGCTCCTATTTTTTTGTTTATTTCTGTTTTTATTGTTTGTATAATTTTGTTTTTTATACTGGTTTTAGTTTATTTCTAAAACTGTGAGGAAATATGCCACTTATATGATTCATCGGTTAGTGCTTACAACTATCTGTGGCAATAAGTCAGCCATACTGTGGCATGAACATTTATCTGAATAAATCAAAGAACCCTATTGAGCAAGCTCACAATACCCCACAATGAAAAGCTATCCAGGCAACAACATTGAATATACATGTACATGAAAGTTAACTAAGACCACCTCCCAAAAATATGGTCCCCTTTGATGAAATTCCCTGAAAATAAATTCCATCCAATCACCTACTATAAGTAACAATTTCTCAAAGTTTCATGAAAATCCATGACCGAATGAAAGCGCTATCTAGGTGACAACAATGAATATACATGTACATGAAAGTTGACTAAGTCCTCCTCCCAAAAATATGGTCCCCCTTGAAAAAATGCCCTGATAATCAATCACATTCAAGCACCTACTATAAGTATAAATTTCCCAAAGTTTTGTTTAAATCCATTAAGAAATGAGAGTGCTATCTAGGAGACAACAGCATGACATACGGACGGACAGACTGACGGAAGGACTGACGGGTCAAAAACATTATACCCCCGGAACTTCATTGCTTGGGGTATAATAGATCAATAATAAATCAAATAGTGACTGCTAGTAGGTTAAACACATTTTAGAACATACAGGAGGCATACTTTATTAGTCCTATATTCTGACAGCCACAGTCAAGATAAGTTTTGTACAGGTGGCTTTTAATATTTATCACTAATATGCCATGTTAGTGATTTTCTGCACAATACAACATCAATTTTAATTTTTGACTCCACTGTCATAAGCTTGGCATACTCAAAGTTTAAAGGTGATTGAGGATTCAAGTTTTTGATCCAAGAGATTAAAACTAGAGGCTCCCAGGAACCTGTATCGCTCACCTGAACCTGAAACCAAACAACCCTTTTTTATCCAGCTTTTCTTTCCCATTAAGGGAAATAGCTCCTATAAGGAGGAGCTTTTTGATGGTTAGAGGGAGAAGGGAGGTTCACTTCAAAATTGCTGTACCTGTTATGCTTTTTTAAGTATCAGTCGAAAACTCTCTTGACCCTCCCCCCCCCCCCTTTTCTATTTTAAGCCAACATAGCTATGTAGGTAGTCAGCTGTCATGATGTATGCAATTTTGGTAGAGGACATCCTAAAGATAATGTGTGCAATGTTTCAAAGTAGTCCTTTCATTGGTTAAAGAGGAGAAGATTTTTTAAAATCAAGTAAAATTGATTACAAAAATGTTCAAGGAGAATAATTCCTAATTGGTTCATCAGACAATCTTGACCCTAAAGCCATTTTTGTAGCTCTCATAGAGCAGAACAATTAAGCAATGCTAACTTTTTCTCGAGTTCTAATAGTTTTCAAGATTTTGAGACAAAAATGGCAAAAATAATCAATTTAGACAATTAAAGGTCAATAACTCCTACAAGGAGTCATTATACAACTTCGACCCAATAGAGTGTTTGATAGAGCTTTCAATGCCGATGAAGGCATGTCTCTTCAGTTATCCTGTATCTGTTATACTTTTTGAACTGTAAGCCAGCCAAAAACTTATTTTGACCTACCCCTTCCCCCCCCCTCCCCCATTCTATATTTAGCCATGGTGGCCATGAGCACATTTCACTGTTGATGTATACAAAGATTCAAAGCAATACTTTCGGTGGTTTCAGGAGAAAATTTTTACAAATAAGTTAAAACCGATTAAAAAATCGAAGAATGAGTCCATGGGACACAGATGCCCCCACTAAATGAAGTCCCAAACAGGAAGTAGCTTTACAGAAATTTGTACATACGGACGGACATATATACGTACAAATGAAGTCCCAAGCCGGAAGTAGTTGTCCGAAAGGTCTGAAAGTTGCTTAGGACGTACAACTTGTGATACTGAACCACCCTGCCAAATTTCAAATTGTTCTCATGTACAGTTACTGAGAAAATCTTGACGGAAATTCGTTTCATTGTGCATACGGACAGACATGAGAAAAACTTATTATCCCCGGCTTGTACCAAATGCGGACTTTTGATTGGTTGGTTACCCGTCGGTACAAATCCCATGCCCCCAGCTGCGTTGCTAACGTCGCAGGGTGTATTGATTGTGCATTGCTAATGTATGTTCTAGAGTACCAGTGTATGTTATTCCACAAAGGTACATTTCTGTCTTTTTATTTTGATATTTGTACTTCCTTTCAAACACTACAGATGCTCTAAGTTCACACTGACACACAATAATTTAAATTAAATCGGTACTTGACGTCATTGTATGTTGACGTTATGATAGCGTGAGTAGAAGCGCCAAAATACCGAAAGTAGGAACTAGAGGCTCCCAGGAGCCTGTATCGCTCACCTGAACCTGAAACCAAACAACCCTTTTCTATACAGCTTTTCTTTGCTATAAGGAATTGCCCAACACTTCTGCAAAAGTCATAATAATTCCTATAAGGAGGAGCTTTTGATGCTTAGAGGGAGAAGGGAGGTTCACTTCAAATTTGCTGTACCTGTTATACTTTTTTAACTATCAGTCGAAAACTCTCTTGACTCCCCCCCCCCCATTTTCTATTTTAAGCTAACGTAGCTATATAGGTAGTCAGGTGTCATGATTTGCACAATTTTGGTAGAGGACGTCCTAAAGATGATGTGTGCAATGTTTCAAAGCAGTCCTTTCATGGGTTAAAGAGGAGAAGATTTTTAAAAATCAATTAAAATTGATTAAAAAAATGTTCAAGGAGAATAATTCCTAAACGGTTCATCAGACAATCTTGACCCTAAGTCATTTTTGTAGCCCTGATAGAGCAGAACAATTAAGCAATACTAACTTTTTCTCTAGTTCAAATAATTTTCAAGATTTTAAGGCAAAAATGTCAAAAATAATCAATTTTGACAATTAAAGGACAATAACTCCTATAAGGAGTCCTCATACAACTTCAACCCAATGGAGTGTTTCGTAGAGCTTTTGATGCCGATGAAGGCATGTCTCTTCGGTTTTCTTGTATCTGTTATACTTTTTGAACTATAAGCCAAAAACTGTATTTTACCCCCCCTCCATTCTATTTTTAGCCATGGCGGCCATGTTGGTTAATCTGCAGCCATGGTTGGTGCAAGCTTGGTTAAGGACATTTGACGAATGATGTGTACAAAGTTTCAAAGCAGTACTTTCAGTGGTTTCAGAGGAGAAGATTTGAAAAAATCAATTAAAACCGATTAAAATAAACAGTTCAAGGGGAATAACTCTTAAACGTGTAATCAGACAATCTTGACCCTAAGGCAATTTTGTAGCCCTCATAGAGCAGAACAATTAAGCAATGCTAACTTTTTCTCTAGTTCTAATAATTTTCAAGATTTTGAGGCAAAATGGCTAAAATCAACAATTTCGACAATTTAAGGGCAATAACTCCTATAAGGAGTCATCATACAACTTCAACCCAATGGAGTGTTTCGTAGAGCTTTTGATGCAGATGAAGACTTGTCTCTTCGGTTTTCCTGTATCTGTTACACTTTTTTAAATATAAGCCAAAAACTGTATTTTACCGCCCCCCCCCCCCATCCAATTTTTAGCCATGGTGGCCAGGTTGGTTAATCTGCAGCCATGGTTGGTGCAAACTTGGTTGAGGACATTTGACAGATGATGTGTACAAAGTTTCAAAGCAGTACTTTCAGTTGTTTCAGAGGAGAAGATTTTAAAAAATCAATTAAAACCGATAAAAAAAAACAGTTCAAGGGGAATAACTCTTAAACGGTTTATCAGACAATCTTGAACGTAAAGTCATTTTTGTAGCCCTCATAGAGCAGAACAATTAAGCAATGCTATCTTTTTCTCTAGTTCTAATAATTTTCAAGATTTTGAGGCAAAAATGGCAAAAATCATCAATTTTGACAATTAAAGGGCAATAACTCCTACAAGGAGTCATCATACAACTTTGACCCAATGGAGTGTTTGGTAGAGCTTTAGATGCTGAAGAAGGAAGGTCTCTTCGGTTTTCCTGTATCTGTTATACTTTTTGAACTATAAGCAAAAAACTTTATTTTGACCCCTCTGTTCTATTTTTAGCCATGGCGGCCATGTTGGTTGGTCTGAGGCCATGATTTGGGCAAACTTGGTAGAGGGCATTTTACTGATGATGTATGCAAAGTTTCAAAGCAATCCCTTCAGTGGTTTTTGAGGAGAAGATTTTTGAAGAAAAGTTAACGATGACGACGACGACGACGGACGCCAAGTGATGGCAATAGCTCACATGACCCTTCGGGTCAGGTGAGCTAAAAACAATGTAAAACAAAATAAAAACTCTTTAAACTCGCTAAGTCTGAGGTTGTTACCAAAGGTAACATCCTCGACTAGGTAAAATGGGCATTTTCTGCATTAAAAACGTATAATTTTTTGTGAGCAACTGTGATGACGTTGCCCATTTAGCTTATTTCTGAAGACAAAAGAACCTATTTTCAGCCTTTTACACTCGTAAGCAGGGGATTAATCCGTTACCTACGTTATAACCCGGGTGTATGGAAATTGTACCACCTGAAAGTATTTCTGGACAGCCTTCGGCTTCGCCTCAGGCTGAACAGAAGTACTTTCAGGTGGTACAATTTCCATACACCGTTATAACGTAGGTAACTGATAATGCCCCCCGACATATCATCACCAGGGCATAAAAACAGTTCAAGAAGAACAACTTTTAAATGATTAATCAGACAATCTTGACTCTAAAGACGGACGTATTTACGTACAAATGAAGTCCCAAACAGGAAGTAGTTGTCCAACAGGTCTGAAAGTCACTTAGGACGTACAACTTGTGATACTGAACCACTCCGCCAAACTTAAAATTGTTCTCATGTACGGTTTCTGAGAAAAGCTTGACAGAAATTCATACATACGGACGGACATATTTACGTACAAATGAAGTCCCAAACAGGAAGTAGTTGTCAGACAGATCTGAAAGTTGCTTAGGACATACAACTTGTGATACTGAACCACCCTGCCAAATATCAAATTGTTCTCATGTATGGTTTCTGAGAAAATCTTGATGGAAATTTGTTTGGATGTACGTACGGACAGACGAATGGACATGAGTAAAACTTAATGCCCCCCGACATGTCGTCGCTAGGGGCATAATAAAAAAAAATCGAGGAATGTGTCCATGGGACACAGTTGCCCCCTTTTATGAAGTCCCAAACAGGAAGTAGTTGTCCGACAGGTCTGAAAGTTGCTTAGGAAGTATAAATTGTGATACTAAACCACCCGGCCAAATTTCAAATTGTTCTCATGTACGGTTTCTGAGAAAAGCTTGACAGAAATTCATACATGTACATACAGAGGAACATATTTATGTACAAATGAAGTCCCAAACAGGAAGTCGTTACTTGTCCGACATCTGAAGGTTGCTTAGGACGTACAACTTGTGATACTGAACCACCCTGCCAAATTTCAAATTGTTCTCATGTATGGTTTCTGAGAAAATCTTGACGAAAATTCGTTCGGATGTACGTACGGACAGGAGTAAAACTTAATGCCCCCCCCCCCCCCCCCCCCCCCCCCCCCCCCCCCGAAATGTCGTCGCTGGGGCATAAAATCAGTTCAAGAAGATTAACTTTTAAAGGGTTTATCAGACAATCTTGACTCAAAAGCCATCTTTGTAGCTCTCATAGAGCAGAACAATTACGCAATGCTCACTTTTTCGAATAATTTTCAAGATTTTGAGGTCAATATGGCAAAAAAAAATCAATTTTGACAATTTAAGGGCAATAACTCCTACAAGGAGTTGTCATACAACTTTGACCCAATGAAGTGTTTTGTAGAGCTTTTGATGCTGAAGAAGAAGGTTTCTTTGGTTTTCCTGTATCTGTTATACTTTTTGAACTATAAGCCGAAAACTGTATTTTGACCCCCCTTTTCTATTTTTAGCCATGGCTGCCATGTTAGTTGGTCTGAGGTAATGATTTGTGCAAACTTGGTAGAGGACATTTTACTGATGATGTGTGCAAAGTTTCAAAGCAATCCCTTCAGTGGTTTTGGAGGAGAAGATTTTTAAAGAAAATATAACCACGACCACGATGGAGACGACAGACGATGATGACGACGTATGCCAAGTGATGGCAATAACTCACATGACCTTCTGGTCGGGTGAGCTAATAAAAAGGTTGAAAAGACAACTGTGATAAAGGCCTAGATCCAAGATGGTTTCTCTATATGCCCAGATGGGTTATAAAAGACTAAACACTAGGTATAGTAAGCATGAGGGCCCACACTACTTAAGATGTTAAAGACATCCCTAAGTCAGTAAACTCCAGCAGATATTCCTGGAGGCATTACAAATATTCCCCAGCCACTGAATATCTGTGTCAACCGACATTTTAAGATTGGTATGTGTGGGAGGTGGGAGCACTGTATGTCTTTCCTGACAGGTCGTTTCCAACACTGGCCAACTCTGCCAAGCGCCATACGCAGAGGTAGCTAAATGTGTTGTGGACTTCTATGAAGATGTCACCAGTTCATGTAAAACTAGTCATCCAATCAAAATGCCAGAAACAAGAACGTTGTTATGGAAGCATAACAACGTTCTTGTTTCCGGCGTTCTGATTGTACGTCAGAGACAATGGAGTCTAAAACAATGGAGAGTCTATAAGTAATATATAGCGATGTGAAAGTCGTTGGTTTACGGAAGATCTTTCACTCGTGATAGAAATTTTTATGTCATTTGGGTCGTTTCGCTGCACTCCACTCGCCAAAAGACATAAAATTTATATCACTTGTAAAAGATCAACCGGTCTTTCCCAAAAACGTATGAAAGAACCTATTATTCTCCAACAATGACTCATAGTTACACTGTATCAGTATTTTTAGTGATTGTTGATAGCATTGTTATGTCTTAAATTTATTTTAACCTGGTGACAAATATGAACACATGAGATTGCAGCTAAGATGAAAACTTTGATTCTGACAGTGACTGATAATTACCTGTGCTTGTTGAAAACAGTGTAATGTCTTATATTTAAATAAATTGATTTCAATACAGTGATAAATTCTTATTAGGGTTTATTAAAATGATTACTTACATGTACATAAACATAGCCATAACTGCCATAGTAACGATAATCTGACATAGCAAAATGCCATAAACCTTTCGTACAAATCCTGAAAATAGACGCAAACCATTGCAAACGTTAACTAGAGGCTCACTAGAATCCTATAAGAGTTAACCTGGAAGACAAATGACTTTAGTTATCTTTAAATTTTTGAAATTGAGTTTCACTAAAGCTATTATAGCTTTTATATTACTGGTCAAAAACTACAAATTTCATCCAATTTTTCTATAAAAGGGCAATACCTCCTACAAGGAATCATCTTCTGTATAATACTGATCAAGGGCAATAACTCCTACCATGAATCATTTTATGTATAATACTGATCAAGGGCAATAACTCATACAAGGAATCATCTTAGGTATAATAATGATCAAGGGCAATAACCTGTACAAGGAATCATCTTGTGCATAATACTGATCAAGGGCAATAACCTGTACAAGGAATCATCTTGTGCATAATACTGATCAAGGGCAATAACCTGTACAAGGAATCATCTTGTGTATAATACTGATCAAGGGCAATAACCTGTACAAGGAATCATCTTGTGTATAACACTGATCAAGGGCAATAACCTGTACAAGGAATCATCTTGTGTATAATACTGATCAAGGGCAATAACCTGTACAAGGAATCATCTTGTGTATAACACTGATCATTTTAGGGCATCAAACACTCTTTGAATAAATAAATATCCAGGTTATTTTAGTAGTTTACCATTTTATGCTGGCTGTTGTACATTTCAATTTATATCACAAAAACTTATTATTTCTTCAGAAATTATCATTAATGTGTCCAGACCACAATTGACCACGTGATCATATTTTGGTATCGATGATGTCTATTGCTTTTCTATGGAGCAGACCTTGGAAATGTTCGTCAAACATCGGAAATACTATTTGAGTAACTAACTTTTTTGCTCAAAACTGTCAACATTGACTTAAAGTAAAACACTATATTAAATTTGTATAGTTAATTAGCAATACATTGATTTAATAAAGCTGTATTACTTGGTCGAAAAACAAAAATTAAACGGTAACTTCAATTACGGGTCGGATACCTTAAAGGATAATAACTCCTATAGAGTCATCTGAAAATGTTTGAAACTGTAAGTGATTTGTAAACTTTTCTTGCTGATGATCAGATTATTTTTAGAATTTAGTTTTGTTCTAGCTATTATAGCATTTAAGTTACTGGGCAAAAGCTACCAATTTCATAAAAAAATAGTTGTTCAAGTAATAACTATTGTGAGTCATTGAACAATTTTCAGGCAGTTTAATGATTAGTAGCCTTTGTCTTTGAAATTATTTTCCCTATTTACAGTTTTACTCTAGGTATTACAGATTTTACTTTTTGAGGCAAAAAAATTTTTTCTCTACAATTGTCATTTATAGGGCAAAAACTTCTAAAGAAAGTAATCTGACAGTGTTAGACAAAAGGATTGATTTGTAAAAGTTGCCTTGCTGATAATTTTTGCAATTTACAAATTGTCATTTAAGGGCAATAACTCCTAAAAGGAGTAGTCAGACAATTTTGGACCAACTATGTGATTTGTAAGTATTGTCTTGCTGATCATCCAACGTGTAGCCCAGAACTAGCAATAGTTGCAGTCTTTTATATAATGGCCCGGGCCATATTGTACCCTATGACTGTAAACAAAGTTAAAGTTCATAAAAAAAATTCCAAATTATACTTTTGTTTTTGTTTTGTGATAGAAATCTGAAATAATGAGCTTTTCAAGTTGATAACAGTTAAACTATGATGTTCACAACACTTGACAAGAACAAGGGTAATCTTAGATTATGGAGAGATCATAGAGTTGGATTTTAATTACAAAAATACAAATCCTTATCTTTCTACACTAATTTTTATATTTCTTGAACCGGAACCACAACATTAATTACATTTGGCCTAATAAATATTAGGAATTGGTAGCTGAGAGGCTAAACTCAATTCCAATAAAAAACAAACCTGATTAATTACATACTTCGTCTAACTTTTTTGTCATTTAATGTACATGTACATACCTAGTCGAACTGCCTTCTCTCCAAAGGAAGATTCATTAAATGGTTCATCATTAAATCCACTCTCTGCATCCTGATACATCTTTTATATCTGGTTAAACAAAATTTTCCCAAAAATGTTTTTCTGAAAATAAACAATCAGACTATAAACTCCTATGCATTTATATACAGAGCAGGCAGCATGGTTTTTTTAATTTTTCCTTCAATTTGTCACTAAAGTACTGAAGTACTTGTTTTATCACAAAAATACATCCTGCTAGTCCTTAATCAAAGGTCAACGAAAAATGTTTCCTCTGCAGTAAAAATAAACGGAAAAAGACCGTCATATTTACTGACCTAATTAATACTGTTGAACTTTTTAATTGTGTTGCTTAAATCATCCTACATGTATAGTGTAAAATTACAATTTTTTGTGTATGTGCATGCTCAAGTTAAGAATTTTCACAGGCATTGGATGGTGTATTATCACTGAACATTAAACATCAGTTTATTTAAAGTAGACAGCACAATTATAAATTCTATTTGATCCTTTGCTCTGATTAATGTCAGAAGAAAAAAATATACCACACTAACATCATTTATTAGGATTTCTTTAAAGAAAATCAAATTATATTTTTGCATTTCACTTGGTTATTTGGATAATTAGTTTTCTGCTTTTTAGCCACTAGATGTAAAATTTCAACATTGCTGATCGTTACTGAAATGAAATCATTAAACTCAAAGCTCCTAAATATTAAATTGTTGCCAGGAAAAGCCCAGAATTCAGGATTTTGCATAAAATATTACAGATCCCCCACTGTACAACTTACTTATGGGGGTTTTTAACGTCCTTGACTACCGTAAAACGGTCTCGCACCGACTTTGCTGTACAACACACCGCACAAGCATTTATATACAGAGCAGGCAGCACGGTTTTTCCAATTTTCCTTCAAGTTGTCACTAAAATTAGGTACTGAAGTACTTGTTATATCACAAAAATATCACCAAAGGTCAACGAAAAATGTTTCCTCTGCAGTAAAAATAAATGGAAAAAGACCGTCGTATTTACTGACCTAAATAATACTTTTGAACTTTTTAATTGTGTTGCTTAAATCATACTATATTGTGAATGTTTGTACATGTATGTGCATGCTAAAGTTAAGAATTTTCACAGGCATTAATGGATGGTGTATTATCACTGAACATTAAACATCAGTTTATTGAAGTAGACAGCACAATTATAAAATCTATTCGATCCTTCCCTCTGATTAATGTCAGAGGAAAAAAAACACACTAACATCAATAATTAGGATTTCTTTACAGAAATCAAATTATTTTTTCGCATTTCACTGGTTTATTTGGATAATTAGTCTGAACTTAAGTTAGTTTTCTGCTTTTTAGCCACTAGATGTAAAATTTCAACATGGTTGATCGTTACTGACATAAAATCATTAAACTAAAAGCTCCTTAATATTAAATAGTTGCCAGGAAAAGCCCAGAATGCAGGATTTTGCATAAAATATTACAGATCCCCCACTGTACAACACACCCGGGGGTCACCACAAGCAAGGTGCGTTAGGGTTAAGCAGTCACCCTAAACCATATGGGGACTACTGGATTTCATTATGGGCTACTCCTGGGACTACTGACAAGTAGCAAGCATCAAACCCTGATAGCTTGTAAAAGTATCCCTGACATGAATTATATAGGCAAGTTCTGAGGTGGCAGCCGTTTTCAAAATTGGCATTTAACATTATATAACTGCAAGCCTTGTATTTGACCATCTAATGAATATTCCTGTTTGGTTCCTACTAGTTTACTGGTTTAAATATGCATTTAAAAATATATTTCTTATATTATAGGAGCATATAATAAAACTACAAGTCTTGCAGTTGCATAGCTATCTTGGATTTCCACTAGAAACAACAAAAAAATTTATTTGTAGATAAATATCCAATAAACAATTCACATACAACATGTTTTATCCAGCTTTGCAGTTTCTAAGAAGGCACTCATACATTTTTCCAGTAGGGTTTCATTTAAAAACTATGTCTTGCCACTAACCCTTTGTGAAAAACCCTCCAATTAACAGTGTGACCATGTTTGGTTTCTAATTGTCAAGTTTCATAGAAGATGATTTACAGTCAAACCTGTCTTAGCGACTTACTCCATATTACAACTTCCTGTGTTATCTGACCATATTCCCCCCCCCCCCCCCCAACATTTTACCATTCATTTTACCTGTCTACAATGACAAGTTTAAAGTGATCAAAACCAACGCAAATTTTAATAATTTCTACCAGGTTGCAACAAAACGTACATTAACCCTGGACGGAAGTGGTGACTTTATAGTTTTTCGTCTTTGAGGCCTTTCGGTACTCATTTTCTCAGTAACGATATAGTCCACTTCCGTCCAGGGTTACTGTCTGTTTCGTTTCAAACTTGTAGTAATTATTAAAATTTAAGAGTCAAATGACATTAGAAACATAAAAGTTGGGTTTTTCGTGAAGATAATTAAATTCAGAACAGAAGTAATTACAAACCTGTGTAGATAGGGGTAAAGTAATATTTTTAAAAATTGTTTGAATGTTTGCGGGTATAGACTCTGTTTCTTTCAAAACAAAATTGACCCAGTATCATTCGAAAGCGCAAGTAAATCTATTTTAACAAGCCCCTGTGGAAGAGATGAAGACTACAACAAATTAAGTCCATGAGACTTATGATGCCAAATTTACCAGGTGCTAAAGTGAATTAGACTTTTGCAGAAATCACCATGTTAATAAAAGGAACTTTCAAACTTGTAGTAATTATTAAAATTTAAGAGTCAAATGACATTAGAAACATAAAGGTTGGGTTTTTCGTGAAGATAATTAAATTCAGAACAGAAGTAATTACAAACCTGTGTAGATAGGGGTAAAGTAATATTTTTAAAAATTGTTTGAATGTTTGCGGGTATAGACTCTGTTTCTTTCAAAACAAAATTGACCCAGTATCATTCGAAAGCGCAAGTAAATCTATTTTAACAAGCCCCTGTGGAAGAGACGAAGACTACAACAAATTAAGTCCATGAGACTTATGATGCCAAATTTACCAGGTGCTAAAGTGAATTAGACTTTTGCAGAAATCACCATGTTAATAAAAGGAAAATCCCGATGATAAATTTGCGCATTTATAATTTATTCTAATATCAATACAAATTGATAATGTCTCCCTAAATATACATATTTTTAAAGCACATTACACCAATCTTCTAAGAAATTGTTATCAACTTGTGTCAAAAAACAGATATTGTGCAATTCCTTTAAATAATATAAAATGTAATGTTGTACCTGCTACGCTACTTTCTTTTCGTGCATATACATTTAGCATTTGTTACATAGCACATTTTCGTATTACAAATTTATTATTTTTACGACATAATATAGCCAAAATCAATGAAAAATACAACTGCTACACAAGATGACAGTAGAACCTCTAGATAATATTAAACTATAAAGATACGAAACTGATGAATGCGAGACAACTCGGACCGCGGACAACTCGGATCGTGACAACTCGGACCGTAATAGGACAAGTCGGACCGTGTTATTCATATACGGTCCGAGTTGTCCTATACCTTATGGTACGAGTTGTCTTATAATTTATGGTCCAGGAAATCTATATTGTCATGTAAAAATAAAGTTTTTGTATGTTAACTTGTTTATTTTATACAGCAGTTGACCAGACTGAAGTTAGTTATTTGACGTGAAATTTACTATGTATCAGAAAAAAAAACAAAACAAAACAATAAAAAAGCTTCAACATATATTTATTTTAAAATAAGGAATTGTGATATAAGAAAATGGTGTCGTGTCGTCACCAACTTTGCATGAATTGTAGCAGAACTAGACCCGAGGAACAGCCGTCTGTTGTTTAAAGTTGTGTTGGGTAATGTTTGTACATGTTCTGTGGAGGTAGTTACAGCAATAACAAAGTTCGGACTACTGGTCGAATGGTTTGGGTACAACGCGTACGATCTACTGACATGGTTGTTGTGATATGATATAGAACGCCGTGTCAAGGTTTTTATTATTCTTTTACAGCTTGGCCAAGCTACTCATTTGGAATTACACGTTTCATTTTTTTTTATCTAATTAAGTTTCACTAAATTCACGTATTTGAAAACAAACAAGCTCAAATTCTTTCAGATCTTAAAATTATGTTTTAAAATATAATAACTGAACAACATGATTACCGATCACATTAATTGAAGCCACAACTATTATAGATAATTGTGAGAGTTTTCTGAATTCTTAACATTTAATGTTGTTAATTGTGTCGCATTTCTCATATTAACATTTAACCTTTATATAATTAAATCAGTATAATTTACATTCGAGTAGAACTATTTCAATTTACTAGAAGAAATTTATAAAGTTATATTGATAAATATAATAAACAGGACTATCGTATTTTAATATTTTAATGACAGTATAAGAAATAAATGCGGTCCGAGTTGTCTTATTTTATACGGGCCGAGTGGTTCTTACTACGGTCCGAGTTGTCACGATCCGAGTTGTCACGATCCGAGTTGTCCGCGGTCCGAGTTGTCCGGTTACCGAAACGAATATTCTATTTGTTTAGCGGTCATTTCCGGTTAATTTAAACAACTCGTAGTGCCTTTAGTATTCTTCGTTCTTTCATTGAGGTAAAAAAGGTAGATAGAGTTAAATTCTGATAGAAATACTGCGAATCACTGTGCACATGAAATTGAACCGTGAAGTTCTGTTTATTGCATACAATGGGTTTGACAGGGAACAGCTTTTGCCTTGACAAACGTTTGAGACACATTTTTGGTGGCCTTGAGGCTTGAGAGTTGAGTCATATGATTAATTTTTTATGGTTATAAAATTTTGATATTAAAAAAAAAAAGGACTACAAACCCCATTAAATAAACAACAAAGTCAAATTTCCCTTTGTTGTGGAAAATAGATGCTGAACATTTTTATTCTATGTATGAGAGTACAGTATCACTGCACTGTCTGCAGCGTGTCTCAAACAATACAAATTGATGACTTTCCAATTTAAAAAACGCCACCTAGTGTCCACTTCCGGTAATAAAAAAACTGCAGCTACAGCCGCAGTTTGTTTTGTTGAAAACATATGAAATGGACAATTGACGACTTTCCAATTTAAAAAACGCCACCTAGTGTCCACTTCCGGTACTAAAAACTGCGGCTACAGCCGCAGTTTGTCCTGTTGAAACCTTTTGAAATGGACAATTGTCTTTGATAAATTTTCACGCTTCAGTTGAATGACAGGTGTCAATATCTGAGGGAGGAAGGTTATTTAAACCGCCTGCTGTGTAAACGTGAGCGTTAATTAATTAACCAATGTTCTTTACCCTATTTACCTGATGCTAATTGGAGGTAGAACCCCAGCCGTTTTATGGCTTGAATAAACAATCTTACCAGTGACATCCGTGTTGTATTCAAACTCACCTGTTGCCTATGGCTATAGTAACATCTACTGAATAAGGTTAATTAGATGAAAAATTTAATTGGCATAGACAAACAATATAAAAACAATCCAAAATCTTTATTTCAATATCATAGTCTTTTAGTAATGATAGCCGTAGTTTTTTTTAACAGGAAGTAAAAGGGGAGATAAATCATGTAAAACTGGAAATGGGTCAATTACCTTTGATAAATTTTTACGCTTTATGTTAAGGCCAAAATAAATTAATTGTGTGTTTCCGGTTTCCCGACCCTACCTCCAGTTTGGACGTCGACCCTAAAACATTTTATCAACTTTCAAAAAGTCCCGATTTTTTTCAGGTCATTTCCGTGTACGATTACAATTTTTTTAACTGTGTCTTAAAAATGTTTGTAACTAACAGAAAATGAAAGTGATTCAAGCGTCTTTAAAACACAGATTTTAAAGCATGGCGTGCCGACAGCCATTTAGTGTTATTGCAATTCAAATTGCAAAATGCGACCACGTACCGGAACATGAGAGTTTCATGACATCGCTTCTCGATCACTCAGACATGATGAGCGTTTTTAAAGTTAATCATTGCACCTCTTCCGCGGACGATTTGATGAAAAGCAGTACATGCATGAAGTATTGAAAACAAAATAAAATGTTTTAATAAAATAAATTTTTTTCCCTACCTACCCAAACTACTTTTTTCAAGAGTGAAATAAGAAACGCACTATTACTTTATTTTGGCCTAATTACAGGTGTCAAAATCTAATTGAAGATGTTATTAAAACCCCATGCTGTGTAAACATGATTGTTAATTAACCATTATGTTTATTACCCCATTTACCTGATGCTAATCAAAGGTAGAACCCCAGCTGTTTTATAGATTAATTAAACAAGCTTTAAAACCAGTGACATACATGTTCCAATATTCAAACTCACCTGTTGCCTATGGCTATAGTAACATCTACTAATGAGGTTAATTAGATAATTTAATTGGCAAAGACAAACAATACAAAAAACAATGCAAAATCTTTATTTCAATATCAAAGTCTTTTAGTGATGATAGCCGTAGATTTTTTAAATGGAAGTAAAAAGGGAGATAATCATGTTAAACTGGAAATGGGTCAATTGACATTGACCTAAGTTGTTGTAGTGTTATCTCACATAACATATGTTTTACAAGACTGCCGTCTGCGTTACATTTTCAGAGGTTAATGACTTAGGTCAGTGACCAAGTTATTCTATTTGTTTGTATCATATATTTTAGATAGAGTTGTAATAAAGTTAGTTTAGCTGAAGATGTTTTATTGTAAACATGTTCCCAGACCATACAACAGTTGTAGGATATGTCCTTTGGTTATTTATCGATTCCGTGAACCATAGAGTTAAATTTTCCTTGTGAAATAATTTTCGTCTTACCAATAAATGTGTTTTTTGATGATTAGATGCCAAGTGAGTGCATTTGAGTGATTTAAGGAAAATGAAGCCTTTTTTATGATGCTTGATAACTTTGGCTAAAATTCTTAACTTGCATAAAAATCTATTCCAAAATAATTGGCTTGGTGGCCAGATAAAATCTGCCAAGTTTTATCAAGTACCTTTTACCATATCTAAGTTATGTGAAAAAACCATGTCAAAAATGTAAAGAGTCAAGGGTTGCGCTAGGCTTCGCCAATGTGGCCATTTGCGATTTTTTATTTCAATTGGCGACAAAATATTGTCTTTGGCGATTTTTTTGGCCCCAGTATATCGTAGTTGCAAATTGAATGACATGACAGGAAATAAGACCATAAATCAGTTAAAGGTGTTCTTCTAGACCACTCACACATATGATCACACATAATAAATTAAAGTTGTACATAAATTTACAGACAGTTTATGGCTGTAACAATTGTTAACCACAGCAGGCTCAAAAGAGTAGTATTGCGTCATGGTTGATCAAACGTAATTTCTTTGATCTTGCTTCACTGAGAAAATGTACTTTTAAAAAATAGAAATCTTAAAATAGTATAAGATAAAAGTTTCTGAACAGTTTTCTTGTCTTTTCTTTTCGTGGACAAAATGTTGTAAAAAATTTCTAAAAATAAATTAAACAACGCAGTTTCTTACCTTGCTTTTCAGTAAAAGAAACAAATTTACACAAATTCACCTGGCAGACTTTTCTAAATTTGTATTGCAAATAATGACTTAAATAAATACACATTTTGAACAATATATTTGTAAAAATTTTGTGGTTTATTATGTTTTAAATCAAAAAGTTAAAAATAAAATTGAGTATTTTAACTGGAATTCAATAACTCAATGGAGATGCAGTACATGTATTACAGTGTGGGAAACGACCGCTCGCCAACTCGCCCAATGCGAGTAGAGAAGATTTTTGGCGAGCTCAGATCAACTGCCACTCGTCAGTTTGGCGAGCTGAAATTATGTGGCGAGTTCTAAGAAAATGTAACAATCCAGACTTACTTGATGATAAATGTACCATAACTGAGCGTTAACGATGTTATTCGCGATGTTTCTCTTTCGTTTTTAAGAGTAATTAACTTCATTTTAATTATAAACAAAACAATTTTTGACCACGATAATCTTGTTTCAACTTCCGGTTTTTACACCTGTAGGGCTAACACTTTGCGGCGATCCCTATCTCAGATTACCATAATCGTAATTTTATTTTTTATTTCTTTATCTAAAACAATTTATTTTACAGAAATATATAGATTTTCCACTAATCCTAGGTGAAATATGATGTTAGAAATTAAAATTATTACGGAATTAAAAGAAATGAAGTTAACAGACCAATTTCATTAATAGTTACAAGGTCGGAAATGCGGTACTTATTTTTGTATGGCAAAAAGTGCTATTGGTGCCAAAATTTAAACTCAAATTATGGAAAACTGATGATGAAATGGAGAATGTCGCTCATCAGGCCTACAAAAGGGTTATGGCTCTTTTGGAGACTGCTGAAAATATGAAAGATATAGATTACGAATTGAATAAATTAACTAGCTCTCAGTGTAAACATGGTTGTTTATGTTATTTCATTTGTATTGATATTGTATGTTGGCGAGTAACTTTGAAAACCTACTTGCCAATTTAGGCTAGTAGATCATGAATTCGGCAAGTACTATTGTTTTGGTACTGGCCAGGATGGCGAGCTGGAAAAGAAAATCGTTTCCCACACTGTATTATTGTCAACCAGTGGTTGTGAAATACTTTTAAACTTTTTGTATTCAGAATTGAATGCAAAGTATAGATACCTATACAGCATTGAATTTATTGTCCTCCATCCTTTGGTTTTTCAACTTCCCTCCTTTATGGCATGAGAAATCTATTATTTTTACATAACCTCCACATTGAAGTATGACAAATTTAGAAGAAGTTGTGTGGTGCTCTTGTCTAATCTTATAACTGTCATGCCTAATAGAATGAAACCTTTTTTGCAAAGTAAACATCAGAGTGTGTTTGTCAATGACTGTAAATGACAATACACATGCAGAATATATTTACGCCAGATTTTGGAAATTGGCGACAGAAAATTGCAGTTGGCAACTTTTTAGAACCCAGAGCAAGCCCTGAAGAGTGTAACACTTTTAGTGCGATGTTTTGAAAACTCTTTCATTTCAAAGTTATGTAAACTAAATAATTATCAGTTTATGCTCTGATGCAATATTCTGAAATATAAAATTTAGAAATTGAAAATTTAATCACATATAATTTCTTTAAATTAAGTTTTGTTTTATTAAATTTGAAAAACTTGTTTGTGTCCCTATTATACTAGTATGTCATGTGTCATGCCCTTTTTACGTCCTGAATATAACTGAAATATTGCTTGCTGAATGTTATCAATCAATCAGTCAATCAATCAATCAATGTAATTTTGTAGGAAGGTGTTATGGTGGTAGCTGATGCAGAGAGCCCTGGCCCAGTCAGGAAGAAGGCCAGGTTGTCTCTGAAGAAAGCCTCAAATGATTCTGCTTCAAGTACACCATCCTCATCAGTACCAGCAAAAGAAGAACCATTGGTAGCAAAGTAAGAAGTTATATATAGAATAAATTCTGTTACTTACATGTACATGTATTGCTGTTTTGTGCCTATTCGTGCATTTAGATGCTCAAGTTACCAAGAATACTTGAGGTACAGTATACATGTAAGTTGTGGTTTTTTCGTGGGGAAAATTTGCATTTTTGATAAAAAACTGAGTTTATTTTGACAAAATGTAATTTGCGCAGTCTGTAATCAGAATGAATAACCATATCGTTTTACCTCATATTTCGCACATTTTTTTTCATGTTCCAACATTAACGCAAATATAGCGAAAATTAAATCCCAGCTAAAAACCACTTATAGTTATAAGGTAATTTCTGTTCAAGCAAATGAAGACATTTAACTGATTCTATATCCACCATGTGAGTTTTTACACAGCCTACATTTCTTTAGATCTTGTTTACATTAGGGATGTAGGAATTATGTTAATTCCATTCTCGACTAGTTCTGGTTTATTAAGATTGATAATGATTGTTTGCTTTTCGTCCATGGAGCAGTGTTTCAGCTATATTCAGGACGGGAACAAGTCACCATACAATAAAGTCAATATGGAAATGGGATAGGCCAATGGGAACACCATTTTAACAGCCAGAAAAATATAGTATATTGGTAGGTACGGAAAATTTAGCTTTTTGTAGCAGTTACAATGAGACTACACTTTTTCAAAATCTACAGAAAGTTCTTTATGGTGCGAGAAAGGTGACACTATCCAAACACATCACATACTAAGTTTTAAAGCAATAACTATACTTAATTACTAATAGGTGCATAAAGTTCTAATATATTATTGCATTATATTGTCAGCATAACACTAAGTATAAATGACGTAGAATCTACTAAGACCAGACTGGCTGGGGCGACTTCAGGCCAATATGGTATGGTTGGAATGTCTTCAATTAAATTCAAAGCTTCTTTATAGTGCATATTTCATTCTGCAACAAGTTTTTGCCAAGTTTAGTTATAAATGGGGGGCTTTGCTTACAATTCTTGTTTAACCACAATAAGCCTGGTGACCTCTTGTTGGCAACTGCTCCATATTCATACAAATATGTTGTAGATCTTAAAGAAATTCTTAGTTCTTCCCTATAAATATTCATTTGAAGATTTTACTGTTAACCTAAATAAATATTACAACCAGTATGCATTTTAAAAGGAGGACTTTGACATTATCATACATTTCTCATGTTTTTTAACTTTTCATATTGAAGAGATGTTAGTGAGGAATTAACAGACAAAGACACATCAGTACACGTCGATGGCAATACCAGTTTAAATGGTGACACTGTTGTACCGGCAGTTGCTTCCCTTGAAAATTTAGGTATTAAAATAAAAATGAATTTCTTTTTCTAAGTTGAATAGTTTTTATTTTTTTACACCTAATATGAATCAAACTTAAGTAAAAGAAATATGTACATGTACATGTAGCTGTGCTGTTACTTTGAAAGAGCCAATGTCTTGTATATAAATGGGAGACAAACCAAACATAACAATTAAGTTCATCACTAAAACAATATTATATCAAATCACAAACAAAGTAACTAAAAGCTTAAAACAGAAAAACCAATACAACATGAGCATAAACTACTTTTTGGGAAAGTCACATAAAGGTTTTTATAGGTATCATTTTTATATCACGTTATTTGGTTTAAACACATACATATGCATGAAATCAACTACTTTTTGGGAAAGTCACATAAAGGTTTTTATAGGTATCATTTTTTATATCACGTTATTTGGTTTAAACACATCCATATGCATGAAATCGTATGTTACAAAATAAATTACATCATGAAAACATTCAGGTTAGCTTTGAGATCATATATAATTCTCGTTATAAAGCCAAACGGCAAATAAATGAAAAAATTGCTGTCAGATACATGTACAGGGATCCTCGAACGTGTCTAGATGCATATTGCACGTGTCTTTTCAGTTCTAGAAGCGCCTTTTCAACTTCTAACGCATCCCAGTACGCGTCCGTGTCAGTGTCATGTCTATTCCGTCTCCGATGCATGATTACTTATTCTTACAAATGGCGATTGATATTTACCTGTGTTTCGTCCGATTCTCAGCAGGTAGCAATCACTCGGACGGCAAATATGCTTTAATTAAGATGTTTATTAAACAATAAACATGCAGTGTTGATGGACACTCTTTATGGTTAAAATTAAGCGTTGATAATACACTTGTTTCAAATTTTAATACATGGTCGGTACCTTGCACTTGCAGTTGCACTCCTTATGATTTTTTTTAAAGTAAAAAATCTTGACCGGTACAAAGATATCTTCAATATGAACATTAATTAGTTATCTAATAAACTTTTAATTTTTGTATATATATCAATAAGATAATCTGCTATAGACTAGGATCTGAAAAAAGGGGGTGGGTGGGTAATGAGTTGTTTGGAAGAAATATTAATGTCAGCATCTGCATCCAGGTAAGACAAAAGTCTCTCTTGAATGGCAAACATCAGCATGTTTTAAGTAATGAGTGCAGTTCAATCATACTCCAAAAGACTTCCAAACTCGGCTACTACTAATATAAAATAGCATAGGATAAACATTCTGCAACCCATATTATATCTTTTTATAAAAATACATTTAATTTGTTTGATGTTTTTGTTTGAATGGTGTTTTAACGCCACTTTCAGCAATTTTTCAGCTATTTCATGGCGTCCAGTTTTTATTGGGGGAGGAAGCCGGAGTACCCGGAGAGAACCCCCGACCTGCGGTAGGAAAACTGGCAATCCTTGTCAATTAAGATTAGAGTCGAGTACACCCTGCCTGCAGCGAGAATCGAACCCGCAATCTCAGTATTGACAGACCACGTGATCAATAGTAGACGAACTACCTTGACCACTCGGCCACCGAGGCCCCAACTATTATAAAAATACATTTAATGGTTCGGTCATCAAAGAAAACAGTTGTATGCAAGCACTTAGCTGGACTCATCTGCGATATGTGGGACTCATGAAAATTTTTTGGAACTCGCCACTTTCAAAAGTGATGAGTCCAGGACTCGCCATAAAAGAATTCTTAAAGTATCACTGCATGTATTTTGAACAGCACATTGAATTTCTAGCTAAATTTTAGATTCTAATTTGAAGTATTTTTGTTCATAGTTCATGGAAAGGTTCTTTTTTTCTTTTGACAGGTAACACTTGCTTTCTCAACAGTGTATTACAGGTGTTACGATTTACACCTGGGTTTTTGGACAGGTTAGATGACCTTTACCAGGAATTTGTACACACAGAGAAATTGAAGAAACAAGAGGTTGAAAAGCAGGTTAAACTCTAGATCAAGATTTGATTTGCTTTGTTTGTAAAATTAGATGTAACAATTATATTTTGTAAATGTATTTTTATGTCAATAAGAAATACATTTGCCTTATTGCATAATTGAAAGATATCAAGATTGACCATGGCTGATTATATATGCAACTTCTTTCGACAATCAAAGTGCGGGGAGTGATTCACTCCTGCTCTGCTACATTATATGTAATGGGACTAAATTCATACCCTCTCCAAAAAAAGTAAAGCTATGGTACGATTCTTCGTTCTACCACAGCAATAATGGGCCACGATAATGACGTTATTTATATTCTGATGAATACATAAGATGCACTTTTCAGCACTTTTTCATTTCAGTAGAAAAACTTCAAAACTTTGTATTTTTGTTTAATAAAATATCTCTGGTAAAAGTAGAACAAATAATTCGTCGATAATAATGTACAGGTTTCAATTACAGTGTATGTCATTTTCATTGCCGAAATTCAAGTGTACTACCCTAAATGATAGTTGCTCAATTGTGATAAGAGGTTGAAATTTAAGTAAAATAAAGTAAGTGAGGAAAGCAACTTAAAATACAATTGTTAAAAAAAGAAAACCAAAATCTTATGAAATTATGTTTATTTTGACAGTCTTTAGGTCAATTCAGTAGTTTACTGTTGTTTTGTATCGCTTACCCACTTTTTAAAAATTTCACTCACAAAAAACTTAGAGTGAAATTCACCCATCATATCAAAAAGCTAGGCAGAACACCGGGGGATGGAGTAATGGGCAACACATTTTGAATGCCAATAGAAAACTATGCAGTATTGAAAAATTAAGGGCCTTGTGAGATATTGTATGAATGACTCGAGTCTTGAATAAATTAACACACAAAATACCAAGTATATTTGATGTTAAACAATGGTCACTACACTGGGCAGAGTGGGCAATAATAAAGTCCCTTTACTGGAACCAAAATTGCCATAAGGCACAAAAAATGCAAAATTCAAGTTGTCTTAGCTTGTTATTTTGAAACTTTCCTGGTGGTTGACTAAAGATACTTAATAAATTAGGTCAAACTGCTTTTCTCCATTCCACCCTTTAAATAAATATGTTATACCAGAAACAAAAATTTCAAGATTTTGAATATTTTACTCTTTTTCAAACATGTTTTGCCTGAATTAATTATGTACCATTTATTTATTTTCTGGATACATCTAGTAACCAACTGACTAATGTCAAGAGTACAAATACCAATAATGCAATACCATTACCATTGCTAAATAAAACTTTACATTTGCTTGAGAATTTCAGATCTTTCACAATATATTTTATTTCAATGATTGTTTTTGATAAATATAGAGTACAGTAAATGGAATGCTGTTATTTTCCTTGGCCTATGCATGGGCATCACACAAATTATACTCAAATTCTGCTCATAAATTACCAATTTTCTTTCCTTGCAAAATGCATTGAAAAGTTTTGAGATTTTGAACTTCCCATGGGATTCATGGATTGGCAAAGCAGAACAAAATTTATTTTGTTAAATAAAGAGTAAAATGGATCTCATTCCCTTTATTTTTAAGATATTTCGTATGAAGGTTTTAATGTAACAACACTCCACAGTGTGAAGGTCGCCAAATTACACAGTAAACTGTACACATCTATATAACACTGGGAATGAAAAAAACAATATAAACAGCATATAGTTATAAATATAATCTAGCAAAAACTGTAACAGTTCGTTGCAAATTTGACCACTTCTTCCTAATAATGGTATTTATGTTGAACAGATCACATTTTGTATAATTGACACTCGGTATTGATTTCAACTTGGAACTATAGAGCCTGACTTTTGGCAAGCTATTCTAGGTTATATCCTCAATTGAAAGTTTTCCTTCTGACAAAATCATACTAACAATCTAAAATCATTTAATGGTCATTAATAATTAAAATTTTTTAGTAAGAAACATGAATATCTTATGTAACTTGATATTAAAGAATAAAAGAGAATTTTTTGGTTACAGGATGAGGAGGATGCTGATCAGTACAAACCCCCACAGACATGTGAACTTGTTAAATTCCTCCATAAGGTTAGTACTGTCAGGGGTACAGGAGGTATGGTAAAATCACATTTCTGATGAAAATCGCATTAACAATGGTAAAATACCCACAGATCAGTCAGGTCAATACCTTATATGGTGGACTTTAACTCACTGGAACCAGAATTGATAAGTACTGTTAAATATAGCACACACGTCAGTCAAATCTGTACTTGATATGGTGGACCATAAACTCACTAGAACAATGTCGTGGAACTATTTGAATCTTCAGTATAACAATAGGTCATGCTATTTGGTGTAATGTGGGTTGCTCCATTTAAATTGACCAATTGGATTTCAGCTTACAAAGCAAATTAAATTATATTGCCGTATTTTGGCAACATATGTGTACTCTTGGCAAATAAAATTGAAACATTAAATTTGTGCATATATAACTGCTTGCAAAAGTCTTAACCAATTGTCAGAACAATATAATAGTTTTGTGGATATTAAAGCAAGTTGTAGTAAAATATATTTCATAAATATTTTCAGCTCTACAGATCAATGGAGAGACAAGAAGAGGTACATCCAGAGGTGGCAACAACTGATGTTATGTCTATGGCTCTAAAACCTGAGAGAATCTTGAATGTTATCAGGTCATACATTGTTCCTTTTGATTTAAAATGAGAAGACATTAGCATGACAGAAAATGGCCAATTATTGCATCATTCTTCCTATCAGAATAGTATTAAATTGAAACAAAGCTATCAGGATTTGAACAGACTTTCACTTATCTCATTAAGTTTGACATGATATTGATTTGATAAATTCTGGTTGAAGTTTCACATTTCCTTCTGTACCAAGAAAAGAAATGTTGATAAGTAAATTATTTGGTTTTCTGCAGATTTATATCTATGTTGAATATCAACCACTTAATAGCGTAACATTAACTATTTTGGATTGTTCAGGTCTTGTTGCATATCAATTCTCACAGCTGATATATAATACATGCTATTCAGAAAAAAATATATAATTTGGTTTTAAGTGATGAAAGTCTTTATTATTTTCAACATTTCTGTGTTTACATGTTTCTGTACAACAAAATAATTAACATTAATTTCTTAGAATATTAAGTAAATAGAGAAAACATTAAAAATCAACTGTTCAATATATTACAAGGCAAAAAGACATGAATTGAAATGTGATTTAGTATAAAATTATAAATAAAATGAGAAAAAAATATTGGTATAGAATTTTTCTGTCATAGATAATACTCTTTCATTTCTGCACAATGCACACTTTTATTCAGTAATGATTGTCAATCATCTCTTTAAATGTTAAAATCAACCAGTCATGCAATTAGCACGAAGTCTTCACATTCTGACTTCAATAAATTATGAAGAATTTGTCATGTGTAAATTCTTCTCTGAGATGGTTTTTCATTTTACCATTAACATTAATGTCTTCTTTCCATTCAACATCTATACTCAGATTTATCTCTCCAAGGAAGTCACTGCATGATTGGAAAAAATTGTGGTGGTGTTGTTTGAATGGAGTTTAACATGACTTTCAGCAGTGTTTAAGCTATATCATGGATTCAGTTTTTATGGGGGGAGGAAACCAGACTACTGGTAAAAAAACCAGATCTCTCAATTCTTGGGAATTGAAATTAAAGCCCAGCAGCCATATTCTCAAAAAATCGTAGACGTAATTTTAAACGTTGTGTAAGTTTACGTCTGTTTTAATATTCTCAAAGATTCGTAGTTGTAAGTACGTGTAAAATCGATCGTAAACTTACGTCTGCTGCTGAGCGCTCGTAAGTCCTAGTTTCCCTGATAATTTTGCAAAGAGAAATCATTTTTCAAGACATTCACTAATTAGGATCATCGAAAATATTTTGAAAAAGGTTATTTACCCAGGGGGAATAACTCTTTCAAAAATTTATTATTTTAAAAGGAAGAAACAACAACTGTATTGATGAAATGTTCCAGTAATAAAAATTTTTCTATATGATTAGCGTTTTTACATCATACTGTTTTATTTGTGTTATAATGGTTGTAGGTTATTTATTACATTATTATAAAATGAAACTACTAGTTAATTTCTACACTGAAGGAACGTAACCTTAAAAGGGGTCTTATTCCACGTAAGGGTAAATTGACAGATTACTTTTTAAAACACCTATTCAAAAATTAATATCATGACTTGTTTATTTATTTATTTATTTATTTTTTTATTTATTTATTTGTGCAATTAAAAAAACTGTTATAGTGAGCACAGCTCGAAGAGCGGTGAGCTCTACTGCAATTACGTGTCATGTGATCAAAATAAAATCACATGATCAAAATCTGCTTAATGCTGATATTGATTTTTTTTTTGTCTGCAAGTTGATATCGTGAAAAAACTATAACAAAGTGAATGGAGAAAAGTACTAAAAATAATTTTAAGAAAGACTTGAAAATAAAGTTGACATTGATAAAAATTAAATGTTATATTTAAAATTAACAACAAACATTTCATACTATTTTTTTGCAATCTCTAAATGGATCTTTAAAAACTGACAATCAAATTACACTTCATGTGATGTCACAGTTTCAAAAGAAAGACGTCACGTGACTACTGGAATTTAGAGGGACTTTAAGGGTGATAGGAAGTAATGTCAATTATGAAATGCACATTATATTTTGATAATAAAGGACTATATTGTCTGTGCTCGCATTTTGGCAATGCCTACTCCATATTAATTTAAGTACTTTGAGGTAATTATTTCTCTTTCAATGTGTTTACTTCCAAAGTGAAAGAAGTAACTGAGCATGCGTGATGATGGTACATGCAAAACGTAATATTTACGATTGCTATTTTACGTGTAAAACTGCGATCACTTTCCAGAATACGAACAATCGTAGACATAAACGTAAAGTTACGAATATTTTATCTTTACACATAAGTGTAAATTTACGACTTATTGAGAATATGGCTGCAGAACACTCTGTCCACAGTAATACTCAAAACTGCAACTTTGAAATTAACAGGCACATGATCAAGAGAAAAACTACCCTCAGCCATTGAAGACTCTTAAAATATTGAAAGATACAAGAAAGCATGTAGACACAAGTAAAAAAAAATAATTGTTGCACCTGACAGCTGACATATACAACAAAACCTGCTGTAAAGATCTTTAATAAAACATGATTCAAGTAATTTCTTTGTTTACATAAGTTTGTATGGGGATAAAATGTTCAATACATTTATATTTTTTTTGTACAGAGAATTAAATCCAATGTTTGAAGGATGTCTGCAGCATGATGCACAAGAACTATTACGGTGCATTCTGTGTTATTTACAAGATGCTGAAAAAGAGATATTGAAGTTGAAAGATTCATTACCTCCTGCTTTACAAACTCAGTCATCCAAGCCAATTAATCCCATAATGCAAAATTTTTTAGCAGCAGGAAAGGTTAAAGGTCATTTCCCAAAGGGAGATAATTCTTGCAAAATTGAGAAGGTTGATCATGATTTGTTTCATGGGTCAACTACATCTTTAGATGTAAATTTTAGCAAGTCTGATATACTGGAACAGATAGATGAAAGCGAAACAGCAATGACAGGAGGTGGAATAGAAACTGTGTCTCCACTGAAAATGCCAGAGTGTCAGATAGCTGATGTACCTGGATCTGATCAGGAAAACACAAGAAAATCGAACTGTCTGAATATTAAACGATCGAGGAAAAGGCCCACTAAATCAGAAAAACTTAATGAGAAATTATATGAAAGGGAAAACAATGTTCCTTGTGAGACAAACAATTCAGGAATAAATATAAAGTGTGAATCTCTGCTGGACAATCAGCCCTCTATTCTGTCAATGTTAAAGGGAAGTGCTAGTTGTAAAAGACTGGGTATGCGGGGAGCAGTACGTAAACCCAAGGTGAATTCTAATAATAACTCTAATAAACTAGTTGAGACTGGAATGTTTGAAGACAGCATTGCTTCATTTACAACAGGGGGAAGTCAAATAAGTTGTGGGAAAGGGGAAACAACTTGTAATGGAAGTCTTATTACTGGTAAAGATTTATCTGATAAATTTGATACAGAATCTTCTTGCAAACAAGCCATTGAAAATGATATTGACTTCAAACAGTCTTCCTTGAAAAAACTTGCAAATGTACAACTAGATAGTACTAAAAATACAAAAGTAAAAAATGGGTTACTAACGAATTCTCCTTTGAAATGTGGACTGTTAAATTTGAAAAATTCTCCACTGAAAAGTGGCATGCCTGTTGTTAAACTTGAGAATTGTGATCATGTCTGTGATAGTCCAAAGAAGTCTGTTAGCGCGGCATTTGCAACCAAAACATTATCTCCTGTGAAAACAAAGTTGTCAAGTACCAAGAAGTTGTCAGCAATAACAAAACTAGATTTTTGTGACAAAAAACAGCCTGTACATGAAAATGAGACAAATGCAAAAAAGAAAGATTTTGTAGAAAAGTTGTTTATGGGAAATTTAATGTTGAGAACTAAATGTACAGAGTGTGAATTCTCACGAGAAAAAATTGAGGAATTTCATGATATAAGTGTGGCAGTACGGAAGGAGAAAGAAGACAAAAGTGATGATGAAGGGGAGGAAAAAGACGTACAGAAATCAGTAAATGGCAAGTATTAAAATAGGAGAACAATTATACTTTATAAAAATTGGATCTCATGGATACTGAAAAGGATTGCCAGGCTTGCAGTCTTTGCAAATTGTGAACAGAGGAGGAATTTCAGATCCTATGTGAAAAAGATTTAAATGGCTTTTTCTCTAAAACTACATGTACAAATTAACTAATTGAATCAAAACCTAATAGTAATATTGTTTGGATCCTCCTCTGTAAAGTTTTTGTATTTTATGCCAACCTGAAATTTAAAGACTTAGTTTAATATACACACGTAGCACCCTATATGGGCAAATGTTTAAAATGCATCTCTGAAATCAGTATCCCAATTGAAATAAAGCTAATTAATAACATTGTTTGGATCGTCCGCTAGAAAGGTAATGTTTTTTTATACCAATCAAAAATTCAAAATGGCCACCACCGCATCACTTAGTTAACATAGGACCCTATGGGAAAAAAAGTTTAAAAAAGCTTTTTCTTTAAAACTAGTTAACCAATTGAACCAAAACTTATCACCAGTATCCCTTGGATGGTCCTCTATGAGGTTTGAGTTTTTTATGCGAAGGGAAAATTTGAAATGGCCACCATAGCAAGACCTAGTTTATAACAGCACCCTATGGAAAAATTTGTTTTAAAGTTCTTTTTGGAAACTGGTTAACCCAATCCAAACAAAACTTATCAGCAATATTTATCGTATGGTCCTCGAAAAATTTTGATACTTTGACATATTAGGCAAAATATGTGTTATTAGATTGACATGTCAAATGGCCTTTCAACTTGATGTACAATAGGGATATTTATTTCTATGCCCCGATGATGACATGTTGGGGGGCATTAAGTTTTATTCATGTCCGTCCGTCTGTATGAATTTCCATCAAGCTTTTCTCAGAAACCATACATGAAAACAATTTGAAATTTGGCAGGGTAGTTCAGTATGGAAAGTTGTACGTCCTAAGCAACTTTCAGGCCTGTCGGACAACTACTTCCTGTTTGGGACTTCGTTTAGCGGGGAGCAGTACGTAATTCTTTGATTTTGTTCTGCTACAGTACAACTACATCCCAGACTGTTGGTATTCTGAAATATTGCTCACTTAGTATTTTAACTGTATGCATTCTTATTGATGTAACAATTTCAGATAATGAGGAAGAAAAGGGACCATCTTTGCCAAAGTTAATGGAGTCTTTCTCAGAAGTTGAAACACTCAGGGGAGATAACAAATATTACTGTGACAAGTGTCAACATCTGGTTGAGGCTCAAAGGTCCTTACATTTTAATGTATTACCAGATATATTGTCCGTCCATCTTAAAAGATTTTCAACAGCTTCAGGGTTAGTATTAATTATTCCTCACTAGTGATACAATTTGGTACTTATTTTAAGGCAGTTTAAAGATCAGAATTTCATGCTGTATGTTTCCTCTAAAAATATCTTTGTGATGTCAAATGTCAGTTCAACAATAAAAATCATTAAAAATATTTGTTTTTGTTGTGTTTGTTTATGCTTCCACAAACCTTTTATGCCCCAAAAGAGGTACACACAAAAACAAAAATGTAAACTACATGTTGCTTTCAGGGTAAATGACTTTATATTTTTTATCTTGTCATCTGATCTTCTTCAAAATTTCTACTCTCAAAATAAACAAACAGCACATGTTTTTTTTACAATTCCAAGAAAATCAAATACTAGTTGGAGCGCAAGATGGCAAAAAAATGGACATCAGTGTGCAAGATAGCCTTTGGTCTCCAACTTGGCAGAGCTCCATTTGAGACCTGAAATCTATTTACTTGTGTTGGGTGTCAGAGACTTGTTCCTCCTGCCCTTTCACCAGTGTTAGATTCTGGATGTCTTTCCTACACGTTATAACATATAGTATAAATGCTGCAGCTGATTATTCCCTTTTCATGCATAGATTCTAGAGACCTTTCCTTTTGTTTTTGTCTTGAGTATTACAGTAGTCCCCCTCTTATACGATCCCCTCGCCGACGACCACCCGCCTCATCCGGCCAAAACCCTGATGCATTAAGTGTTTCTAACGTAAAATTACCTCTGTATATTATAAGTACAAGACAAAAATAAATTGTGAAGCCTTTACTGTTAAATGCTAGAACATTCATAATGTATGAAATTAAGTATTTTTCTATCTGCAAATTATTTGTGAAATCAAAACACAAGCTTCTAAGATTTGATTATTATTGTTTTTATTTTTCATAATATTTTAACTTCTATCCATGCCATTTCTGCACTTTTTGACTGGTTGTCTATATTATGTCTGATAAAAAAAACCTTTTAAAAATAGTTTGCCTGAGACTGTAGCACTCATAATCAAATTTCTATATAAATTTATGTAAATTATTTCAGTAAAAATCTGTATATTATGTTTTTCAGACTTTTTGGTTATGTATCAAAGATAAATGACCATGTTAGTATACCACTGTCACTTTCATGTCTGCGACACAAGTGTCCAAGGCCTTGTAGCAGATCTGATCACAGGTAACTAAAGCAGATTAATTTTTATCTTAAACACAATCTGACCTGACAGACATTATTATTACTGCATTAAACCTTGGTAAAAAAAAATGTAGCATTTAACGGGAGCAGGCAGGATAAAAGCATAAATGGCTGCAAATAAATGAAGTTTTTATGAAACTATATTGCTGCTCTTTAGCTCAGATGTGGAGTTTTTTTGTGAAATATTTTACTAGTCTCTTGTAGACACTTATAGTGTTCTAGAAAGAGAACAGTATTTGTGGTCTTTCTAACATCTTATGCCAATTAATAATTCATTTCTCCCTTCATTGAATGGAGATGTGTTCATTTACTCTAAATTCTTCCTTCTTGATATGAGTTATGCCCTTTAAACTTCAGAATTGGAAATATAAATGGTTGGAGTTGAGGGGCACATAGCAGGACTCATTCTGTATCAGTAAAGGTCAATACCCACAAATTATTCCATTATCCTAATAGCAATGCTATTTAAGGTATACGACTCATAATTGAAGTTACTGTTCAATTTTATTAGAAATAAAGCTGTATTTAACTAATTGATTGCTAAATATACTGTTTTACTTTGAGTCAATGTTAAAACAACTGTAGTATTTACAATGTTTGCCGAACATTACCCATGTCTGCTCCATTAAAAATCAATGGACATTTGGGACACCGGCTATGGTAATGATGTCAGTTTTGGTCCGGATACCTTAATATTCTCCAGTCGTAACTCTAGAGATTTAGATGATGAATAAACTATTGAAAAGCATCTTCTAGCTATAGTTAAAGGAGATAACTTGGTAATTATTGGTACAAGGCATGGGGAAAATGTGTTTATTTGATTTCATTATTACTAATATTATTAATTCTTATTGTAAAGTCTTTTGTTGGCTCTAAATTAATTGGGAAGTAATTAATTAATACTCATGTTTTTATTTTTAGGTACAGATTATATGCATTGATAGCACATGCAGGTGTGACCTTGACCTCAGGGCATTACCTGGCCTATGTTAGGGTCAGTAATAATTGTATACAAGAAGCACAGCAATCTGGATCTCAGTCTTCATCAAAGTCAGCAGAAAATTGCTTGAGTGCCTTTAATTCTCAGTCCCAGCGAGCTTTATCAGGGTCACCATCAACTCCGCAAGGTGGTACTTTGTCTAAATTTGTAGTTACGCCATCACAGAAATATGGAGATTGTTGGTTGGAATGTGATGACGAATCTATAAAAGTTTTCTCAGAAGAGAAATTCTGCAGCATGCTTAAAGGAGAGGATGGTTCATTGTTAGGCACCCCTTATGTTCTATTTTACCATAGACAAAATATGATCTGATTGGTCAGTTATTGCATCTATATTTTTTCCTTGTTAAAGTTTTTAACATACAGGTAGTCTCTTTGAATAATAGTAGTTTTCTGACAAGAATTATTTCCTAACAGTCCAGGGTACTTTGAAATGTTATATTCAAATTTACTATGAAAAAGAAGTACATCTATTACGTTTATGTATAAATTGTTTTTTTGTTTAAAGAAAGGAAAGGATTCCTTTTGTCATATTCCTATTCCATATTGGGATACTGTTGCCATGGTACACAATTTTCTGAAACTTACATGTCAAAATTGTGGCAATAAGTGATGGCAAAGTATATTTAAGAAATAACTCTTTGGGGTATGGCGTTGTAGTCATTAGGGTTCGCCACTTTGTGGCCTTCCTCAAAAGATAAATAAGATACAGCCCGGACATGATAAGTTTCAGATGGATGCACGGACTCACTGACGTTAGTTGTTGACCTTTGACCTTGAACTTTGATCTAAAGGTCATGAATTACAAATTCATGTCCGGACTATAACTTCTTTTTCTTTTGATATTTGGAATGTGGTTAGATAATATCAAGGAGATGTGTCGCATTTAGTGGTTGTTGACCTTTGACCTTAACGTAACATTTTTGTTTTCTGAATGACAAATTCATGTCTGGGCTGTAATTTTTTTATCTTTTGAGGTAGGCTTTTGATATTTGGAATGTGTGTAGAAAATTTCAAGGCAATGTGTTGCATTCCATGGTTGATGACCTTTGACCTTGACCTTGAGGTCCATGGGGCTCACAGAGATGGATACCATCTCACTGATGTCTAGTTAACACATGGGTTGGGCCTTTTATTGAATTATTTTATACTGAGTGATAAGGGGATGTAAAATACAAATATAAAGACCCATTCATGTGTCAATGAGTACAAAACCAAACAAACCAGTTATTTTAATACAGATAGGACAAAAACAGCAATACTCTATAAGCCATAGGTATGTGCCATTGTTTTCAATATTCCATGTTGTTTCCCTTTATGTGTTGATGTGGGAATTTTACAATTTGAAGTCTTGTTTTAAGGTGTTGTATGGTAAAATCATTTTAAGATCTTGCAGTGTACTTTTATTCACTTATTTACACAGAACCAACACAGTAGTGGGTAATTTGTAATGTTCAAAACAGAAGTATTTAGTTTTTACTCATACTTTTATATGCAGGATCTTTGTTATTGTTAGAAATGGTTTCAAATAATGCTTCACAAGAGATACCCCACAAAAAATAGATATAGTTTTGCATAAATAAGGTTTTGGTTAATTTTTAGACACATAAGCCTCGACAAATATGCATGGGTTTAAGTTGAATATACCTGGGAGTATGTTAGTTTTACTGTAGAACTGTAATTTATGTGTTTTAGATTATTTTTTGTTTAGCAAATTGCTAATAGTCATAACATAAGAATTTCAAAATCAATCATTATGTTGCAATTTCTTGAGTTATTGCCCCTTTTTGACAGTTTTGTAGTGCATTCCAGTGAATTTCTTCTTTCAAGACCATATCAGAATTAGAAATGAATATATCCACTTCAAAATACAAAACCATTGATATTTGCAAAACTGTATGATTAAGAAATAAAAGAAATAATGGTACAAAACTGTTTACTTGTGAGGTTTTGTTGCGTGTAAGACCTTTCTCATATTTAAAGGGCTATTCCAGTAATAATTTTCTACATACCATGTTGCTGCATGTTTTATTTATATAATGCTACAGCTATATTACCTCTGCCTCTATTACTGCCTGAATATACTGTTGAAGGCCATTTGGCAAAAGTCCACCACACTTAGTGTGACACTCGCCATGTTGTAGCAATGAAATAGGAGATAATATCTTTCTTTCCGGTATTAAGGGCAATAACTCCTGACTTCTTGTGAAACAAAATCAACATTTCACAAACACAACAATAAAAAAAATACTAGTAATAAAACAATTTATGTAGTGTAGACTCGTCTTCTCGGCTTCAAACATGAATGTATAGCCCCAAAAATGTGAGATCTTACCGATTTTAGATTTTACCCACCCCAACAAAAAATTATTTCCAACAACCCTCCTACCCAGATAATGTCATACAATTTTTAGCCACCCCACCAGTGAAAAATGTGTTGGCATTCCGCCCTCTGGTGGGAATTTTTTATGGAAAAGCCATAATACATATAGTGTATACCTCACAAATCTGTTTTTAATCGTACATATTCAGTGACAAATACCACAAGCATTGTACACTTGTGAGTTCAAGTCATGTGACTTTTTTTTAAAGTCTGTTATCTACTCCCAACCTTAAATGGCAAAAATCTGGTCATCACTCTGTACTCGGGAGGTGCCATGAAAAAAGCAATGTGAAGAGAGAAAGATTTTGAAGGGTTTTCAGGTTATTTGCTCAGTGCATTAATAAACCAATAATCTATACAAACAAGCATTATATTTACTGATTTATTTAAGGTACTGACTTATTTATTCTGTTCTCCAGTAGTTAGATCTGTAGATACATGTATTATATTTAATGAAGTATGTATATAGAATGTAGTTTATATGAAAAGGCATGCTGAGACATACACAGATACATGTAATGTAATGTTAATACAACACTTATCATAAATGTTTTATATCATAGAGTAGTTTATATTTGGTAAACACCCTGTAATAGGTTATGTTTGATGTTTCCTGACATGTACAATCATTCAGTAGTTAAAATGATTTTTTGTTCAAATTTTGGTTTGAAGAGATGTGTAGGTTTTTTCAGTGTATAAAATTGGATCCTGCACCACTAAGCAGCTAAAACTTCAGACAGCACAATTTAGTTTTATTCATCCATCATTTTTAAAAAAAGACACATAAATTGCAAGTTCTTTTATGTAATAATAATTTAATTTGCTTTTTAAGCTGAAATCTGATTGGTTAATTCAAATTGAGCAACCCATATTATAAGATATAACTTGCGTGACCTTTGACCTATTCTTACGCCATTAAAATTCAAATAGTACCATGATGTCATCGACATTTTTACTATAAAAATTGATAAAATTTTTAGTTAAAATTAAATTATAAGGAATATTTCAAATTTCTGAACAGGTTATATGATATAATATGGTTTGGGTCTGTTTACACCATTCATAAACCGCTTCGCGGTTTATTAGGCGTAAACAGACCCAAACCATATTATATCGTATAACCTATTCAGAAATTCTGAGTATTACTTAAGTATAAGTAATGAGAGAAATTGCAATTTACAAAGCAGACTTCATTGTTTGCACATTCATAGAATGGATCTGATAACATTAGACAATATACCAGCACATGTTTTCTTATCTCAAGTTTGTTTGTTTATTTGTCATACATTTACAATACAGCTATCATCATTTTTTTAAGAATGGGCAGCCCACCAATGTCCACTCAACTGTGATGTCTCATTTTATAACAAGAATAAAAATATATGTTTCACAGATTTTTTACATATATATTTATCAGATTTTTTAGTGCTTTCCAGTCTCTGACAAAGCAGAAAATAAAGCACTAATCCAAGTATGAGTGAAGGCACTTTTGTCCAATACTGTTACTAACCATATGTGTAATTGATGTCTCTGTCCTGTCATGTGATATTCCTACTTTCTAGACATTTATTTTTGGAGTTGAACTTTGACTGTGAGTGGATTGATAATTTGAACATGGTTTTTATGTATTGTCAGAATTTTGGTGCACAGACCTAGTGTACTATTGTGCAGTATGTGACTTGGTATCTTAGAACTATTCTTAGTATTTAATGTTAATTCTGTAGTGAACAGTTAAATCATTCTGAAAAAGTTGACAGAATCATAAACAAGTTTAGAAGAGGATGAGATTGATTTATTCAGTTAAAATGTTATTTTATGTATATTTTATGCAATAATGGATGTTTATTAAGGTGACAATCCGTTTATTTGTTTTAACCACCCAATGTTTAACATTTCTTATTGCTTAACTTCTTAGTCTGTTAAGTTTACTTGACTACAAGTGTGAGGTCCTCTACACAGATTCCTAATTTTTTCCTGATTATTCAAAGGAAGTATTCTTATTTCTAATTGGCTTTTTAAATCTTATCCTTTTAAACTGAAGTCTAAATGAATTACTTTGCATGATTCCCTACAATGATTTCTCTTCCGATTTACAATATGGCTGTCTCTTTAATCCTTGTTTTTTGATTGGCTGCAATTTTAAGATTCATTTATGAAGAAACAAGAAGGCCAAATAAATTGCATCTTCTGTTTATGTGCCAAATGTTCACACATAGCCTCCATAGAGAATCCATGTTTCTGATTTAGTTGAAATGTGTTTTCCTCTTAATATACAAAGGCAGATGGATTTAAGAGGTCCTTTACAAAGGTTCCTCATATTATGAGGCTAATAAAAACTTCACACTTTCATCAATGATGTTCTGTTTACATTGTAGGTGGAGGTGTGTTCTACATTGTAAATGCATTACTTTATGATATGATCTATAAAAACTCTACATGCCATGACTTTTTTTAATAGTAATACTGTATTGTTTCAGGAATGTATATTGATATATTTATGTGTTTCATTTTAAGTTTTAGTCTATGATTGTGTTACTAGTGCTCAAACCTCAATGATCTGTACAGGTACATTTGTATATTATTAATCTTTATTTTACCATACCTGTAAACTAACTGCCAGATTTAACCTGATTAAATTATTGTATAAATAGAACCGTGTTTATTTTCTTTTAGAAATAATAGCCATTTCTTGTTATTTTATTTAAAAAAAAACCAACAACATTAATCAGACTCTTGGAAGAGTAAAAATTAATAAATAGAAATTATTCAAATTTAATTAACACAAGCAGTGGGAAGCCAACGCATGGGTATAGGGATGTTACATTGACATATTACAATATTCATCTGCCTTCCTACTTAAAACTATTCAACCTTCAATATAAATAATGCACGTACATTACTTAAATGTCAGAGTAATAAATTACCTGAGAATATGTTTGCATTACATGATAATAATATTTTACTTTTTGGCAAAAAAACACACGAAAAATTGTCTAAGCAGTTTTTTCTGTTAAATACCATACAAACAAATAATCCTTTGGTAACCTTAACCCAGATTTTCAACAAGTACAAAGACGTCATTAAAGGGCTTCATAAAACACAATTCCGTGTTCTTGCCATAATACATGTATAGCTAAAACTACACTTAATTGGCAGAAAAAATAGTTGACACAATCACATGCTACTCAACAGATATTACAAATATTTCCTCTGTAGTTGCGTGGTAACGACAGAGAAGACGCATTCAACCGCTTTCCTCGGTGGCTAAGTGGTTACAGTTTAGTTAGTCTACTATTGATCATGTGCCTGTCGAAACTGAGGCTGCGGGTTCGAGTCTAACTGATCTCCCTGTAGACAAGGTGTACTCAACTCTAATCTTAATTGACCAGGATTGCCAGTTTTCCTATGGAAGAGGTTTTCTTCTGGTACTTCTGGTTCTTCTTCCACCACCCAATAAAAATTGGATGCCATGATATAGTTGAAAAATTGCTGAAAGTGGCATAAAATACCATTATATACAAATATCAGATATCTAATATTTTCTTTCTTCTTCAGGAGTAAAAAGGATTGGATAAGTATGTAATACAATGTCTCACACTACCAATATCACCATGGTAATTTATTGTCAAGTAGAGTTAAATCTGTTAAAGTACTAATTCAGAAATTTGTTGTTGTATGCTTGTAATGTCTTGTATGTAACTGATCTTTGAATTACAATAACAAAAAAACATTTTAAAATGTATATTCTTTATAGTCAAAATGATACAAGTTTATGCACATTTTCAGTTTGAGCTCTTTAAAGTTAACAACCATCATAGATGGTGATCAGTATATATATATCTGTACATTGTCCAACAAAAACATTTTCGAGCCCTGGAAATGAGTTAGCTCTGCCAAGCATTTCTAGACTGTTCATGGCAAGAACACAGATCTATATATTTTAAAATGTACAGATACTGTTTTTATACTGTAACATTAATATGCATTTGACATTGAAAAAAGCATTAAAAGTGTATTTCTGGTTTGAAAATCTAGCAATTTGACAGAATACTAAATATCACTAAAAATGAGGACAAATTTGAACTTTAATACCATTTTTATCTCCGCTGAAGCTTCCAATAATAAAATCACAAGCAATTTCACAGCCAATTTTAAAATGAATCAAGCACTCACAATCATTACAGAGCATTGATCCAATATTTGGTACTTTACAAATACAATAAATGTATGTGTACATATATACACAATGTTATACTGGGTACATGTAGAATCTAACTAATTTATTGATGTACATGACTGTAACCATGGAGATCAGAACAGTAGAATTTTTGTTGTATACTTTACTACCACATATAAAATATACATGTACATTTACATTCTATCTAGTTTTATCTTTAAATTCTCATATAAATGTTGCATGAAAATTACAGCACTGATGCACAGAAAAGCAATATCCCATATCATTACATAATGAATTTTTAAAACATATTCTGACATTGTTTAATTAAAATCGATACTGACAACCTTAAGCATTGGTCAATATTAATTTTTGAGTCCATTTAATCTTATATCGACCTTTTCACAAGACCATAATTACCTATTATGCTATGAAACCTTGAACAATACTGGTATATATTTATACCATGGTCAGAGGTCAATGTCTGCCAGCAGAACATTAATAACACAATATTGGCACATTTCAAGGTCAAATCAATGTTATTTCTGATTTAAAGGATCTAAATCCGCTAAATTAAAGTCTTCTGTACCAAAAGAAAGTCCTTGACTAAAGCGTGCCTGAAAAACAAATTCATAATTTATCATTATTATGAACACGAGTTTAACTTATCTTAAGAAAACACATGCATATCCCAAACCCAATCTACCAGATTACTGTAAAGTTAAAAATGCAAGTGCTACATATTAATGATCAACATTTTTCAGCTGCCACAGTAGTGTGCATTGAAAAGATCTATTATATGTATGTGCAATGGAGTTGATTTTTTCAGAATGATGTTTAAATTAAGGCAGCAGAGGTTATCAGTGTCAATATATTTCAGTAAGACTACTATACCAAATTTTCAACTAGGCCTCTGATATTTATAGGTGAAATCATACACATTGATATGTCCTTGAACAACCTTGGCCTACTTACCTGAATATCTAATAATTCCCGCTCTGTTGATGACATAGATAATGTATCAGATGCTGAGGATGCAGTAGGTGATGAGGGATTAAATGCAGACATACCGAATGGATCAGTACTCTTGCTTTGTGGATTAAACGACAAGGGTCCAAATGGATCTGCCAATAAAACAGAGAACATCAAGTATAAAGAACAACTTTTGTATTTCCAAATTGATTGTTTGTATGTAATTGTGTGAAAATGTCTGTGATGTTTTAAGCTATATCATGGCAGCCTCTTTTTATATAGAGAGACTAAGATGATGTATCTAGTAACAACTGTTAAACTTTCGCAAGAAACTGACAATTCTTGTTAATTAAGGTTGCAATCATTCACACCTGTGGAAAGTCACAAACTCCCAACCCCAGTGTAGACATGCATATTTAATAGTCAAGGACTAGGTATTGACCACTAAACCACTTATTTGCAGACTAATTGAAAACTAATTCTAGTTGATGATGTCAGTAAGTTTTGTAGGGATCATGGCAAGGAAATGGCATGTATTGTATGTTTGCTTTCATGTCTCCTTTGTACAGAGTTTGGTTCACAAATATTTCATTTTGCATTGGAGCCTGGTTGGAAGCAAAGTGCTGCAGTCAAACCCTATTTGAAATTAATCATCAGTTTTTTTGCCAATAGTTGTATTTTTTCCATAAATACTCCAGGTTCCTCTACAAACCAGAAGCTCTTAAAAGCCTGTATCGCTCACCTGATTTTATAGGCAATGAAGATGGCATTTCCCTGATGTTAAAGTAAGTCCTGTAATTTTCAATAAACTTTAAATAGGACCATCCAAACAATATTACTAGAAAGCTTTGTTTCATTGGTTAACCGGTTGTATAGAGAAGATTTTTTTTATTTGCCCATAGGGTCCTATGTTAAACTAAGTCCTGCGGCGGTGGCGGTCATTTTGAATTTCCAATTGCCATAAAAAACATTAACTTTATAGAGGACCATCCAAACAATATTGCTAGTAAGTTTTGTTTCCATTGGTTGACCGGTTTCAGAGAAGAAGCCTTTCAAACTTTTTCCCATAGGGTCCTATGTTAAATTAAGTCCTACGGTGGCAGCCATTTTGAATTTCCAATTGCCATAAAAAACACAAACTTTATAGAGGACCATCCAAACAATATTGCTAGTAAGTTTTTGTTTCCATTGATTAACCGGTTTCAGAGAAGAAGCCTTTTAAAACTTTTTCCCATAGGGTTCTATGTTAAACTAAGTCCTGGGGTGGCGGCCATTTTGAATTTCCAATTCCCATCAAAAACACAAGCTTTATAGAGGACCATCTAAACAATATTGCTAGTAAGTTTGGTTTTGATTGGTTAAGCGGTTTCAGAGAAGAAGCCTTTTTTAACTTTTTTCCCATAGGGTCCTATGTTAAACTAAGTCTTGAGGTGGTGGCCATATTGGTTTACCAATCAAAATAAAAAACACAAACTTTGTAAAGGTCCATCCAATGAACATTATGGCCACAGTTGGTTTCAATTGGCCAAGTGGTTTCAGAGAAGAAGATTAAAATGTAAAAAGTTTACAGACGCCGACGATGACGACGACAACGACGCAGCCGACGGACGCAAAGTGATAACAATAGCTCAAATGACCCTTTGGGTCAGGTGAGCTAATAAAAACAGGTTACCATGATACACCTGAAAATTACTGAAATTACTATAAAACCTAAATAAAACAAACATAATTTAAATAAATAAATAAATAAATAAATAAATAAATAAATAAATACACAATCATATTTATTACGGAGACATAGTGCTTGTAAACAAATTTCTGTGACGTTTTTGATTTAACATTTTTTTCCCACTTTTTTCTTTAAAGGTAGAAATGTCATTTACAAACTGATCAAGGTTAATTAAAAGTCATGTATTACCTCCTCCTGCTGGACTGAGTGGTAATGTTGGAGATGAGACTGAATGGTGTGACCTTGACCTTATGTTAGGAGGTGGTGGTGAAACTGAAAAAAAAAAATCATAAATCATTCATCTCAAGCATTAAAAGATTTTATGAAATTACATTTTAATTTTAAGTATTATAACACAAGATACTCAGCATCCAGCAATTTATCCTGTATTACTATGGCAACCAAAAATGTGTAAAGGCTTTTCCAAATAATGTTTTTGATAATCTGCCTAAAATAGTACAAGATCTAAACATTGAAATTTGCATGATTGATAAAACAAAAAGTGTTCTCCAAAGCCCCCCTCAACCCCATACATATTATTTATAGATTAGACCAGACAACAGGAGCAAGACTAGCAAACTTAATTTTGTGACACCTATATATACACAAATTGTTTGAAAATCAAGGTGCTGAAATATAAAATGGTGAGGAGATTATGTATTTTCTGACTTGTCAATCTATGCTGGCTATACAGCTGAAAAATTGCTGAAATTGGCATTAAAACATATTTATCTACATTATTACAACCAGCCACAAAAATTGCTGACAATGGAATTTGACTCAAATTCCTGTGGCTATAATAATGGCCACAGCAATCACTCAAAATAGAATTGTATTTGAATGAATCCAATCAAATCATCTTTCTGTAAAAAAACTAATATCCTACTTTTCTATATATTGGTCAAGAATTTATTTTTCATTGAAAAAATATGCATTTCCCATTTATAGTGTTGGAATAAATGCAAATTAGACCCATTGTAAAGAAAATCTGATTTAAAAGATTTAAGATTTCTGAAACAATAACGTTCTTTTTAACAGAGATTCAATAGGATATCGTGACGTGAAAGATGTTGGTTTATGGAAGAAATAAATTTGTTCATGCCCTGTTGGGAAAGCCAGTGTGATCTTTCTACTCAAAAGTTTTTCATTTCTTTTCAAGACAAACAATTTTTATCACTCTTTAAAGATTACCTCAGTCTTTATCAAAAACATATGCAAGAACCGATTATTCTGAAATAACAAACAAGTTGTTGAATAATCTCTGTATTAGCTTAAAACTTACTGAGCCCTCCAAATGACGGACTGTTCCCATTTGCTGTAGTTGACTTTGTAGAGGTTCCATTGACAAACTCCAGTTTTGGTGATTCCCATCCAGTACTAAATACAACATTGCTTGCCACCTTGAGAATATCAGAACTAAATATCAATACATTTGTAAGTGTTCCTTTATCTGATATAAATGCATCATTGTAATCTAAAAAAAAATGATGGTACATGTATGTATGTATATATAGATTCTCAGAAAGAACTACTGCAGTGTGATATATATCATGTAGTGTCAAGACACCATGGGCTAGTTTTTCCTGAAAAGTTTAGAACAGATCTTCAATTGATCTTTTTTTATTTATTCTTAAATCCCATTACATTTGAAATTTTTAACCATAACATTTTTCTATACCACTAAATAAAATTATGAATGGTAATATCAAGTTACAAGTACAATGATTGAATTATGGGCAAAATGAGGAAAACTTTTGAGCAATAAAATCCTGATTTAATCGTTTTTGAGTAGAGACTACTTTTTTCTTTCTCTTACAAAAAACATAATTACTTCACAATAAACAGAAGTTTGAAAAAATCAATGAAGAGAAATTTTGTAAATAATTGCTATAGTGCTTTTTATTCTGTTGTCTTAAAATTAAGCAAGAGGTTGTTTTTATTTTTAGTTTGAGTCATGAATTACTATATACAAAGTTTTGTATATAGAAGATCTGAGGAAATTTTTGGTCAACAGGAAACCTTAAGCTTTATGAACTCCAAGCTAAGTTTTGGATATATTCTGGTACATTTAAAATTAGGCCATCAACAATGGCTAATGCACTATTACCAGTAAAGTTTATAACAAAAATACTTTGGGAACCAGAACCTTTCCCACAATGGTTTCAAGTTCTGTCAAAAACTGAGGGGGTAAAAGACCTTACAGGAAATGCTCCATTGCAGACTGTATTGCGACAATTAACACCTTAAACAACATACCAACCAAGGTTTCAGCAAACCACAACCACTGCAGTTGAAGGTAGACGAGGTCATATAGAGAATACAAGTTTGATGCACAGATGATTCCCTCTGTTTACAAAAAGGAATTAGTGAAACTAAGAAATGTTGACTGTGACAATGACACTCAACAGCTTGAAGAAAATAGCCATCAATGACATTACCATGATCCAGTATGTAGTTTGTGGTAATTAAGCGACCGGTCCAAAAGAGAAAGTATGTCGAGATCAACAACAGAAAGGAAAACCTAAAGAATACACACTGTAACCAGGAGATCACAACGGTACAGTTTGGTGATGCTTCATCCCTCATTTTACACATCGATTAAATTTATAGACTTTTCCATAGTAAATTGTGCTACATGTGCTCATATGTATTTTATGTTTCAAACACTTAATGTGTAGTGACATTTATAATTTGACTGCTACATCTATTTTATGCTCATTTATTGTGCATATTTGCTTGACTTTATTGTTGCATTAGTGTTGTAAAATAAATAAACTATTAACTGATGTTTTACTTAATAAATCATAAAGAAGTTATACATAAAAATCAAAATTCATACAAAATAACTGTATTTATCTAAAATTATGTATGTATCTTGTAAAAATCTGAAAAATAAGCGATTGATACAACCTGTGTGATACAAAACCTTGTATCATCTATATATGTGATACAAGATGTACTTTTGTGGGAACTACTTATTGACGTCACAATGAATGGTATAACCAATGATTCGTTGAATTACTTTTATTCTGTGAATGAAATATGACGTCATAATATGTGTGACGTTAGGGACTCTATTTTATAAACAAATGGTTCGTTGAATGCTAAATTTTAAATTTTAAACATTAGTTTTAGATAAACTTATTACATACATTTAAGTGTAGGTACAACAACCTGTATCACATCTCGACAGTTGCATACATTCCGCATCACAACTCCACGCTGCGCGTCTCGTAGTGATACGAATGTATACAACTATCTCGACATGATACAGGTAGTTATACCTACACATAATGTATGTAGTGTGTATTTACCTGTACCTAACCAACATTTAATTAAAAGTCAATGAGCTGATGTTTTTTTTTCAGTATAATGCTTTGTTTGCACAAGTTTTCCACCCACTTCCACTTGAAATTTTACCTTTTCTTACCTGAATTTTAACCAGAGGCTCTTAAGAGCCTGTATCGCTGCAGTCAAACCCTATTTGAAATTAATCATCAGTTTTTTTGCCAATAGTTGTATTTTTTCCATAAATACTCCAGGTTCCTCTACAAACCAGAGGCTCTTAAAAGCCTGTATCGCTCACCTGATTTTATAGGCAATGAAGATGGCATTTCCCTGATGTTAAAGTAAGTCCTGTAATTTTCAATAAACTTTAAATAGGACCATCCAAACAATATTACTAGAAAGCTTTGTTTCATTGGTTAACCAGTTGTATAGAGATTTTTTTAATTTGCCCATAGGGTCCTATGTTAAACTAAGTCCTGCGGGGGAGGTGGCCATTTTGAATTTCCAATTGCCATAAAAAACATAAACTTTATAAAGGACCATCCAAACAATATTGCTAGTAAGTTTTTGTTTCCATTGATTAACCGGTTTCAGAGAAGAAGCCCTTTAAAAACTTTTTCCCATAGGGTCGTATGTTAAACTAAGTCCTGCGGTAGCGGCCATTTTGAATTTCCAATTGCCATAAAAAACATAAACTTTATAGAGGACCATTCAAACAATATTGCTAGTAAGTTTTTGTTTCCATTGATTAACCGGTTTCAGAGAAGAAGCCTTTAAAAACTTTTTCCCATAGGGTCCTATGTTAAACTAAGTCCTGCGGTAGCGGCCATTTTGAATTTCCAGTTGGCATAAAAATCATAAACTTTATAAAGGACCATCCAAACAATATTGCTAGTAAGTTTTGTTTTGATTGGTTAACCGGTTTCAGAGAAGAAGCCCTTTTTAACCTTTTTCCCATAGGGTCCAATGTTAAACTAAGTCCTGCGGTGGCGGCCATTTTGAATATCAGATTGGGATAAAAAACATTAACTTTATAGAGGACCATCCAAACAATATTGCTAGTAAGTTTTGTTTCCATTGGTTGGCCGGTTTCAGAAAAGAAGCCTTTCAAACTTTTTCCCATAGGGTCCTATGTTAAATTAAGTCCTGCGGTGGCAGCCATTTTGAATTTCCAATTGCCATAAAAAACACAAACTGTATAGAGGACCATCCAAACAATATTGCTAGTAAGTTTTGTTTTGATTGGTTAACCGGTTTCAGAGAAGAAGCCCTTTTTAACCTTTTTCCCATAGGGTCCAATGTTAAACTAAGTCCTGCGGTGGCGGCCATTTTGAATATCAGATTGGGATAAAAAACATTAACTTTATAGAGGACCATCCAAACAATATTGCAAGTAAGTTTTGTTTCCATTGGTTGGCCGGTTTCAGAAAAGAAGCCTTTCAAACTTTTTCCCATAGGGTCCTATGTTAAATTAAGTCCTGCGGTGGCAGCCATTTTGAATTTCCAATTGCCATAAAAAACATAAACTTTATAAAGGACCATCCAAACAATATTGCTAGTAAGTTTTTGTTTCCATTGATTAACCGGTTTCAGAGAAGAAGCCCTTTAAAAACTTTTTCCCATAGGGTCGTATGTTAAACTAAGTCCTGCGGTAGCGGCCATTTTGAATTTCCAATTGCCATAAAAAACATAAACTTTATAGAGGACCATTCAAACAATATTGCTAGTAAGTTTTTGTTTCCATTGATTAACCGGTTTCAGAGAAGAAGCCTTTAAAAACTTTTTCCCATAGGGTCCTATGTTAAACTAAGTCCTGCGGTAGCGGCCATTTTGAATTTCCAGTTGGCATAAAAATCATAAACTTTATAAAGGACCATCCAAACAATATTGCTAGTAAGTTTTGTTTTGATTGGTTAACCGGTTTCAGAGAAGAAGCCCTTTTTAACCTTTTTCCCATAGGGTCCAATGTTAAACTAAGTCCTGCGGTGGCGGCCATTTTGAATATCAGATTGGGATAAAAAACATTAACTTTATAGAGGACCATCCAAACAATATTGCTAGTAAGTTTTGTTTCCATTGGTTGGCCGGTTTCAGAAAAGAAGCCTTTCAAACTTTTTCCCATAGGGTCCTATGTTAAATTAAGTCCTGCGGTGGCAGCCATTTTGAATTTCCAATTGCCATAAAAAACACAAACTTTATAGAGGACCATCCAAACAATATTGCTAGTAAGTTTTTGTTTCCATTGATTAACCGGTTTCAGAGAAGAAGCCTTTAAAACTTTTTCCCATAGGGTTCTATGTTAAACTAAGTCCTGCAGTGGCGGCCATTTTGAATTTCCAATTCCCATCTAAAACACAAACTTTATATAGGACCATCTAAACAATATTGCTAGTAAGTTTTGTTTTGATTGGTTAAACGGTTTCAGAGAAGAAGCCCTTTTTAACTTTTTTCCCATAGGGTCCTATGTTAAACTAAGTCTTGAGGTGGCGGCCATATTGGTTTACCAATCAAAATAAAAAACACAAACTTTGTAAAGGTCCATCCAATGAACATTATGGCCAAGTTTGGTTTCAATTGGCCAAGTGGTTTCAGAGAAGAAGATTAAAATGTAAAAAGTTTACAGACGCCGACGACGACGACGACGACGACGCCGCCGACGGACGCAAAGTGATAACAATAGCTCACATGACCCTTTGGGTCAGGTGAGCTAAAAAGTGGGAATAGGAGGAATGAACCACAAATTTATATTATTTTGTATTCCCATTTCCATTTAAAGTTCCAATTCAATTTTTAAAAAGATTGAAAAAATCATGTTAAATGATTTTGTAGAATTTATAATAATAATTTATAATTAAAAAATGACACATACTGGTAAACATTCCTTTCCGCCAAGTTGACTCAAGCATGAAATATTTGGCACAGCCCTACAGAATTTTGCCAGTGAAGAGATCTTAAAATGTAACTGCATACCAAGTTTCATGAAGATGTCATCTTCATTAAAACAAGATTTAACGCAATGGTAAACCTTAGGTGTGATATGGACTGACAAACAAACAAACACACAAACAGATGAATAAATGAACAGATGAACAGACCCAAAATCTTTATAATTATGTCACCCAACTTGACAGGACACAAAAATGGATTGTATTAATAAGTAGGACATCTAAACCTATATGATGATGATCTTAAAAATAAACACATCAGAGCTTTTATGTATCATAATATGACTTAAAACTATATGACTGTTCAATATAACATGTAATTAAAACTAATCTATGAAAGCTTCTACCTCTGGAAACTTAAACATCAAAATGTATAGAAAAAAACAATATACTAAAGAGAAATCTTTATACAAACACCTAATTCAGACTAAACCTATCTTTAAGAGAACTTTCTATGTACATTTTAAAAAACCATGTACATGACTATACTTATTATTTCATTAAAGTCAGTTTAGTTAATACATGTATCTTGTCAGTAACAATATGTGAATATCCAATTTCTGTATTCAGAGAAATTCCTTGTTTAATACTAAATAAATTTATCTATATAAGAAATTGGCATTTATGCAGGCTTTAAACAAAACAGGTAATATAATATTTCAAAGTACATGTATATGTGAAATATAAAAGTAACATTTTAATACAATTTCAAACATTGTTGAAACTAAAAAAGGTTAAAATGATATCAATAACCGGTATGTTTCCTAAATCTATGCCACGTACTGATGCACAAACATAAAATACGAAATGAATCTGGAATATACATGTATAATAACATCCGTAAGTCCTCATGCAATGATTGTTAGTACAACTACCACCTACAGATACAAAAACTACCTCAGTTACATTTTTATTATCATCTGTGGAGCTTTCCTCATTTAAGTTGGAATCACTTAAAGTCACATGGGTAGGGTTACCATTAGCAACAACAGGACCTGGTTGCTTGGCAACATCTGTCAAATCCAATATCTACCAGAATTCACAAATACAATATAGTTGGAGTGGACTTGCCCAAAGCTAGAACCCACGTACATATATTACATGTGGTAATGCCTCTTAAGTCTCAATATTTTTACTAGACTTAACTCCCTTTGTAGTTGACCCAATTAGGTTTCTCCAGTCTTTTCGACATACCATATTCCCTACCCCTCTATTTATTTTTATTTTACTAATACTTAATGGAAACCTTAAAATCTACAAAATATCTTAAATGTCATCATGGTTAAAGATCGAGCCAAAAGTCATCAGAAATATAAATCAAATTCTACTTGCAGAATGAATTCAGCATCAATTTAAAAACTTTGATTAGAGAGAACTATGACAGGACAAATAAGAAACATTGAGTATCATCCCATGAAATCACATGACACTGCTGATTATGTGATCAACATGGCTATTGTACTGACCTGATTATTTTGCTTATACTTTGCAACGTCATCCCTGTCTTTCAGCTGTTCCAATTCTGTGACACGTTTCTTCAGAGCTTGGTTCTCTTGTTCTAAAGCTTTTACCTACAATTTTTAAACAAATCCCTTGTTAATACCCCATGTCGTATGTGCCAATTTAAATTACAAGAAGTACGTTTGGTTGGAATTTAGATGAATTCCTGTAATTTAGTAGGTGAAAATAATGCCACACGACTTCTATAAGATTGTTTCATCCATCAATCATGTCTTACTAAATGTAGTGATAGTAAATAGATGAAAAAATATTTGTTTCCACTTTAATTTTTAATTAATAAATTATCAACATTGTAATTTTAAGCATTTAATAAATTGTTTTTAATTTTCATATGGAAGTAAAATAACTGACCTCATAAAAACGCAGCAAAGCTTTTACGAGTCCAAAAAATTATGAAAAGTTTCATTCAACTTTTAATTAAAAAGATTTAAGATAAAATTTTTGTCCAAGTAAACGTGTAATAGGGAACATGAAAATAATATCAGCTTTTAAAAAAGTTAATTTTTTCCGCAGAAACATCTGTGTTTATGTAGGTACAATATAGTAGCTCCTTTTACAATTTTGTACTCGGGCCGAAGCCAGAGTACTCTGTGAAACTGGTAGTTCCTGTCAATTAAGGCTAGTCTAGCACACCCTGCCACAGTAAATCTTGATCCAGCAACAATGGTGTTGACAGGTCCCATGATCAATAGTAGATGATGTTATAATTATCATGATACATACATGACATTTATCATAAAAAAAGATTTAAACTTGTTTGTTTGTTTGAGTGGTGTTTAATGCCTGCTTCAGCAATTTTCCCACTGTATCATGGTTGGTGTCCAGTTTTTATTAAGGGAGTAAGCCGGAGAACCCTGGGAAAACCCGGTACTGCAGTTGGAAAACTGATATTTCTTATCATTTATGATTGAGTTGAGTACCATTCCAGCCGTAAGACTCAGACCCGCAACCTGAGTGTTGACAGACCAAGTGATCAATGATAGATGACTAGCTAACTTAACCCCTGGATTGAAAACATGTAATATGAATTGTTATGAGAATGGTATTCTTACACCTAAAACAGATTTATATATAACTAGACAAGAAGACTGTATATGGAATGATCAAATCTCTAACCTCCTTTGATCCATTACCTTTTTTTGCAGTGCTATATATTTGTTTTTTAAATCTAAATCTCGTCCATTTGTGTCAAGAAACTTTTTGTATGCTAAGTCAAATGCTTGTCCGATTGTTAACGTTATCTCTTCTGACTGAAATCAGAAACAAAGTCAATATTAAATAGGTAACTTGCAGAAGGAAAACATTTACAATTGACACTTACAGTTGTTGTGTGAATTTGTCAAGGCATAGCATCAATTAGTGTGAAATTGTTATGTTAAATGTTTGCAAACTATGCACAACCATGTTAAAATAACCATTTTATCATGACTGGTAAAAACTGTTATGGTTCCAATATAGGGTAATTTTTAATGAAAATACTTTTTTCCAAAATAAGGGATGATAAGCTTTTGATTTGGTAATGTAAAATGTGACCAATGAAAAGCTGCTTCTATTGAGAGGGATATTTTAGTTCATGTACTTCATACTCCAATCGCCCTATCAGAGCAGCTTAAATGTGTTGACTTATTATTTGTATATAAGACACTGAAACACATTTTGGCCACACAAACTGTACTTGTTGACCTTTCCATGCAATTTTAACAAAACAATATGTTGCAAACATGCAAATTACATGTTTTGTTTTTTTCTTTCAATATTTATTTTATTAAAGGTGTTAGTTTCTTTTGCATATAAATAATTAACCCTGAACAGGAGAACTCATTCCTCACAAATCACTCAATTTTATTTCATTTATATTGATAACCAAAATACTGCGCACAATGTGTAGTGCATCATACGGGCATAATTTGAAGTGTATTTTAAATTATAGTAAAAAGATAACAAAGGAATATGGTAGTAAATAGCCTGCAACAGATTGCAGATTAAACATTATATAAGTGTTTAGATTTGACATAAACACAATATAAGGACTCTGCATGAAACAGGGAAAAGGCTTGGTAGAGCCTCATTTCCAAGCCTCGTCCTTATATTGTTTTTATATAAAGTAACTACACTAATATTATATATATACAAATGTAATGTGGTGTGGCTTTTGGTGACGGGGTGTTCTCTGGATGGAGTTTTCCCATATAAGGGGGATAACTGTATAGGTGTTTACATACACATTTATCACTGTCAAACACATAGCAGTAATGCTGATTGGAGTCTGCAGACTTGGCTATGAATGTGAACATCCGTTTATCTGTTTTGTCGTCTGCACAGTATGATATTCTGTGAAGAGGGTAAGAATGTAGTATCATCTGAAACAAAGAAAAATGTGTATTTCTTCAAAAACTCTGAAAGTACTGTAACTGTGTAAAATTTCCAGATATAGGACACATGTAGCCATAAAATCAGTTTCTGAACAATTTAAACACTTGAGGGAGTGCAGCCGTGGTTTTTATTAGGTTTGTGTTATTCAATTTGTGTTTTTGTATTTTGCTTTAAATTAAAAATTTTGAATATATATTTGTAATCATCAATTTACTTCAGCACTTGGTCACTTTCCTTGCAATTTTTTGTAAAATTAAGTGCACCATTGTAGAGATAAAATTACAACAAAAATTCTCACCAAACTGTAATTTTAGCAATTTTGTTGATGAAAATTCATATGTAATACTTATGTTTATTGAAATAAATAGGTAATATTAATTTTATTACATACAGTGTTTTCTTGGGACCACTTATCAACTACATACCTTAGTTTTAGGGTCCTGAATAGTGACACCATCTACAGATATTGTAAGTTCTGGGACCACTTATCAACTACATACCTTAGTTTTAGGGTCCTGAATAGTGACACCATCTACAGATATTGTAAGTTCTACTTTTGGTGTCTTCTGTCCTTCAGCTTTCTTTATATGTTTATTAAACTGAAAAAGATATTGAATATATTATTTGAAAGAAAATACAGTTTCCAATCATTACATAAATAACAAAAAAAATTGAAGAATGTGTCCATGGGACACGGATGCCCCCGCTAAAGTAAGTCCCAAACAGGAAGTAGTTGTCCGAAAGGTCTGAAAGTCGCTTAGGACGTACAACTTGTGATACTGAACCACCCTGCCAAATTTCAAATTGTTCTAATGTAAGGTTTCTGAGAAAAGCTTGATGGAAATTTTCATACTGGTGTTAACACATTTTCATATCGGCCCAGTTGGAAACAGGAAGTAGTTGCCTGACAGGTCTGAAAGTCGCTAAGGACGTACAACTTGTGATACGGAACCACCCTGCCAAATTTCAAATTGTTCTGATGTATGGTTTCTGAGAAAAGCTTGATGGAAATTTTCATACTCATGTTAGAACATTTTAATATCGGCCCAGTCGCAAACAGGAATACTTGTCCGACAGGTCTGAAAGTCGCTTAGGACATACAACTTGTGATACTGAACCACCCTGCAAAATTTCAAATTGTTCTCATGTACGGTTACTGAGAAAAGCTTGACAGAAATTTTCATACTTGTGTTAACACATATTCATATCAGCCCAGTCCCAAACAGGAAGTAGTTGTCCGACAGGTCTTAAAGTTGCTTAGGACGTACAACTTGTAATACTGAACAACCCTTCCAAATTTCAAATTGTTCTCGTGTACGGTTTCTGAGAAAAGCTTGACGGAAATTTGTACATACAGACGGACGTATTTACGTACAAATGAAGTCCCAAACAGGAAGTAGTTGTCCGACAGGTCTGAAATTCGCTTAGGACGTACAACTTGTGATACTGAACCACTCTGCCAAATTTAAAATTGTTCTCATGTAGGGTTTCTGAGAAAAGCTTGACGGAAATTTGTTTGGACGTACGTACGTACGGACGGATGGACATGAGTAAAACTTAATGCCCCCCGACATGTCGTCGCGGGGGCATAAAAATACATGTATACTTTGAAAACATTATGTTTGTTTGTTTAAATGGTGTTTAGTGCCACTTTAGCAATTGTTCAGCTATATCATGGCATCCAGTTCAGGTTTTATTGTGGGAGAAAGCCCCCAATTTTCTGGAAAACTGGCAATCCATGTCAATTAAGATTGAGTTATGTGCCCTCTGCCTGCAGTGAGACCGGAACCCGCAATCTCAGTGTTGGCAGACCATGTTATCAATAGTAAAAGAACTACCTTAACCACTCGGAAACCGAGGCTTCATGAAAACATTATGGATAGAAGAACTCTATGTTAATGCTTGAAGTATAATTGATGAAACTTAATTATATTAATGATGGTGATCCTGATGTGCTGACCACAAAACAACCCCCATCTGTAGAACCCCCAGCTACTCTTCACAGAAAACAAACATGTCACCTGCAAGATTGGCCTCTAATACATTCAACTTAAACAAATACCCTTGACCATGACCTTATGTTATTATAAGTTTATCTAAAAATAAAATTTATCAACAGCTTCTAAATGTCAGGGCTATAATGAAGCTATTATTTATAATGTATATATACAGTCTAGGTCTAGACTTCTGAATATTAAAAATTAACAAGAATGTAGAGGAGATTCATAATTTTTTTTTCAGTGTTCTTTGACAAAATTTATCCCCAGGTTCCCTACCTTCAAAATTTTAAATTTTTGCTAACAATTTTTTTAAAGACTATACTAGCTGTGTACCAGTTATGGCAATTTTGCAGAGGTTTTTTATAAATGTTTTCTTTATGTGAAAATAAGTACATGTACCTAGCCAGGCCTAGAATATTATTGATTTGTTTGTTTGAATGGTGTTTTAATGCCAGTTTCAGCCATTTTTCAGTTTTATCATGGTGTACACTGTACAGTTTTTATTGGGGAGGAAGCAGGAGTACAACGAGAGAACCCCCAACCTGTGGTAGGAAAACTGGCAATCCTTGTCAATTAATATTGGAGTCGAGTACACCCTGTCTGCAGTGAGAATTTTTCAGAGGTTTTTTATAAATGTTTTCTTTATGTGGAAATAAGTACCCAGCCAGGCTCAGAATATTACTGATGACCCCCAAGACACACCTATAACCTTGTTAGTTCACAATCCTAGTGCACATGTATATTTAAGTTTTGTTCATTTAATATGCATATTTTTGCATTTTTTAATGGTGATGTGTACCTGTTATCACCATCACGTTTATTTGTCCACAAAAAATAGCTGAACATGAGTTGCAAAGATTTAAAGTCATTATCAAACACTTATTGCCCGATGTTTTGTTATTAGATTATGTACACCAGCGATGTAGAAGTAAATAGGAGCTCAAAAGTGGAAATGTAGTACTTCATTATTTCATATCATTTCAAGACAAACAAATATATTTTGCTTTGGAATATCTTGTCTTATAATGTACAAAAATAGGGCATCTAATGGCATATTATTTGATACTCTGCCACACTGCACTGCTTTTAATATTCAAGAAAACATTTTACTGAATTACAAATAAGCCTTAATAGGAACAGCTGAGCATGATAACAGTCAGTCTCAGAAGACAATTTTTACCTTGACCTTGGACCTATACAAATAATTTCAAATTGGCCTTACTCGACAAATAGGATTGTGCTGAAAATTTAACTTTATCTTAATTTTATAGAACTTAACAGCTGTGCAATGTTTTAACAAAATCTACTGATCGTTTATAAGTTATCATTTGGAAACTCAACTGTTGACAAAAAAATTGAATTGAACAAGTCCAAAACTACAAATTAGATTTTGCTGAAAATTTAACTTGATCCTTGTTTTAAAGAACATACTTATAAGCTGTAATTTTAACAAAAACTACAAATTTGATTTGTGCCAAAAAGTGAGCTTCATCTTAATTTTATAGTACTTAACAGCTGTGCAAAGTTTAAAAAAATCTGTTGACACATTTTCAAGTTATCATCTGTAACCACCGAGGCATGGACACTTGGATGGACACTTATATCCATACAGAGAGTACAATATGATACCCTGCAACTATGTTGTATTCATTTCTAGATTGTACATGACACATTTGTGATGCACCGATTCACCTATGGATCGTTTCCACTTAAATAAAAAGTCATGTGGGAAGTAATCAAGAAAACTTCCATATCCTCTTTTCTTATTATCAGACAGGAAACAGCAAACCCATTACTTGTTTAGGATGATCTTGTATGTTTTGTTTGATTAAATATCTAACCTTTCTTTTTCTAATGGAGTCTCTGACAACCTCTGTGCCTTTTGGTTGATCAACCTCTGTCTCTCCAAGAAACTAAAAAAAAAATATAATAAAAACACTAATATTATTACAATGTATATTATTTGTCATAATTAGTATACTTTCATGTCTTTTTATGTATTGTTTAATGTACAACATTATTTAATAAACAATTAATCAACTACAATTAGTGTGATTAAAGTATATAAATTGCCCAGATATTAGATGAATGACTCTATAGTCCAAAACATCAATGTCAAATCTTATTCTGTACACATGGTTAATAGTCCGAGTACAGATGGTTATTAGTCCTATTACAGATGGTTAATAGTCCTAGTTAACTGTCCAGTTATTATCTTATTGCAGTTTTTATTACCAGTATCACATATTTATACATATGCAAAACATTATCATTATATTGCTACCTGGTGGACCACGCTAAACTATGGTAATAAGCGAGGTTGCTGTTATATGATATGAAAAATTTTATATAAAAATTATAATTTTGTTCTAAATGTGGAGAGGGATCCTCATTACCTTTGGGCCATGATGAAACATTGTACAAAATAAGTTCAGTGTCTTAAAACATAAATTTGTAAATGTGTACTTAGACACTCCATACACCACCCAGAAATATTATTCTGACTCAAAGCTGACTAGCTTGTCTCTACTATCTTAATCTGCTTAGCAGAGCAGCAACAAACACCAACATTAACCCAGGAGGTCTGATATGATACTCTGGATCCCCCTTTCAACAGAAAATGGACCCTGAGCTAAACACAAATTGGTGACATGGTTTAAAGTCTAAAAAAAACCTCAAAATAATAAATGTATGAGCTCCGATACAAGGAATTATTAATATATTTTTAACAGAACTGTCATTTGTCTACAGGGTGTATTGATGGGATTCATTTTAAGGTCATATATACAGTAAGAAAAATATTTTCCAATTTAATTAAGCTGAAAAACAACCCTGTAATATCAACTCATCAATGGGAAACTCATGCTGTTAATGGTAGATTTAATTCATATTTGTCAATTGATCAAATGAATAAATATGACAGACCCATTACATGATATGACAAACTTGATACATTCATATAAAAAAATCAATCAAATAGATTATATTGAATCCATGGAGGGTATGTAAAAGATAACAAGTTTATGCTTGGAAAATGAAAAGTACCATGAATACAACTTTCATCTAATAATAGTATTGAATTATAATTAAGAATAACAAATTCTTTTATATTTATTGTTTGTTTGAATGGTGTTTTAATGCCACTATAGCAATTTTTCAGCTATATCATGGTGTCCAGTTTTTATTGGGGGAGGAAGCCGGAGTACCAGGAGAAAACCCCCGACCTGTGGTAGGAAAACTGGCAATCCTTGTCAATTAAGATTGAAGTCGATTACACCCTGCCTGCAGTGAGAATCGAACCTGCAATCTCAGTGTTGACAGACCATGTGATCAATAGTAGACGAAGATAATGTGCATCTTTGTATATATGCACTGACAATGAGAATGCACCACTATTTTTTACAATCTTCAATAACGCATGAAGAGTCATTAAAAATAAATTACTGGGCTTCATTTCCCTAGATTGGGCCCCAGGTAGTCAAAACTGTTGCCTAATATAAATTCAACTAACCCGAACTTTTTTATGGTCTTTAGTGGCCAAGTGGTTAAGGTAGTTGGTCACCTGCATTCACCATGGGGGGAGGGTGCTCGACTCCCATCTTTATTGACAAGGATTGCAGGTTTCCTAACAAAAGGTTTTTCACAGGTACTCCGGCTTCTTGTCCAATAAAAAATGGACACCATGATATAGCTGAACAATTGCTGAAAGTTGCATGATTGGCATCACACCTAATTTAAACAAACAATAAAGGAAACCAACTTTTTAGTGAACAGAGTGGTCTATTTAACACAATTTGAATAATTAACAAACATGTCACTGAGTTTAACTTGATGCACAATTTGAATGATAAGCAAACATATGTGAATAAAATTCAATACAACTCGATGCCTTTAAACAGATGGTCTTATATAGGTGCATTGACTATAGCAACTTGTTATAGTTCCTTATATTGACTTAGTCGTCATTTTGCAAGCTGACTATATTTTCTATTTTTGAAAATGGTGAAAACAACTTAGAAATAGGACAATTATTGTCAAGACAGATGGGAACAAAATGACTTGTACCCAATTCAAGTTAATAATAATAATAATATGTTTATTTCCTAAATAATTCTATTCATGGCCTGTAATTATTTAAATTAGGTGCTTTGATTAGATAAAAACACTTAAATGGTGTCATCTCAGATAATTTATATATTGATATTTCCTAGTCTAAGCGGACTACTTTCATTATCCAATGTAAACAAGATGGCATCCTCCTAGCGTATCTTCAGGGAGGGGACAATTTTTTCTCTGCAATGATTTCCAATTAAATTGATTGAGATTTCAAATAAAATATAATATAAATACAATTTAGTGTTACGTTTTGTTTTTGTCCAATAAATATCTACAGAACCACGATTCCTTTGGTACTAATTGTTTTGCATATTCCTACGCTTTCCAGCCTAGGTACGTTTTGAGGTCTACATAAGTTTCGGTAATTGTTTTTGCTGTTTTTAAAATCGCAACGATTATTTCACAGAATTATAAGGATTAAACACTTGGTTTTAGGAAATTATCAATGTGTAAACTAGCAACTCACTCACAAACCAAATAAAGTCCAAAGGACTTTATGTCAAGTTTGTGAGGGAGTCGCTGGAGTTTGCACATTGATAATTTCCTAAAACCAAGTGTTTAATCCTATATTACAGAGTCAAGTTAATATATCCATAGCATATACTGACCTTGACATTGTAGACTATATGACCTCTGGTCAATGCATCAGGTGGGTGCACCCACTGTTTGTTTGCTGAAAAATTAATTGTATACATGTATTGTTACTGGTTAATACCAGTCACCAATTACAACAACAGTAAATGTTGGCATCCTAGTTACCTTGGTGACAAAGGGTACTAAGTAACAATTTTTATTGTTACTGGTCAGACATGCATACTCATTAATCCAATAACTTTGTTTACAGTGTATTGTGTTCTCCCAAATTTTATGAAAAAAAAACAATGTTCAATGGTACATGTGCCACCTAACCTGTACCTTTAAATTTTGTGGTATATGTGCCACCTAACCTGTACCTTTAGTTTTTGTGGTATATGTGCCACCTAACCTGTACCTTTAGATTTTGTGGTACATGTGCCACCTAACCTGTACCTTTAGATTTTGTGGTATATGTGCCACCTAACCTGTACGTTTAGATTTTGTGGTATATGTGCCACCTAACCTGCATCTTTAGTATTGTGGTATATGTGCCACCTAACCTGTACCTTTAGATTTTGTGGTACATGTGCCACCTAACCTGTACCTTTAGATTTTGTGGTACATGTGCCACCTAACCTGTACCTTTGGAATTTGTGGTATATGTGCCACCTAACCTGTACCTTTAGATTTATGGTACATGTGCTACCTAACCTGTACCTTTAGATTTTGTGGTATATGTGCCACCTAACCTGTAGGTTTAGATTTTGTGGTATATGTGCCACCTAACCTGCATCTTTAGTATTGTGGTATATGTGCCACCTAACCTGTACCTTTAGATTTTGTGGTACATGTGCCACCTAACCTGTACCTTTAGATTTTGTGGTATATGTGCCAACTAACCTGTACCTTTAGATTTTGTGGTACATGTGCCACCTAACCTGTACCTTTGGAATTTGTGGTATATGTGCCACCTTACCTGTACCTTTAGATTTATGGTACATATGCCACCTAACCTGTGACTTTAGATTTATGGTACATGTGCCACCTAACCTGTGCCTTTAGGTTTATGGTACATGTGCCACCTATCCTGTACCTTTAGATTTTGTGGTATATGTACCACCTAAACTGTACCTTTAGTGTTGTGGTCCCATATCTTATCTGGACAACCCTTTCACGTTTTTGTGATCGTTATCAATGATAATTGAATAAACAGACAATTTATTATCTTTTTTGTTTATTTGTGGTTTGTTTAAAAATTAAGATTGACAAACATGTTTGGTTCTGAATATGTTTATTTATCAGTTGAGCATTTATTTGAATAATATGTAAATAAACAATGTGACATTGCACTATTTTTTATTATCAGCAATAGTAATAAATTAAACAAGCAACCTAATTTATATTTCAAGAGAATATAAATTACATATGTCAAAGTTGTACTTAATGTCTTCATATTGTAGCTGTTCGGTAGAAAAATTGACAATCCTTGTCAATTAAGATTGGAGTCGAGTACTGCCCCTCGGTAGTGTGACTACTCAAAATGGTAACTATCAATAGTAGACAACCCTTAACCACTCTGCCACCAAAGACCCCTAGCTGTCTTTGAAATCTGCATGTATATACTAGCCTTTTTCTTTGATTTCCTGAGATTTGAAAAGGGAGACAATCAATACTAACTTTACACAACAGAATTAGTCATCTAGTAATGAGGCAAATATGACTGTTCCAGGACCCTTGCTCATGATAACATTTGTTTGTGACTGTTCCAGGACCCTTGCTCATGATAACATTTGTTTGTTACTGTTCCAGGACCCTTGGTCATGATAACATTTGTTTGTGACTGTTCCAGGACCCTTCCTCATGATAACATTTGTGACTGTTCCAGGACCCTTGCTCATGATAACATTTGTTTGTGACTGTTCCAGGACCATTCCTCGTGATAACATTTGTGACTGTTCCAGGACCCTTCCTCATGATAACATTTGTTTGTGACTTTTCCAGGACCTTTGCTCATGATAACATTTGTTTGTGACTTTTCCAGGACCCTTGCTCATGATAACATTTGTTTGTGACTGTTCCAGGACCCTTGCTCATGATAACATTTGTTTGTGACTGTTCCAGGACCCTTCCTCATGATAACATTTGTGACTTTTCCAGGACCCTTGCTCATGATAACATTTGTTTGTGACTGTTCCAGGACCCTTGGTCATGATAACATTTGTTACTGTTCCAGGACCCTTCCTCATGATAACATTTGTTACTGTTCCAGGACCCTTGGTCATGATAACATTTGTTTGTGACTGTTCCAGGACCCTTGGTCATGATAACATTTGTTTGTGACTGTTCCAGGACCCTTCCTCATGATAACATTTGTTTGTTACTGTTCCAGGACCCTTGGTCATGATAACATTTGTTTGTGACTGTTCCAGGACCCTTGGTCATGATAACATTTGTTTGTGACTGTTCCAGGACCCTTCCTCATGATAACATTTGTGACTGTTCCAGGACCCTTGCTCATGATAACATTTGTTTGTGACTGTTCCAGGACCATTCCTCGTGATAACATTTGTGACTGTTCCAGGACCCTTCCTCATGATAACATTTGTTTGTGACTTTTCCAGGACCCTTGCTCATGATAACATTTGTTTGTGACTTTTCCAGGACCCTTGCTCATGATAACATTTGTTTGTGACTGTTCCAGGACCCTTGCTCATGATAACATTTGTTTGTGACTGTTCCAGGACCCTTCCTCATGATAACATTTGTTTGTGACTGTTCCAGGACCCTTCCTCATGATAACATTTGTGCCTGTTCCAAGACCCTTCCTCATGATAACATTTGTGACTTTTCCAGGACCCTTGCTCATGATAACATTTGTTTGTGACTGTTCCAGGACCCTTCCTCATGATAACATTTGTTACTGTTCCAGGACCCTTGGTCATGATAACATTTGTTTGTGACTGTTCCAGGACCCTTGGTCATGATAACATTTGTTTGTGACTGTTCCAGGACCCTTCCTCATGATAACATTTGTGACTGTTCCAGGACCCTTGCTCATGATAACATTTGTTTGTGACTGTTCCAGGACCATTCCTCGTGATAACATTTGTGACTGTTCCAGGACCCTTCCTCATGATAACATTTGTTTGTGACTTTTCCAGGACCCTTGCTCATGATAACATTTGTTTGTGACTGTTCCAGGACCCTTGCTCATGATAACATTTGTTTGTGACTTTTCCAGGACCCTTGCTCATGATAACATTTGTTTGTGACTGTTCCAGGACCCTTGCTCATGATAACATTTGTTTGTGACTGTTCCAGGACCCTTCCTCATGATAACATTTGTTTGTGACTGTTCCAGGACCCTTCCTCATGATAACATTTGTTTGTGACTGTTCCAGGACCCTTCCTCATGATAACATTTGTTTGTGACTGTTCCAGGACCCTTCCTCATGATAACATTTGTGACTGTTCCAGGACCCTTCCTCATGATAACATTTGTGTGTGACTTTTCCAGGACCCTTGCTCATGATAACATTTGTTTGTGACTGTTCCAGGACCCTTGCTCATGATAACATTTGTTTGTGACTGTTCCAGGACCCTTCCTCATGATAACATTTGTTACTGTTCCAGGACCCTTCCTCATGATAACATTTGTTTGTGACTTTTCCAGGACCCTTGCTCATGATAACATTTGTTTGTGACTGTTCCAGGACCCTTGCTCATGATAACATTTGTTTGTGACTTTTCCAGGACCCTTGCTCATGATAACATTTGTGACTGTTCCAGGACCCTTCCTCATGATAACATTTGTTTGTGACTTTTCCAGGACCCTTGCTCATGATAACATTTGTTTGTGACTGTTCCAGGACCCTTCCTCATGATAACATTTGTTACTGTTCCAGGACCCTTGGTCATGATAACATTTGTTTGTGACTGTTCCAGGACCCTTGGTCATGATAACATTTGTTTGTGACTGTTCCAGGACCCTTCCTCATGATAACATTTGTGACTGTTCCAGGACCCTTGCTCATGATAACATTTGTTTGTGACTGTTCCAGGACCATTCCTCGTGATAACATTTGTGACTGTTCCAGGACCCTTCCTCATGATAACATTTGTTTGTGACTTTTCCAGGACCTTTGCTCATGATAACATTTGTTTGTGACTTTTCCAGGACCCTTGCTCATGATAACATTTGTTTGTGACTGTTCCAGGACCCTTGCTCATGATAACATTTGTTTGTGACTGTTCCAGGACCCTTCCTCATGATAACATTTGTTTGTGACTGTTCCAGGACCCTTCCTCATGATAACATTTGTTTGTGACTGTTCCAGGACCCTTCCTCATGATAACATTTGTTTGTGACTGTTCCAGGACCCTTGCTCATGATAACATTTGTGACAGTTCCAGGACCCTTCCTCATGATAACATTTGTGACTGTTCCAAGACCCTTCCTCATGATAACATTTGTGACTTTTCCAGGACCCTTCCTCATGATAACATTTGTTTGCAACTGTTCCAGGACCCTTCCTCATGATAACATTTGTGCCTGTTCCAAGACCCTTCCTCATGATAACATTTGTGACTTTTCCAGGACCATTGCTCATGATAACATTTGTTTGTGACTGTTCCAGGACCCTTCCTCATGATAACATTTAATTTGTTTGTGACATCTTTAATTTCAAGCAACAAAGTTTTCGCTCAGAGAGCAGCAAAGAAATACTTGGTTTTCATTCTTTGTGTTCAATTAAAAATGTACTTATATTGTTACAGGATAATAACACTATCTGGCTATGAACCAAAAGTACTAAAGTTAATTAACCACTGAAAAAATGGACAGGGAAATGCGTTTCTACCAAAACAAATAAACATTTATTGTTTGACATTATGATACAATAGAATAATTCATAAATATGGTTTTACTATATAATGTGTCATATCACATCAGGTTTCTTTTTGTTGAAATGTATATGTATCATACATGTATCTGGCACATGCTTTATTTTGGGGTCAACTTAAGGGTTATTTAAATCCTGTATATCTGCATGATCATTTATATATCTACATTCTATTAAAATGCCAAACACAATAAACATGTAAATTATTATTTGAAGATTACAATTGGTTAATATATTTAAAGGATGGTTTACTTAACAGATAGTTTAACTACTGAAATTAACCAGTTCAATTTAGGGATCTGGAGGAACTGGGATAGTTGTAAATATGTAAATAAATATGTAAATAAATGTAAATAAATACAGGACCATATTGTAAACTAGTCCTCGGACTAAATATGCTATTCTGTTTAAATAAAGGAGATTATTATTATTATTATTATTATTATAGTTAATTCATCTGGAGGAACTGGGATAGTTAATTCAAACGGATAAATTTATTCAACATAGAGAAAATAGTGGGGTATTTTTGGGAATTAATTTTTTTTCTGACTGGAAACCAAACATCCCAGACTCCAACACACTCCCTGGTTAAAAAAAGCATGGTCCCTTATAAACAGACTGAATGTTCTCTCCCTTTATTCTGTTATAAATTCACTACCAGTAATTGTAATTAATGTTTTATTTATTACAACATTATGCTAATGTCTTGTATATTTATTTGGACTGATTGCACTTTACACTTCTGCACATATAAATGCCACTTATATTTGTTGAGTCTTAACCTGGACTTTGAGGCCACTTGAATTATCGAGCAACAATCTGTACTTAAAGACCACTTTTGTTTACTTAGCATTTATATATTATTGAGCACTGATTTGGACTGACAGCCACTTTTATTTGTTGTGCAGTAATCTCTCATAATCCACTGAAGTTGTATTCATTTAAAATGATCTCTTATAAAGGCTAGTGTTTATTATGATATACCACTTAAAAAGGACAGATTTATTACCAGACCACATGTTTAGCTTTTTAAATAAGGTCAAATTTGCTGTTTAAAAAAAAGTCAAGACAAATTAAATATGAGACCACATGGTGGTTAAAAGGCCAGATTAGTTATTGGATCACATATCTAGCTGTTTGAAAAGGCCAAATTTATTAACATGCCTAGCTGTTTATAAAGTCCAGTTCTTTTTGAGACTTGTTTAATTATAAGACCATTTATGCTGCTATAACAAATGCTACCTTTATATTTCTGAAGTTTTTACTATGAGTATTCTCTACACTAAAAACAACAAGCAAATACATCTTACCTGCCCTCATGGTTTCTTCAGGGGTACCAGTATAGGTAGGACAGGATTCAGTTCCGTCGTCTTGAGAAAGACGTGACAAATCCTTCAATCTTCCAGTGCTTAGACTCTTTGTTCCTAATCCAACATGTATAAACTTCCTGGAACCAAAGGTTCTGTTGGGAAGAAGAACAGCATTTTGTTTACTCTTGAAATAATCAGCAGCCACTTTGATGTTGGCTACGGTATCCATTTCACAAGATTCTACTCCAAGCAGAGTTATGTAACAGGATTAAAACAAACCAGATATACTGGTAATCTTATCTACTTGTAAATAATAAACATTTATAATTGGCTATTATCTGGTAATGACATAGTCAATATTGTCTATTATTGTATTTTATCAAGGTCAAAAAATCTATTATTGCACAATTTATTCAAAGTTTTCAACTTTTAGTAACAATGAGTACCCTTCTGACTAAATGCCTGTTATGGAAACAAATGGTTAATAATATGTTGCCAATTATTGCACTGTTTTTGTTCACAAAGTTTTTGAGCAGTAATATCCATCAGTACTAAAATCTACACTGAATTTTCTAAACTAGTCAGTACAGAACACTGACAGGTAATCCAGATGTTAATTACAGGTAACATCCATGCATGATCTGTGAGGTCAATATTTAGTTCATATCCTGTCACAAAACTGTATCCTGTTACTCATCCTATGATGTTTTCATCCAATATTAATGACATCAGCTTTTTTGGAACAATTTAAGAAGTTTGGCTTGAATCAGTTACACTCAATAGCCTGTCAAAGACTAGTACACCAACTAAGACTGGTGTACATGTGTCACTTGACAGATTAGTTTACAAAATTATCTCCCTTTATACATGCAGTAATTAATTAAATAATTAATTAATTTTGTTGCATTTACTTTAATCAACAAATTTCTTCCAGGTCATTGTCATATTAATTTTACACATCAAATTTCGCAAACACAACAAACATCAAGAGATTTTTACCCACTGTAACTACTTTCACATCCAGACTTTAATTAACTGAGAAGATATCAATGACAAAGATTACATATACAGTATAAGTTTAACATTGTTAACCCTATTCATTTGCACAGTTCCAGAAATCAAGAATCAAATTAGATGAATAATTCAAATCACACTTTGTCAACAACCCATGACATATGAGGATCACCAATACAATCCAAATTTAGAGGTCCGATTTAAATCCCATCATTGTACCATACACAAATCTACTGTTACATGAATGTTACATGTACATGTTATCCCTAAGGTACAGGAAATGTACAAATCAAATAATAATCCAAAAAATCCACATCTTAACACTGTCCAAGGTAACTATTCCTCCAGGACAGAGAAGTACAAATTGACCATTCAGATAACCCTGGGTGTTATCTATTGTCTATGTAAAATTACACTACCACGTCACCACTTCTTATTGCTTAAATCAGCTGTTTTAATCTTGATAAAAGAGAGGTGAATACACAATATACGTCATGCACCACTGATCAATGTCCCTTTAATGAATGTGACTTGAAAACATTTATGTAAACTACCAGTATATTTATATAAACCTATACATGTAGATAATACATCAACATAACTAGAAATAAGCACCTGTTCACTCCAATCAATCATAATAATTTTTGACCTGCACATTACTGCTGGAAATTAAAATATGTTTACCATGTAAATGTATTATCTTTAATCTTAGCAATGTTAGTAAGCATTTTGTACAGTCTCAAAATAGATATTTTTAACCTATTACAATTAAGATATAAACAATTACAAAAAAAATATCTTTAGAGAAAAAACTTAAATATCTTTTAATGGAGAACTCTAACAAAAAAGTATTTTCACTTTGCCATTGAATTTTAAAATCTTGCAACTGAAAAACTAGTAATGAATAGAAATAAATTTTTACTTATCTTTTCTATGCATTTACAAAAAATAAATATGCAATTTCCCTTTGAAAAAAGAAAAAAAAACACAACATCATTTCAAGATGAATTTCTTAAAGATGTAAAACTATAAATCAAAAAACAATTTTTGAGCAACAGAACATAATTATATGCAATACAAATTGAATATAAATTTTAGCCAGAGAAAATTCTAAATCTATAAATTTTACTTCAATGGAAAGTTCTTTTGCAAAATTTAGTTAATTTCTTGTACTTACAGATTGTTTACTAAAGAATATTGCAACAAAAATAAGGGCTTAACATAACCTTGAGCTTCTTGTATCTTTAGCAGATTTCATTCTTTCCCATAACCTAATTATAACACTATAAAAACAAATGGAAATTTTTTCTTGGCAAATGTTTTGTAAAATCTACTTTGTAGGAACTTTCAAAGAAAACAAGAAAAATTAAAAGAATCATGTCATTAATCATCTAGTTATATTTTTCCTATCTTGTATAATGTTAATCTGTTTCCATCTATACAACCACCAAGGAATCCTAAACTTTATTGGTTTGTTAATATGTTTGAGCTAGGTTTAGCACTGATCTCAGCAATTTTTGAGCTATATCAGAGCATCCAGTTCTTACTGAGGGGAAAGCCGGATTACGCAATAAAAACCCCTAACCTTAAGCAAGAAAACTGGCAATCCTTGTCAATTAAAGTAAGAGTTAAGGAAACTTAGTCTGCAGTATAAAAGGCTCAAAACTAGCACCCTGAGGACTGACAGACACATAATCAATAGCAGATGAATTTAATTAGTAGAGCCCCTCTGAGCATAGGTAATCACTGTTTTATGTAATTCTTCAAAATTGTACAGTCATTACTGTCTTACATGAATTTTAATGGGAACCTTTAAATATCATCATAAATGACAGATGATCAATAATTAAAATAAAAAATGATATAAACAAATACGCTACATACTAGTATGACAAATGCTTCAGAGGGATGGTTGCTGGTGTTAAAATTACACAGAACAAGGTCGCATTTCATGACAGTAAAGTACAAATAGGAAGCATGTAAATGAATTAAGTATTCAACTAGCTGCGGAACCATACCTCTTTAGGTCCTTTGACATTTTTATATTTGGCGGACCATAGACTATGGTTCTGCAGCTAGTATTCAACAGTTCATAACCAAACAAAATCAACTGACTCTACAGAAATGGAATTGATTTAAGGAAAAGAGTCAGGGAAAATGTCAAATTGACTCAAAGGAAAAAGGACAGACTAAAATTTAGAGCACAAATACCAACAAGACAGCCGAGTGGTCAAGGTAGTTCGTCTACTATTGATCACGTGGTCTGTCAACACTGAGATTGCGGGTTCGATTCTCACTGCAGGCAGGGTGTACTCGACTCCAATCTTAATTGACAAGGGTTGCCAGTTTTCCTACCGCAGGTCGGGGTTCTCTCCGGGTACTCCGGCTTCCTCCCCCAATAAAAACTGGACGCCATGAAATAGCTGAAAAATTGCTGAAAGTGGCGTTAAAACGCCATTCAAACAAACAAACAAACAAACCAACAAGACAAAACAAGCAAATAATGGGATCTGAGATTCAGTCTTGTAATAATCATTCCAAAGAATTATGTGTATGTTCCAGAGTGTTATTTTATCACCATGACACTCCAAAATATGCACTGGTTCATGTCATGTCAAGGTTTGTGTTATGTAGAATTGTATGTAAGCCTTATCTTCATAATTCATACATCTTTATTTTGGTAATCATGGTCATTTACCTAGTAATAGCATAAGCACAGACAGAGTTTCTAAATATCCAGTATGCTGATATCTATTTCCAATGAAAGTTATGTAATATAGTGAATAGAGATGGTAGATCATATTGTAACCCTGGGCTAGCGAAGATGCACTCATAGCTGCTAAACACCAATAATGTTCATCATAAAATCAATATGATCTTTTGTGTTGTTGCATGGTAATGATAAAAACACATTAAATTTTAGAGATTGATTAGATGTTATTTTGGGGGTTCCTGATGGCCTTTGAAATCCATGAAATATAGGGCTTTAATGAAATTTTTCCATAAAGTATACTGTAGAAGTTATAAATTCATCAATATTTTAGCAGATGCCACTTCTAAACCCCTATTTATTAAGTTTTATTATCAAGATCAATTAGTACAGACTGTTTATAAAAGATAACAATAATTATCTGATGTGCAGTAATCTGATCTCTTCCTTGTTTCTATTTTGTCCCCTGATACTCAACACATGTATTAAAAATTTCCTGATCTGACTTTGCATAATATTATATTACATTCATCTGTTCATAAATTTAAACATCCAAAATCAATGACAAAGATTAAGTTTACTTTTAATGCACTTGCACCATACAAAATAAATCAGTTTTCAGAACATTTTTCCCCTAATGGTTGACAAAAACTTCCTTATCTCATTGTTCTTATTATTTATATTAAAGTAGTCTGTACACAGTTAAAATTCTTATATGTGTACTAAATTTGTTGGGAAGTCGAAAATGTTAATATGGGAACACATACAAAAGTTATTATTTTCATTTCGTAAATTTCCACAGGACATAACATCTACAAACAATTTCAAGGGACATAACTCTTCATTTTCCTGGGACATAACTCCTGCAAACATTTAATTAGACATAGCTTCTGCCAAATATATGTACAAGATCATAGTTCCTGAAAACATATAATGGACCTTAATCCTGCAAATATTTTCACAAGAACATAACTCCTGTAAACATTTTCATTAAAACACACATTCTTAGATCCTTCCAAATATTTCAAACAAGGTTATAACTCCTGCAAATACTGCTAATATATAACAAACTCTAGAGTTACAGGAAGAACAGAGTCAAGGTTCTTTCAAAATTTGATTGACCTTCATGAAGAAATGATTTTGTCATTGTGTTTAATTTCTTAAAATCTGCATTTTCCAGCCACATAGATAATACATGTTTACCAATGTGGCCTATTAGACACACATTAATGGACTGATGCCATGAATGTTTATATTTCTGCTTCACTTTAGGTTAATATGTTATCAAAACTTGATGTAACTTTAAAATAACACGAGGTCAATTAAATGTTTTTAAATCAAACTGTACCATTGAAAGCATAGTAATTTTGATAACTTTCAGATTTAGTCAATAACAAGAACTTCACAACAGAATAAAAAAGCAGCCGATTAATTTTGTTTAATTACAAGCATAGTTTTTTCAACAGAACCCTGATCACAAACCCTAAATTAATTTATGTACATGACTAGTGAAAATAAATAGGTAATTACCATGTTAGACTTATTCATACTTCATGTCTGAACATACTTCTGAGGATCATTTTATAGTAATGATAACAAGTATCCACTTGTATTTTTATCTTGTACTCTAAAACAACTGGTACTACACATTGTAAAAAGAACAAAATGTATGTTATCCTAGAAGGGACGGTATACTAAGTAGTTACAGTCATCTTCACTAGCCAAGGTTACGATAAATTTTAAACTTTGTTTCTGTAACATTACTCCATACTAATTAACATATAACCAATATTGCTTTGTCATAAAACTGTATACATTTTGAACAACCATCCCTTCACAAGCTGGGATATAAGTTGTTTGTATGATTATGACCTTATTGCAATCTAATTTCACAAAAGCATTGACACACTTAAGCAGAATTTGTGACTATTGCCCTCTGTAGGAAGGGAAAAGGAAACGAACAATATGATTTGCAAAGAAGCAACAAAGTGTCAGTATCTGACCAAGATGCACTCTGGGATAGCTGGCTATCAGTTTTAACACTGAGATAATATACTTTATATACATATAAAATTGAAAGAGATGTAAAATCAATACGTAAAAAATCAAGTCGCTCCAAATTTATCCATGGAAGAATAATTACAAAATGTACTTTTCTTGTGTGTATTTTATGAACATTTTTAAAAGCTTTGTATAAGTGTGTTCAAACACTTTCCAATCTATTTGATAATTTGCTTATTTTGACTGTTTTGTGTCAGCCATGCTGATTTTGACTGTTTTGTGTCGGCCATGCTGATTTTGACTGTTTTTGTCAGCCATGCTGATTTTGACTGTTTTGTGTCAGCCATGCTGATTTTGACTGTTTTGGGTCAGCCATGCTGATTTTGACTGTTTTGGACCAGCTATGCCAATTTTGACTGTTTTGGGTCAGCCATGACTGTTTTGGACCAGCCATGCTGATTTTGACTGTTTTGGACCAGCCATGCTGAATTTGACCGTTTTAGGCCAGCCATGCTGATTTGGACTGTTTTTGGGCCAGTCATGCTTATTTTGAATGTTTTAGGCCAGCCAGGCTGATTTTGACTGTTTTGGGCCAGCTGTTTTCTATTGAAAGCTTTTGTTCAAACAGAAAATGTTTTGTCTCTGTATGTCATAACTAGAATTTTTTCAAAATTTAATTAAAATCAGTGAACAATGGAGGAAAGTGGAACATTTGACATCTGGGGTTTTGTTGTTAAAACATGAACAGACTCAGTGGTCATACTTATTGGATGTTAGATGTTAATTGTATGATAGTTACATAATAATTTACTTCTATTGTGTTCAATTTCATTCAACATTCAATCTGAAAAAATCCCATCTCACTCTACTGGAATAAAATAAAACCGGATGTCACATTGTCACAAAACTGTTTGGTTTTTATTTCCTCGATCTCATTTTCAATGGATTATTTTGACCTCAAAAAACAAAACAACAATAACCTATATAAATTTTTTTACTGCATGCTCCAGGTAGAAATATTTACTAATGCTGTGACCAGTCAAATATTAAGTTATCTCCCCTTTAATAATATTTCATAATTTATATGCCACTTAACCTGACCTATCTGAACAGTAATAATGTTATATTTTTTATACATTTGCATTTTATACTTCATCTATTGAATAATTATTTGGAGCAATCCACATTCAAATATGTAAAACGAAATAAATTACATATAATTTATTCATTGATTGATAGATTGGATGTCCAGCAAGCTGTATTTTGGCTATATTCAGGATGAGAACAAGTTAACAAACAATTAATCAACTGAAAAAGGGGTGTGATGGGACACAGGGAACATAATTTAGACTGCCACTGGAAAAGTATTTAGTTTTGGGTAGGGGTAGAGAATTTAGCCTTTTGTAGCAGCTACAATTAGCCTACTCTTTTTTTGAATCTACAAAAATGGTCATGCAAGCAGCATGGCACTCTCCAAACACGTTACCCTCTACAGTCCATTGCCTGGCTTTCCATATTATGACCTAACAACCCCCAATGAAAAGGTCTCCCATATCTGCCACCTGGGATGCGGTGGGCTGCTCCTTGGGTTGAAACAATGAAAACCCTCCTACTATTGTCCCAGCACAATTTATTGATAAAAGTTTTAAAATTTCTCATATAATAATTTCTGGGGGAGGGGAAAAGGGTGTTGGAATAAAAACAAAATAAACATTTTTTTTAAACGTTTAAAAAGAGGGAAAAATTTATTACAATTGCAGTAATTACCTGCTTATTTTAAGTCTGTTTTTGAGTTTTGATGTTTTTTCTTCAGGTTCTGGAAGAATTTCATCTTGATCCTCTCTGTGGGTAAATACCATTTCAGCAATTTTCTCAATTTTAACACACTTTAAACACAGATTTAACAACACTATCACTTCTTAGTGTCATCAATTTCAGTTAAGTAGAACAATGTAAATGTTCTGTTTAAAACATTTAAAGTCAAACTCATCTGTACTTATCTCTGGCATCTTTGAAGTATTATTGTTAACTTATCCTAAAATGGTATAAGCTGTCTTTTATTATGTAATTTCCAAAGTAATATAGTTAAATGACACAGCTTCCCTAGGACAATAATTTCCAACTTAAATGTCCTGAAAATTACAATATGTCACACGGATATAAAATATTTACACAGGTCTTAAATATCCATTGATTTCAAAGCTGTAAGAATGAATCAATATGTATTCAAACATTCACTTAAGTTTAGACCAATTTAATGCCTTAAAATAAAAGACCTTATGAATCCGTAAATGGTAATAAATATTAGAGTTCCTTCTGTTATTAGCTTCTTCTTGAAAGGTAACAACCTGAGTTCAACAAAAACAGACTACTACAATTTATGAAAGCATCTGCGTAATTTGTTCAACCTGTCATTTTGTATAAATGTAGAAATTTGATGTACATCTTGAATTAAATTTCCCAGTTAGCAAAAACTGTTTATCTTCACAAAGTCTGAAACGAAATACTTGGCAACAAACTTTTCTGTTCTGTGTCAATTAAAATGTCACAGATACATATGTCTGCTTTTTAAATTCATACATCATTTAAAACACTTTTTTCAAACCACATCTTTTATTCAAGACTGGAATGTTCTTTAACTGTGCAGCTATATCCGAAAAATGCTTAGATCTAATTAATAAAAATATGTACCAGGGATATATGTCTCCTACAAATTATCCAACTCTTGATGTGGTTAATTGAAATTCTAAACAGTCTTAATCTTATCTACTCCTAATAATGTCGATTCTGATACATCACACAAAAAATATGCTAATAAGATAATTAAATCAATGGTACAGATTTCTAAGTTTCATCCACAACAAATAAGCACTTAACATCACATGCACTCCCATATAAAACTGACTTGCAGACCTATTCAAATTGTTGAAAGCTTTCCAAATTTAAACAAATTACTGGCTTCATTATATAGATATATCTCACATGTAAATGAGTCAATTCTTCTATTTACACTCTGTTTTTTCACTATATATTGTTAAAGCACAATTCCCAATGAACAGAAAAAAACCTTAATTAAATCATTTGTAACTTAAAATTGCTGCCCTCATTTCTTGACACAACTTTTTAGTTGAACTCTTACTCAACATTTGCAAACATACGTGGACACCATTAGAAAATCCATATCAATCCTTTAGCATGTATTCCTAATTCAAATAAAACCCAGAAACAACCAATGACATGACAGTCATCCAGTAATAAATTGTTGCACTTCCAAACCACAAAAATCAACAAATTCATGTATTTCCCAATAAGTGTATTGTAGGTTCAAATATTTCCATTCTCTGTGTCATTGCAATACATGTATATTCCATACATGTTAGGTATTCACAGATATTGTACTAATAAATAGTAATTTAAATATTTCCTTTCATCCCTCATACATTTACCAGGGCTTTGTTAGTTTCTTTAATACCATTAGAGGAACATTTTTAGAGTGACAGATTCACTGATGAAATAGATAAATATTACAGGTATGTACCAGGTATTGTACATAACTATTTGTTTTTATCATTTGTTATCTAGATTTATTACAAAAACAGCTCTGAGGTATTTTCTCTGTCACACATGGCTAGCTGACCACTATTTTTCATCATTTCCTGGTAAAAGATTAGAGAAACATCATTTACATAACCTTAATTTAGGTAAATTTAGAAAACATTGATATGTGTATTCCCCTTCATTCCTTTTTTCTAAAATTTAATTCAGTAGCACGATTTGTTTCCATTCCTTTAGATACATCATACATGTAAATGCATCATGTAAGCATTCATCATGCAAAGTTTTTAAAATATCTATTAGTAACATTACAATATGTCTTCAATAGTATTTTGTGTTTAAAAAAATAGATTAAACTGGAAGCATCTATAAGGGAGATAACTCAAACATCTAAAAGTGTTTCTGACACCTTACAGAATACAATGGACCAATGGCCTTTCTATGTTATTTTCCATATGGGGTACCCCTTTTCGATTATTATTTCGTTGAAAGACAAAGTTAATTTAATGTTAAATTAAGAGAGATTATTTATGTTAAAGAATAGGGGGTTTATTTGGTGTTATTAAAAATATAGGTTCGCATTGCTTTTCTGGCTGAAAAATGAAGGTCAAAAAAGGGGAGTCTCGTTTTTTTCAAATTTCCTCGAGGTGTCCCTACGTATTCGAAATTTGATTTCTTCCTCCTAAATGTGTATAAAACTCCCTTTTTGTGTATTTTCATACCAAAGATTGCATTTCTTTCCAAAATATATTTACTTTAACAATCATTATTGACCAATCGCGTTTAACCTGACAGTTTTTTCACGCTTTACTTTGTGCTCATAAAATGGCCGCGCCCATACCCTTATGCAATAGTACATTGATACCTATAGAGATATTAAATGGATGCAGAATTAAGCAAATTGCATACCCTTAGTACTGTTGATTCAATTACAAAACTTGTATGTAGTTAAGCATATACATCGATGTTCCTTTATGCTTTAAGTGCCATTTTTTAAAGGCGACCCCTAGAAAAAAAGGCGCGTTTTTGCAAGTAGTTTTTTTCTCCTCAGTTTGTGCTGCGCTTCAAAATTGATGTTTTTTATCTTTCCTGTTGGTGTTTTTCACATAGCATGTGTAGATGCCTATGTTCGACGATTGTTCTATCTTAAATTTTCATTCAGGGTCCACAATTGAACGAACGAAATGCGGTCTAAATGATCTTCCGAAAATTAACGGTTTTTGAAACAGACTATAACTTGTTCAAAACTGACCTAAATTTCATAGTACAACATTATGGTTGAATGCTGGACCTTACTTCGGTGATTTGTAAACAGCGTTTCGAAATCGTTTTACATTCGTGAAATTATCGCCCATTATTATAACACAACCAGAAAGTCAGACTAGGGCCGAAAAAACGTAAAGATCATAGTTCTTTTATAATTGTCAAAAGTTCAATTTGAATCACTGAATTAGACTAAATTTGCTGATTTATGCGTCCTGTAACATACAAACTCCAAATGTAGTGTACACATTGACCACGAGCCTTTCAGTCATTGTTTTATCATTCCCACCCTAACGTTGCATTGAAAATAGCATGTTTCATGAAATAGACTATAGCTAATTAAAACGTGAATATAAACAATGAATTTTGTAATAATCTATGATTTTATGCAGAATTTATGCGCTTAAAGTAAAATTTGCCGAATTCAAATGCCAAAAGAAACATGTATAGAATACAATGGACCAATGGCCTTTCTATGTTATTTTCCATATGGGGTACCCCTTTTCGATTATTATTTCGTTGAAAGACAAAGTTAATTTAATGTTAAATTAAGAGAGATTATTTATGTTAAAGAATAGGGGGTTTATTTGGTGTTATTAAAAATATAGGTTCGCATTGCTTTTCTGGCTGAAAAATGAAGGTCAAAAAAGGGGAGTCTCGTTTTTTTCAAATTTCCTCGAGGTGCCCCTACGTATTCGAAATTTGATTTCTTCCTCCTAAATGTGTATAAAACTCCCTTTTTGTGTATTTTCATACCAAAGATTGCATTTCTTTCCAAAATATATTTACTTTAACAATCATTATTGACCAATCGCGTTTAACCTGACAGTTTTTTCACGCTTTACTTTGTGCTCATAAAATGGCCGCGCCCATACCGTTATGCAATAGTACATTGATACCTATAGAGATATTAAATGGATGCAGAATTAAGCAAATTGCATACCCTTAGTACTGTTGATTCAATTACAAAACTTGTATGTAGTTAAGCATATACATCGATGTTCCTTTATGCTTTAAGTGCCATTTTTTAAAGGCGACCCCTAGAAAAAAAGGCGCGTTTTTGCAAGTAGTTTTTTTCTCCTCAGTTTGTGCTGCGCTTCAAAATTGATGTTTTTTATCTTTCCTGTTGGTGTTTTTCACATAGCATGTGTAGATGCCTATGTTCGACGATTGTTCTATCTTAAATTTTCATTCAGGGTCCACAATTGAACGAACGAAATGCGGTCTAAATGATCTTCCGAAAATTAACGGTTTTTGAAACAGACTATAACTTGTTCAAAACTGACCTAAATTTCATAGTACAACATTATGGTTGAATGCTGGACCTTACTTCGGTGATTTGTAAACAGCGTTTCGAAATCGTTTTACATTCGTGAAATTATCGCCCATTATTATAACACAACCAGAAAGTCAGACTAGGGCCGAAAAAACGTAAAGATCATAGTTCTTTTATAATTGTCAAAAGTTCAATTTGAATCACTGAATTAGACTAAATTTGCTGATTTATGCGTCCTGTAACATACAAACTCCAAATGTAGTGTACACATTGACCACGAGCCTTTCAGTCATTGTTTTATCATTCCCACCCTAACGTTGCATTGAAAATAGCATGTTTCATGAAATAGACTATAGCTAATTAAAACGTGAATATAAACAATGAATTTTGTAATAATCTATGATTTTATGCAGAATTTATGCGCTTAAAGTAAAATTTGCCGAATTCAAATGCCAAAAGAAACATGTATAGAATACAATGGACCAATGGCCTTTCTATGTTATTTTCCATATGGGGTACCCCTTTTCGATTATTATTTCGTTGAAAGACAAAGTTAATTTAATGTTAAATTAAGAGAGATTATTTATGTTAAAGAATAGGGGGTTTATTTGGTGTTATTAAAAATATAGGTTCGCATTGCTTTTCTGGCTGAAAAATGAAGGTCAAAAAAGGGGAGTCTCGTTTTTTTCAAATTTCCTCGAGGTGCCCCTACGTATTCGAAATTTGATTTCTTCCTCCTAAATGTGTATAAAACTCCCTTTTTGTGTATTTTCATACCAAAGATTGCATTTCTTTCCAAAATATATTTACTTTAACAATCATTATTGACCAATCGCGTTTAACCTGACAGTTTTTTCACGCTTTACTTTGTGCTCATAAAATGGCCGCGCCCATACCGTTATGCAATAGTACATTGATACCTATAGAGATATTAAATGGATGCAGAATTAAGCAAATTGCATACCCTTAGTACTGTTGATTCAATTACAAAACTTGTATGTAGTTAAGCATATACATCGATGTTCCTTTATGCTTTAAGTGCCATTTTTTAAAGGCGACCCCTAGAAAAAAAGGCGCGTTTTTGCAAGTAGTTTTTTTCTCCTCAGTTTGTGCTGCGCTTCAAAATTGATGTTTTTTATCTTTCCTGTTGGTGTTTTTCACATAGCATGTGTAGATGCCTATGTTCGACGATTGTTCTATCTTAAATTTTCATTCAGGGTCCACAATTGAACGAACGAAATGCGGTCTAAATGATCTTCCGAAAATTAACGGTTTTTGAAACAGACTATAACTTGTTCAAAACTGACCTAAATTTCATAGTACAACATTATGGTTGAATGCTGGACCTTACTTCGGTGATTTGTAAACAGCGTTTCGAAATCGTTTTACATTCGTGAAATTATCGCCCATTATTATAACACAACCAGAAAGTCAGACTAGGGCCGAAAAAACGTAAAGATCATAGTTCTTTTATAATTGTCAAAAGTTCAATTTGAATCACTGAATTAGACTAAATTTGCTGATTTATGCGTCCTGTAACATACAAACTCCAAATGTAGTGTACACATTGACCACGAGCCTTTCAGTCATTGTTTTATCATTCCCACCCTAACGTTGCATTGAAAATAGCATGTTTCATGAAATAGACTATAGCTAATTAAAACGTGAATATAAACAATGAATTTTGTAATAATCTATGATTTTATGCAGAATTTATGCGCTTAAAGTAAAATTTGCCGAATTCAAATGCCAAAAGAAACATGTATAGAATACAATGGACCAATGGCCTTTCTATGTTATTTTCCATATGGGGTACCCCTTTTCGATTATTATTTCGTTGAAAGACAAAGTTAATTTAATGTTAAATTAAGAGAGATTATTTATGTTAAAGAATAGGGGGTTTATTTGGTGTTATTAAAAATATAGGTTCGCATTGCTTTTCTGGCTGAAAAATGAAGGTCAAAAAAGGGGAGTCTCGTTTTTTTCAAATTTCCTCGAGGTGCCCCTACGTATTCGAAATTTGATTTCTTCCTCCTAAATGTGTATAAAACTCCCTTTTTGTGTATTTTCATACCAAAGATTGCATTTCTTTCCAAAATATATTTACTTTAACAATCATTATTGACCAATCGCGTTTAACCTGACAGTTTTTTCACGCTTTACTTTGTGCTCATAAAATGGCCGCGCCCATACCGTTATGCAATAGTACATTGATACCTATAGAGATATTAAATGGATGCAGAATTAAGCAAATTGCATACCCTTAGTACTGTTGATTCAATTACAAAACTTGTATGTAGTTAAGCATATACATCGATGTTCCTTTATGCTTTAAGTGCCATTTTTTAAAGGCGACCCCTAGAAAAAAAGGCGCGTTTTTGCAAGTAGTTTTTTTCTCCTCAGTTTGTGCTGCGCTTCAAAATTGATGTTTTTTATCTTTCCTGTTGGTGTTTTTCACATAGCATGTGTAGATGCCTATGTTCGACGATTGTTCTATCTTAAATTTTCATTCAGGGTCCACAATTGAACGAACGAAATGCGGTCTAAATGATCTTCCGAAAATTAACGGTTTTTGAAACAGACTATAACTTGTTCAAAACTGACCTAAATTTCATAGTACAACATTATGGTTGAATGCTGGACCTTACTTCGGTGATTTGTAAACAGCGTTTCGAAATCGTTTTACATTCGTGAAATTATCGCCCATTATTATAACACAACCAGAAAGTCAGACTAGGGCCGAAAAAACGTAAAGATCATAGTTCTTTTATAATTGTCAAAAGTTCAATTTGAATCACTGAATTAGACTAAATTTGCTGATTTATGCGTCCTGTAACATACAAACTCCAAATGTAGTGTACACATTGACCACGAGCCTTTCAGTCATTGTTTTATCATTCCCACCCTAACGTTGCATTGAAAATAGCATGTTTCATGAAATAGACTATAGCTAATTAAAACGTGAATATAAACAATGAATTTTGTAATAATCTATGATTTTATGCAGAATTTATGCGCTTAAAGTAAAATTTGCCGAATTCAAATGCCAAAAGAAACATGTATAGAATACAATGGACCAATGGCCTTTCTATGTTATTTTCCATATGGGGTACCCCTTTTCGATTATTATTTCGTTGAAAGACAAAGTTAATTTAATGTTAAATTAAGAGAGATTATTTATGTTAAAGAATAGGGGGTTTATTTGGTGTTATTAAAAATATAGGTTCGCATTGCTTTTCTGGCTGAAAAATGAAGGTCAAAAAAGGGGAGTCTCGTTTTTTTCAAATTTCCTCGAGGTGCCCCTACGTATTCGAAATTTGATTTCTTCCTCCTAAATGTGTATAAAACTCCCTTTTTGTGTATTTTCATACCAAAGATTGCATTTCTTTCCAAAATATATTTACTTTAACAATCATTATTGACCAATCGCGTTTAACCTGACAGTTTTTTCACGCTTTACTTTGTGCTCATAAAATGGCCGCGCCCATACCGTTATGCAATAGTACATTGATACCTATAGAGATATTAAATGGATGCAGAATTAAGCAAATTGCATACCCTTAGTACTGTTGATTCAATTACAAAACTTGTATGTAGTTAAGCATATACATCGATGTTCCTTTATGCTTTAAGTGCCATTTTTTAAAGGCGACCCCTAGAAAAAAAGGCGCGTTTTTGCAAGTAGTTTTTTTCTCCTCAGTTTGTGCTGCGCTTCAAAATTGATGTTTTTTATCTTTCCTGTTGGTGTTTTTCACATAGCATGTGTAGATGCCTATGTTCGACGATTGTTCTATCTTAAATTTTCATTCAGGGTCCACAATTGAACGAACGAAATGCGGTCTAAATGATCTTCCGAAAATTAACGGTTTTTGAAACAGACTATAACTTGTTCAAAACTGACCTAAATTTCATAGTACAACATTATGGTTGAATGCTGGACCTTACTTCGGTGATTTGTAAACAGCGTTTCGAAATCGTTTTACATTCGTGAAATTATCGCCCATTATTATAACACAACCAGAAAGTCAGACTAGGGCCGAAAAAACGTAAAGATCATAGTTCTTTTATAATTGTCAAAAGTTCAATTTGAATCACTGAATTAGACTAAATTTGCTGATTTATGCGTCCTGTAACATACAAACTCCAAATGTAGTGTACACATTGACCACGAGCCTTTCAGTCATTGTTTTATCATTCCCACCCTAACGTTGCATTGAAAATAGCATGTTTCATGAAATAGACTATAGCTAATTAAAACGTGAATATAAACAATGAATTTTGTAATAATCTATGATTTTATGCAGAATTTATGCGCTTAAAGTAAAATTTGCCGAATTCAAATGCCAAAAGAAACATGTATAGAATACAATGGACCAATGGCCTTTCTATGTTATTTTCCATATGGGGTACCCCTTTTCGATTATTATTTCGTTGAAAGACAAAGTTAATTTAATGTTAAATTAAGAGAGATTATTTATGTTAAAGAATAGGGGGTTTATTTGGTGTTATTAAAAATATAGGTTCGCATTGCTTTTCTGGCTGAAAAATGAAGGTCAAAAAAGGGGAGTCTCGTTTTTTTCAAATTTCCTCGAGGTGCCCCTACGTATTCGAAATTTGATTTCTTCCTCCTAAATGTGTATAAAACTCCCTTTTTGTGTATTTTCATACCAAAGATTGCATTTCTTTCCAAAATATATTTACTTTAACAATCATTATTGACCAATCGCGTTTAACCTGACAGTTTTTTCACGCTTTACTTTGTGCTCATAAAATGGCCGCGCCCATACCGTTATGCAATAGTACATTGATACCTATAGAGATATTAAATGGATGCAGAATTAAGCAAATTGCATACCCTTAGTACTGTTGATTCAATTACAAAACTTGTATGTAGTTAAGCATATACATCGATGTTCCTTTATGCTTTAAGTGCCATTTTTTAAAGGCGACCCCTAGAAAAAAAGGCGCGTTTTTGCAAGTAGTTTTTTTCTCCTCAGTTTGTGCTGCGCTTCAAAATTGATGTTTTTTATCTTTCCTGTTGGTGTTTTTCACATAGCATGTGTAGATGCCTATGTTCGACGATTGTTCTATCTTAAATTTTCATTCAGGGTCCACAATTGAACGAACGAAATGCGGTCTAAATGATCTTCCGAAAATTAACGGTTTTTGAAACAGACTATAACTTGTTCAAAACTGACCTAAATTTCATAGTACAACATTATGGTTGAATGCTGGACCTTACTTCGGTGATTTGTAAACAGCGTTTCGAAATCGTTTTACATTCGTGAAATTATCGCCCATTATTATAACACAACCAGAAAGTCAGACTAGGGCCGAAAAAACGTAAAGATCATAGTTCTTTTATAATTGTCAAAAGTTCAATTTGAATCACTGAATTAGACTAAATTTGCTGATTTATGCGTCCTGTAACATACAAACTCCAAATGTAGTGTACACATTGACCACGAGCCTTTCAGTCATTGTTTTATCATTCCCACCCTAACGTTGCATTGAAAATAGCATGTTTCATGAAATAGACTATAGCTAATTAAAACGTGAATATAAACAATGAATTTTGTAATAATCTATGATTTTATGCAGAATTTATGCGCTTAAAGTAAAATTTGCCGAATTCAAATGCCAAAAGAAACATGTATAGAATACAATGGACCAATGGCCTTTCTATGTTATTTTCCATATGGGGTACCCCTTTTCGATTATTATTTCGTTGAAAGACAAAGTTAATTTAATGTTAAATTAAGAGAGATTATTTATGTTAAAGAATAGGGGGTTTATTTGGTGTTATTAAAAATATAGGTTCGCATTGCTTTTCTGGCTGAAAAATGAAGGTCAAAAAAGGGGAGTCTCGTTTTTTTCAAATTTCCTCGAGGTGCCCCTACGTATTCGAAATTTGATTTCTTCCTCCTAAATGTGTATAAAACTCCCTTTTTGTGTATTTTCATACCAAAGATTGCATTTCTTTCCAAAATATATTTACTTTAACAATCATTATTGACCAATCGCGTTTAACCTGACAGTTTTTTCACGCTTTACTTTGTGCTCATAAAATGGCCGCGCCCATACCGTTATGCAATAGTACATTGATACCTATAGAGATATTAAATGGATGCAGAATTAAGCAAATTGCATACCCTTAGTACTGTTGATTCAATTACAAAACTTGTATGTAGTTAAGCATATACATCGATGTTCCTTTATGCTTTAAGTGCCATTTTTTAAAGGCGACCCCTAGAAAAAAAGGCGCGTTTTTGCAAGTAGTTTTTTTCTCCTCAGTTTGTGCTGCGCTTCAAAATTGATGTTTTTTATCTTTCCTGTTGGTGTTTTTCACATAGCATGTGTAGATGCCTATGTTCGACGATTGTTCTATCTTAAATTTTCATTCAGGGTCCACAATTGAACGAACGAAATGCGGTCTAAATGATCTTCCGAAAATTAACGGTTTTTGAAACAGACTATAACTTGTTCAAAACTGACCTAAATTTCATAGTACAACATTATGGTTGAATGCTGGACCTTACTTCGGTGATTTGTAAACAGCGTTTCGAAATCGTTTTACATTCGTGAAATTATCGCCCATTATTATAACACAACCAGAAAGTCAGACTAGGGCCGAAAAAACGTAAAGATCATAGTTCTTTTATAATTGTCAAAAGTTCAATTTGAATCACTGAATTAGACTAAATTTGCTGATTTATGCGTCCTGTAACATACAAACTCCAAATGTAGTGTACACATTGACCACGAGCCTTTCAGTCATTGTTTTATCATTCCCACCCTAACGTTGCATTGAAAATAGCATGTTTCATGAAATAGACTATAGCTAATTAAAACGTGAATATAAACAATGAATTTTGTAATAATCTATGATTTTATGCAGAATTTATGCGCTTAAAGTAAAATTTGCCGAATTCAAATGCCAAAAGAAACATGTATAGAATACAATGGACCAATGGCCTTTCTATGTTATTTTCCATATGGGGTACCCCTTTTCGATTATTATTTCGTTGAAAGACAAAGTTAATTTAATGTTAAATTAAGAGAGATTATTTATGTTAAAGAATAGGGGGTTTATTTGGTGTTATTAAAAATATAGGTTCGCATTGCTTTTCTGGCTGAAAAATGAAGGTCAAAAAAGGGGAGTCTCGTTTTTTTCAAATTTCCTCGAGGTGCCCCTACGTATTCGAAATTTGATTTCTTCCTCCTAAATGTGTATAAAACTCCCTTTTTGTGTATTTTCATACCAAAGATTGCATTTCTTTCCAAAATATATTTACTTTAACAATCATTATTGACCAATCGCGTTTAACCTGACAGTTTTTTCACGCTTTACTTTGTGCTCATAAAATGGCCGCGCCCATACCGTTATGCAATAGTACATTGATACCTATAGAGATATTAAATGGATGCAGAATTAAGCAAATTGCATACCCTTAGTACTGTTGATTCAATTACAAAACTTGTATGTAGTTAAGCATATACATCGATGTTCCTTTATGCTTTAAGTGCCATTTTTTAAAGGCGACCCCTAGAAAAAAAGGCGCGTTTTTGCAAGTAGTTTTTTTCTCCTCAGTTTGTGCTGCGCTTCAAAATTGATGTTTTTTATCTTTCCTGTTGGTGTTTTTCACATAGCATGTGTAGATGCCTATGTTCGACGATTGTTCTATCTTAAATTTTCATTCAGGGTCCACAATTGAACGAACGAAATGCGGTCTAAATGATCTTCCGAAAATTAACGGTTTTTGAAACAGACTATAACTTGTTCAAAACTGACCTAAATTTCATAGTACAACATTATGGTTGAATGCTGGACCTTACTTCGGTGATTTGTAAACAGCGTTTCGAAATCGTTTTACATTCGTGAAATTATCGCCCATTATTATAACACAACCAGAAAGTCAGACTAGGGCCGAAAAAACGTAAAGATCATAGTTCTTTTATAATTGTCAAAAGTTCAATTTGAATCACTGAATTAGACTAAATTTGCTGATTTATGCGTCCTGTAACATACAAACTCCAAATGTAGTGTACACATTGACCACGAGCCTTTCAGTCATTGTTTTATCATTCCCACCCTAACGTTGCATTGAAAATAGCATGTTTCATGAAATAGACTATAGCTAATTAAAACGTGAATATAAACAATGAATTTTGTAATAATCTATGATTTTATGCAGAATTTATGCGCTTAAAGTAAAATTTGCCGAATTCAAATGCCAAAAGAAACATGTATAGAATACAATGGACCAATGGCCTTTCTATGTTATTTTCCATATGGGGTACCCCTTTTCGATTATTATTTCGTTGAAAGACAAAGTTAATTTAATGTTAAATTAAGAGAGATTATTTATGTTAAAGAATAGGGGGTTTATTTGGTGTTATTAAAAATATAGGTTCGCATTGCTTTTCTGGCTGAAAAATGAAGGTCAAAAAAGGGGAGTCTCGTTTTTTTCAAATTTCCTCGAGGTGCCCCTACGTATTCGAAATTTGATTTCTTCCTCCTAAATGTGTATAAAACTCCCTTTTTGTGTATTTTCATACCAAAGATTGCATTTCTTTCCAAAATATATTTACTTTAACAATCATTATTGATCAATCGCGTTTAACCTGACAGTTTTTTCACGCTTTACTTTGTGCTCATAAAATGGCCGCGCCCATACCGTTATGCAATAGTACATTGATACCTATATGCAAAGCTCAGCAGTATAAAGTGACCTCTGGCACAGATCCTGGGCCAGCATTTCCCTTAAACCTGGGAGTATTTTTAAAATTACAATTTACAAACAGTTTTGGTTGAATTCCCCCTCCCTGGTCCAATATTGTAGGAGGACCCCACTTTCCATACATTCTGCATCTATCTCATGGCTGTTTGTGTGGCAGAAGTAGATCGAATGCTTCGAGGGAACTGCAGACACTGTTTTTTTCTTACCAGTTACAGTTTGTATAAAATGCATCCTGACATATAAATGAATATTGTAAAGAAAAAACAGACTAAGGGGAAATAACTAAAATGTTTATAATCTTCTAAAGTTTACTACTATGTCTGTTTGTCATTTTAATAATATAAATATCAAGCAAATGAGTACAATACTATCTGACAATAAAGAACTAGAATTCTATATGATTAATTTGTAAAGTAAGGGTCAGAGTTCAATGATCAGAATAGCAGGATTATAGATAACTTGAGGTCAAGTGTGTTTCCTTCAGGTCAAACTTTATGTGATAAGAGATAAGGTAGCACATTGTAATGTCCTGAAACAACAACAATGATTAAACTCAAGAAAGTAATTCAATCAGAATTGTGTCCTGGCAAGGGGGTGTGTATGGAGACAAGGGGCTATTTCATCAGAATTGTGTCCTGGCAAGGGGGTGTGTATGGAGACAAGGGGCTATTTCATCAGAATTGTGTCCTGGCAAGGGGGTGTGTATGGAGACAAGGGGCTATTTCATCAGAATTGTGTCCTGGCAAGGGGGTGTGTATGGAGACAAGGGGCTATTTCTACTCATATTTGTTAGACAATTGTTTAATATATAGATTTACAGAATTTTTTTGGAAGAAATAATGGTCCAAACACCACCCCCACTTTTGTAGAGCTAAATATGTAGACTGACTGCCAATGTGGATCTGCCTGCTGTCCAATTGTAGTCAAGTGAAAGGCAATGTTTAAGCACACCTTGTGTCCACTGAAAGTCAACCCTCAGAGTTTTGATAAACATCTAATTCAAGTAATACATAATATGAAAGAACTGCGTTATTAGATACATATTGATTACTTGAAATCTTGTAGATGATTTCATACATTATTCCAGGCAGATACCACTGTGTGTCTATATGTGGAAGTCTAAATAAACTCATTAATAGCCTACAAACTCATATTTTCATACCATATTAAAAATTACACCAAGGTAAATCTGTGATCTAATGCTCCGTTTCACAAAAAGTACTCGGGAAACAGGAAGTAGATGACCAAAGAGCATAAAATCGCTACACACCATAAGTTCTATAGGATAAAGCAATATGCATAATATCAGGCTTTTACATCCTATTGATGCTTAGAAAACTTTGACAGAAATTTTTTTTAAACTGACGAACGATTAGACAGACAGACAATGGTAAAACAGAAGCAGGGGTATAATTAAGTTTTTATTTGGACCAATTTTTGACATATAAAGCATATGAAACTTGGTGAATATATTTTATATGGTCGAAATAATTTACTTCCTTGTTTCTTTCCCAATTATAAGTTATAACTAAATACCATAAAAAGACCAAACAAAAGACATATACCTTATTTATACAGGCACAGCTTGAAAAATATATTTTATCTCCTTCAACTGATAAGTAAGAAATTCTGTGTGCTAGCCTCATAGTCTACAAAGGGTACAAAGTGTCAAGTTGAAAACTAGTAATTATGCACTTAATTTTTCCTTGTTCAATGTGTCATATAAAATTCTATGCTAGACGGATTCAAATAAACATTTACATATTGGGCTCGGACTTGATGAGATATATTAGAATTTTATTTTCTGTCTTTTTGTAAAGTAAATATGGCATTGAAGTAATATTGCAAAATCAAGTAATGATCTTAGTGTGTGTGTACATTTTGGATGAAACATTTGCATATTTAAAATTTCAGTTATATTTCAAGAATATTTTCAAAGAAGACCATCAGTTATATCTTCCTAATGCTTGCTGACATTTCCAGAACTTGTTATCAATCATACATTTAGACTTGCCACAAGTCACTTTAAATTTGGGCACCATGTATTTTACATAGTGGAGTCCTGGAGGTAAAACAATAGTAAATGTTTTGGCTATAGTTAAAAATGCTAGTATTTCTGTGATTTGAATACCTTTTTAACATTCCTCAGCATTAACATGGGCTTTGAGATTAATAAACTTTCATTCAACATTAAAAACTAGACAAAGTCGATCTAGCGATCACTGATACCCCAGCTTTTGTAAAAATTTCTAACATTTTTTGTGGACTGTGACCTTGAAAGTTCACAGATTTCCTCCAAAATCAATAGACTTCTTACCAACATAATATATAACAATATCCCACAGTTTCATTCAAATCGGATGCAAATATTTTGAGTTATTGTCCGGAAACAACTTTTTTGTTAAAATTCTTAATGTTTTTCGTGGACTGCGACCTTGAAATTTGACGGATTTCCCCTAAAATTGATAAGCTTCTTACCAACCTGATATATAACAATATTCCAAAGTTGTAAACTTTTTGAATTATGATCCGGAAACCAAATGTGGACAGATGAATGGACGGACGGACATGAGGACCACTATATACCCCCGACTGTCGAGCAGGGGTATAAATATATGCCATATATATCCATGACCAATTCCTTTTTTAACTAGAACATTTTGAGACGCTTCACTTTTACATGCAATTTCTAATGCAGTGAGTGTAAAAATACTAAATTGTTTAAAACATTAACAAAATTTTATTTTGCAAGATCTGAGAAAAATTTTACCACTTTTTAGAATTAATTTATGCAGAAACTTACAGACAAAAAATTTTACACATGTAACCACTATTAACCAAATCAGATTTGTACTTAATGTAGGATACACAATCTGGTAACCCGTTACTGCTACACAATTACCACTGTTATACCTGGAGTGGAGTCTGTGCAGAGAAATTTGTCGACTTAAGAGTGAAAATTTCTATATGATTTTTGGAGTGATACAATTATTTTTATAAATCACTGATTTAAACTTTAATAAAATCTCAGCCACTCCAAGACTCCACTCTGTAAAATACATGGTGTCTTAAATTTGTGATGTTCTACTAGAGAGTAATATCTTTGTTATCTGCATTGCCTATACTTTCCACATGGGTATAAGTATCCAAATGTATCCAATTACATATGACAGTTAATGTTGAAGATGTAAGTCTCTCAAGCACAAAAAATTCACAGGGACTTGTGGCATGTATACATTTTCTGGTATTTCAAAAAATGTCAGTATACATTATGTTACGTTGACATAATACAAGATCAAACTGATGTCATAGGTAAAATGAGCTAAACCCTTTATAAGATGTTAAACTTGACGGTCAAAGTTTGACTTTGGTATACCCCAAATAAATGTATAAATGGTTCATTTATTTAGACCTGCCACAAGCCACTTCAAATTTGTGCTGTGCTATTAGAGATTATCATATACTTAGTAATAATACCTTTGTTTTTGCATATGTGATACAAACAATGTATGTATATACTTAGTAATAATATGTTTGTTTTTGCATATGTGATACAGACAATGTATGTATACTCATAGCACAAAAAGGTGTGATAATGATATCAAGGGGTGTGATATGGATGGTATATCACACCCCTAGGAATTCATATCACACTCCTCGCTGAACTGACATGGAATTCCAGTCTGCAGGAAAAAGACTATTTTTTAAATTTAGTTTTTTCCATGTAGCATTTACGTGTCTGAATCTGTTTTGGGTAATCGGATATTATTAGGGGATTTTTCCCTTTATGTGTCGTCTGCTAAAAAATTGAATCAGACGAGAACTCAATGTTTGGAGTTGAAGACTCCTACAAATCTTCTTTCATCTTAACTTAACAGAATGATTCCTCATGTTTGTGCACCTGCTATTATGGAATATGTATTGGAAAATTTATATTTTTTTCCGCACTATTGCAGAAGACAGTACATATTTCGTATAATCAACTCCTCCAAAAAGATTACATATGTATCGAAGTTGTAAACATGCTATTATAGAATTGTTCAAGGATTATTTTCCTAGTTTTTCAGACTTGAATTATGAGAACATTTGCAGATAATATAGTTTTCAATCCAGATCTCTGAAACTCCATAAAAAGATGTGATTTTGATACGCGTGTTCGTGATTCGAACATATGCACACTTATTATTACCAAGAAAATATCATTGAAAGTTATTGTTATTTATTTATTAAAAATGTCAAGTTCATATTTTATTATTAACTTCCCTACCCAAATCGATATCATTAAAATGTCTAAAATATATGATAAAAAGGTATTATATTAATGGTAGATTTGGGGGTCTCGGGTTGATATGGGGTGTGATATGAAAATCGCCATATAATAACCTCTTGTTGACATGGTTGTTATCTGCATTTCCTATAATGTTTACAGGTATGGTATCCAAATGTATCCAATTACATATGATAGTTTGTTAATGATGTAATTCTTTAAAGCACACAAAATTCACAGGGACTTTGTGGTATGTATACATTTTTGGTTATTTCAAAAGATGTCAGTATACATTATTTTACGTTGACATCATACAAAAAGATCAAACTGATGACCTAAGATAGGTAAAATGAACTATACTGATGATGAACTTGAAGGTCAAGGCTTGACTTTGGTATACCCAAATAAGTGAATAACATGCAGAAAATGCTGAACATTATTATCAATAAATGCCTTCTATGACTCTAACAGGTTTTATTATAACTCCACTGTATTTTATTGGTAAACTTATTTATGGATTAAGCCATAACCAGATTATAAACCTCAGTTTACTGTACATGAAGATGAGAGCAACCCATTATTTCTGAATTGTAAACAAATAAAAACAAAATAAATATACTTGTTGTCAACCAAAAGAATTTTAGTTTATGAATTTCTCTGTGGGACTTATACCAACAGCTGCCAACCTGTTAAAGTCAAACTGCATAATTAGTGGGGAGTGGGGTTTGGTGCTTGAGACTCATTGTTCCTGAGACCTAGATGAATGGAGACAAATTCTGAGCTAGTCAATAAACGCAAAAGATAAAATGAATCAGACTAGTTGCCTCAGATCAGTCAACATTCTTAAGATTTATTCAAAATTATCATTGTTTTCAGAAGTTGATGCAATAATCCAATAAAAATCATTTATAATCCAATAAAAATCATAAAAATACAAAAAAAATCGTAAGAGTTGGCAGCTCTGTATACCTCATTTAGTACCAACTGAGTGATGATTGTTTATAGTTAAAAGGGACATAATACTACAATATTTTTTTTATAATATTTTTTTGTGTAAATTCATTGTTTTCAAACTGAATGCCTATATAAGGCAATGTTAAGGTAAGATTTAGTAAAAGAATTCCATTGGACACAGTAAATTTTATAATTGTTTACATGTTTAATTATCCACAAACTAATGTTTAATTGAAAATATATAGCATATCATTAAGCCCTAATTACCCTGGTGATGTCATTAACTTTTTAAAATAGTATTTGTTTAAATGATGTTTAATGCTACTTTTAGCAATTTTTCTGCTAAAATCAATATATAAATTATAAGACATTGAATAAGTATGATGCATCAAACAAAAGGGCCAAATTTTGATATTTTTATTCCAGATTGGCAAAGCAGGCTAATATCAGAATGTAATTCCAAAAGTTCCATGCTTTTCTGTAAGCGTAATTACCAGAATTGTTTACAAATATGGTGTCTAACGATGAAGCAGACAACCTGCAGGTTCCAGAATGAATTAGGGATTGACAATACTTTGAAATATATTGAGTCAATGAAAAACTTAGACACAAAATAGAAGCAGTAAGTGACCCAAAACTACTATTCAAATGGCTCGACACTAATTCAGAGCACAGGAATAGTGATATTATTCCAGTATCAGAAGTGGATAAGATTTTGATATATCCAAGTCTTTCTTTTATTTTCTCCTGCTCAAGCATGTGATAAAAAGACCATTACATGACATTTAATATCATGTACATTATTATCCCTAGGTTGATATTTTGGCCATCTTCCTGCTGCTCTTGGGCCAAAGTCAAACCTAGGGCTAATAATACTCATATTAAAAAAATGTCATGTAATAATATGATATTATCTGGATGAGAATTGGACTGATTTTATGTTCAAATATAGGATGTTACCAATTTTTATTAATAAATCAATATTCACTCATTATTATATTGAAAAACATCTGTAATAGTTTGCTATAAGCAACTACAGTGCACTGAATTCAATATATGCGAAAATATGTCATTTGGGCTAACCATGTGCCGGCCTGGATGGCTTTCTTGCCTAGGAATTCATCCATGTAATGTCAACACTTGACAGAGTTCCTGCAAAAGTCTGGTTCTCTAATGACCCCCAACAAAGTTATCCAAAGCACATATTACAGTTTTCCTACATTAGTTCTGATATAATTTTAAAGCTTCTGATACTAATATAATTTTACTGCCAGTAAAACTTTATTTTTAGAAGTTACTATGGTAACTGTTCTCATTTTTATGCTACATAATCTGTCCTTTATAAAAGTATAAGATCAAGTTCAAAGACAAAACTTTTTACTATCAGTGTTCACAGAGGCTTATAACATTACAAACAATTTCTTTTCTCCTCTCCAAAAAAGTTACTATTCTAATTTTTTTCAGATCTGCATGCAAAAAAAAATTACTAAGGTCCCTAACTTACCTTATGGTGAGGTAATGAACAACAATAAGCTAAGTAAACAACTGAGGATGTCCTGTCAATCAGCGTGATAGCTCGGCTACATCATGACATTTACAATGAAATAAACATTTACATACCTGTCTCTCACCTGAGTTTCACCTGAACATCAATAATTACCTTGGATTAAATATTTATTATTTGATTGTTGCATGACTGTAGTGTAGTCGTGTTCGATTAAATAAGAAGAATGTAACAGCTGGTGTTGATGAGACAAACATATTTCTTAAACTAAAAGCAGTTGATGAAAGGACATTTCTTTTTAATATGGAATTGATTTCTGAAACAAAACACGATTTGATTTGATTTAAGTGAATTTATTATTGAAACGTAATGAGTGTCAATATAAGTGGAATGTATTATGCAAATACAGATTGTACCATAACTTCCTGTTGATTAGAATGTTCATCCACTTGAGAGTCTTACTAAGCATTTTAAAATCTGAAAATTTAACTGTAAAGAGTGGACACATATTGTCTTTACTGAGGCAGTGTGTTAGAATCTATTTCTCTGCCAATCGTATAAAAAATTCTATGTGAAATTTTTTAAAAATTTATTGCAACTTATTACGGAAATGGTATTTCTATTAAAAAAATTCGGAAAATGTATGTACTTCTTAAAAAAAATTCTTAAATGAGGATAAAGTTATTTCTGACCTGCCTTTGATACATTCATTCATGTATAGTTATTAGAGAACAAATATTTTACACTGAAATAATTATAAGAATAACAATAATTTACTTTTTACTTATGCTGCAGGGGCCTCGGGTGCAGAGTGGTTAAGGTAGTTTGTCTAACATTAATCAGGTGGTCTTGCAAGCAAGGTGCACTTGACTTCAATTTCCAGCTTTCCTAAAGAAGGTTGGGGTTTTCTCTGGGTACTACGGCTTCCTCCCCCTATAAAAACTGGATGCCATGATATAGTTTAAAAACTGTTGAAAGTAGTGTTCAACAACATTCAAACCAACAAACGTATGCTTAATTCAAATTTTAATCAGTGATTTTTGATCAATCAATGTTATCAAATTAAACCAAATATATCAGAATCCAAACAGGTACTGTGAAAGTTGTGGTTCCTATGTAATTTGCCAAGCTTATTACTATAGAAACATTCCTAATAAAGATGGCTTTAAGCTCTAAACTTATACCTTCATATTATAACCAAGCATGAGGATGTACAATTTCCAAGAGTGTTTGCTTGTTTTATTGAATGGAGTTGAACAACGTTTTCAGCAATTTTTCAGCTAAATTGTCAAATTCAATATTTACTGGAGTAGAAAGAGGGAGTACCAAGTGATCCCCTTCCTTTTCAGTAGGAAAACTGGCAATCCTTGTCTATAAAGATATGTGTCAAGCACACACTACAAGCAGTGAGATTCAAATCCACAATCTCAGTGTTGACAGGCACATGATCCGTAGATGACTAACTACCTTAACCATTCGGCTATCAAGGCCTCTAATATTGTAAGACTATATGGCATAAAGCTACACTAATACATTTGATAAATTAAAATGAAAAATAACAAATGTGTTCTGGGGACCTTGGTTATTGAACACCCTCCTTTAATCATGACTTCCCTTTTTGGGGGGTGTTAGGGGTTCTATGGGGTCCACAATGACAATTTTAAAATACCATATTCAGTGACATCTACTAGTATGTAGATTAGTCTAAAATAAATACTTATTTTGTCAAAGGTTAACAATATCATTAAACAAGGGGGAAAAGCAGTGATGTTTTTGTCCTTTAAATGGTATACAACTTTGATCTTACATTTTCTGTTAGGCTAATCAGATTGCATTTTTAGTTTTTCATGTCAAAGTCTAATGCAGTTACAATGTAGAAAAGTTAAACATTCATCATTTATTTTTTATGAACATTAAATTTATATCCATTTTCTTCATATTTTCTTTATTCATAATGATGGATACACAGGACAAGATTGATGAAAACACTGTAGTGACGCAATTCTATTGTTTATTATTCAAATAAGTTGCCTGGGGAGACTACATTTTACATACTGTCATTTATTTCCGTGATCACCTTACATGCACTATGTTGACAAATATTTGATGAACCAATAAAACATCCACAGCATAAACATGACTGCTATTAAATTTGGAAGAAAAGGTATTCAGGGGAAGAGTCACCACCAAAACATAAAAACCAACAAGAGTTATGTTTTTCTAAAAAGGGAAACTACAGTTTAGTGTCCATACTCATTGGTTAAGAGAAAAGCTTTTTTAACATATTCAGTTCAAAATTGGAATAAACATAATGCTGTTTCTTGATAAATCTTGTTTCTTCATAAATCTTATTTATGGAGAGTGGACAATGGTTTGTTATATAGAATGGGACATTATACCAGACTGAACATTGTGATAACTTTACCTTGATAAACAACCCTCCTTTATCCCTCAAAAGTTGAAGTAAATAATGATTTTAAATCTCACCTTAATTGTTTCTTGACCTTTGAACTTTCATTGTTTAATATTCATCCTACAAAAACAGCATACTTCAAATTGACAATGTCAACACAATAATAGGTATTAAATATGTGTAACAACTTCTACAGCAGCTACTTACTGTATGTAACTGTAATATAAGATGGCAAACAAACCTTGTATACATGTAATAAAAAATATGCCAGCGATTGACGATTTCTCTGTATATTAACCCTCTTTATAAGCAAAAGTAGACTAATTTTGGTTTAGTGAACATCTAAAAAATAAGTTAACTATGCAATCTACTATAATCCTTGTATTTTACAGTTTCCACTTGCATATGACTCATGCATACAAAACATGCAAGTAATAACCACTGTTATACTAGGTGACATGGTTTTGTAAGGGGGGGGGGGGGGTGGCAGAGAGAAAAGAAAGTATGAGACCAGGATGTCACTATCAGAAAAATCCATAAATTTCACAACAATACTCCAGAAGAGGTGCATATGTCTATTTATATAATTTTTTCAAAAATGCATAATTATACCAATTATACCACGAAGGGTTGAAAGCATACAAATATACACATTCAAACATATATACAAACATTCTACCAAGTTCAAAGGCTCTGGATTGAACACTGTTGAAAACACACAACAGGTACTCTTAAAGAATGTTGCTTAAACTGGACTAACATTCATAATCTGGAAATTCTGCACAAATATTTAGAGTGTATCTTTTATATCCAATTAGTATGTACAATACATATCCAAATATTTGACCTAGAATGAAGGCTATGGAATGGAAACTGTGGAAGGAGATGATTAAATAGGTGAACACCCAAGATCCACCTTTATGCTATACTTTATAATATAACCTGTATAAATAAGTACCCTACTTCCCCACCCACCCAACATCCACCTTCCTATAATCTGTATAAATAAGTAACCTACTTCCCCACCCACCCAACATCCACCTTCCTATAATCTGTATAAATAAGTAACCTACTTCCCCACCCACCCAACATCCACCTTCCTATAACCTGTATAAATAGGTTACCCACTTCCCCACCCACCCAACATCCACCTTCCTATAATCTGTATAAATAAGTACCCACTTCCCTACCCACCCAACATCCACCTTCCTATAATCTGTATAAATAAGTACCCTACTTCCCCACCCACCCAATATCCACCTTCCTATAACCTGTTTAAATAAGTACCCTACTTCCCCACCAACCCAACATCCACCTTCCTATAACCTGTATAAATAAGTACCCTACTTCCCCACCCACCCAACATCCACCTTCCTATAACCTGTATAAATAAGTACCCTACTTCCCCACCCACCCAATATCCACCTTCCTATAACCTGTTTAAATAAGTACCTTACTTCCCCACCCACCCAACATCCACCTTCCTATAACCTGTATAAATAAGTACCCTACTTCCCCACCCACCCAATATCCACCTTCCTATAACCTGCATAAATAAGTACCCTACTTCCCCACCCACCCAATATCCACCTTCCTATAACCTGTTTAAATAAGTACCCTACTTCCCCACCCACCCAACATCCACCTTCCTATAACCTGTATAAATAAGTACCCTACTTCCCCACCCACCCAACATCCACCTTCCTATAACCTGTATAAATAAGTACCCTACTTCCCCACCCACCCAACATCCACCTTCCTATAACCTGTATAAATAAGTACCCTACTTCCCCACCCACCCAATATCCACCTTACTATTAACCTGGATATATACTATGAGCAACCATCCAAAACATACAAACTTTTAGGAAATCCTTACAGTATCATGGAATATACCAGAGGCTCTTAAGAGCCTTTATCGCTCACCTGATTTTATAGGAAATGAAGATGGCATTTCCCTGATGTTAAAGTTAGTCCTGTAATTTTCAATAAACTTTAATTAGGACCATCCAAACAATATTACTAGAAAGCTTTGTTTCATTGGTTAACCGGTTGTATAGAGAAGATTTTTTTTATTTGCCCATAGGGTCCAATGTTAAACTAAGTCCTGCGGCGGTGGTGGCCATTTTGAATTTCCAATTGCCATAAAAAACATAAACTTTATAAAGGACCATCCAAACAATATTGCTAGTAAGTTTTTGTTTCAATTGATTAACCGGTTTCAGAGAAGAAGCCTTTAAAAACTTTTTTCCATAGGGTCCTATGTTAAACTAAGTCCTGCGGTAGCAGCCATTTTGAATTTCCAATTGCCATAAAAAACATAAACTTTATAGAGGACCATCCAAACAATATTGCTAGTAAGTTTTTGTTTCCATTGATTAACCGGTTTCAGAGAAGAAGCCTTTCAAAACTTTTTCCCATAGGGTCCTATGTTAAACTAAGTCCTGCGGTAGCGGCCATTTTGAATTTCCAATTGCCATAAAAAACATAAACTGTATAGAGGACCATCCAAACAATATTGCTAGTAAGTTTTGTTTTGATTGGTTAAACGGTTTCAGAGAAGAAGCCCTTTTAAACTTTTTTCTCATAGGGTTGAATGTTAAACCAAGTCCTGCGGTGGCGGCCATTTTGAATTTCCGATTGGGATAAAAAAACATTAACTTTATAGAGGACCATCCAAACAATATTGCTAGTAAGTTTTGTTTCCATTGGTTGACCGGTTTCAGAAAAGAAGCCTTTCAAACTTTTTCCCATAGGGTCCTATGTTAAATTAAGTCCTGCGGTGGCAGCCATTTTGAATTTCCAATTGCCATAAAAAACACAAACTTTATAGAGGACCATCTAAACAATATTGCTAGTAAGTTTTTGTTTCCATTGATTAACCGGTTTCAGAGAAGAAGCCTTTTAAAACTTTTTCCCATAGGGTTCTATGTTAAACTAAGTCCTGCGGTGGTGGCCATTTTGAATTTCCAATTCCCATCAAAAACACAAACTTTATAGAGGACCATCCAAACAATGTTGCTAGTAAGTTTTGTTTTGATTGTTAAACGGTTTCAGAGAAGAAGCCCTTTTAAACTTTTTTCCCATAGGGTCCTATGTTAAACTAAGTCTTGAGGTGGCGGCCATATTGGTTTACCAATCAAAATAAAACACACAAACTTTGTAAAGGTCCATCCAATGAACATTATGGCCAAGTTTGGTTTCAATTGGCCAAGTGGTTTCAGAGAAGAAGATTAAAATGTAAAAAGTTTACAGACGCCGCCGACGACGACGCCGACGCCGACGGACACAAAGTGATAACAATAGCTCACCTGACCCTTTGGGTCAGGTGAGCTAATAACATTATTCAAAGTAACTTCAGTCAATTCATTCACTACAGTATTTCAAGCAGAGTGAAAAAGTTGTACTTGTTTGTTTGATGAAGGACAAACAGTCACATTTTTTATCCCATCTTTCGGGCTACAGACATAGGCAATTTGTAGATATATTTGTGCAAAAATAGCCTTACATGAAAAATGAAAAAAACCTTACTTGTAACAATCAGAGAAATTTAAGTCCTCACAAGACTACTCTTCTAAATGATGTAACAGTTTATAATGAACAGAGACTTGAGTGCAATGGCACCAATTATCGCCTCAGTGAAGGAAGGAAACTCCAGTGTAATCTATTTCCTGCCTGTTAATTTCATTTCAAACAAAATTTACTTATATTAAGTAATAATATGTAAGTTGTCTCATGTATATGTAATGTACCGTTGACAAATTAATGACCTCCTCTTGTTTTTGGGAGGATGAGCAATAAAATTTAAAGTTTTACAAGATATGGATTTTTTTTAATGATTCCAGATGTAAAAAATATCTATGTTCCATAAAACCTTGTCATATGTGATATATCTTACTAATTTATTTACACTGTTAATATTAATTAATTTTTGCTCAAATTAGAACCTATTTTACAGAAGTAACTTAATTAATAAACTTCCATATGAAAGTCTATACAGGTTTGTTTGGTTTTAAAAAAATCATTCAAGCAATGTATGTTAATTATGTCTAATAGACATGATAGAATAATGGCAGCAATCTTGCATGCAGTCAGATTTTAAGAAGGACCAACCAAAAATCTTACATGAAAATTAGTTTGGTTTTAATTCAATCAGTGTCAAACGTGAAAATAAAAAATATTCGCCTGATTATGTGAAGGCTTGACTTAGGGAGTTTTTTAGGTCCTACACCGCAACTTAATGCCCTTGGTCGGACGGGATTATGTGAAGGCCACATGTATGTGACCTTTGTCCCTTAAGAGTTAGTGTATTCAAAAGCTGGCAAGCAGAAGATACTTAGATATGATAAATAAGTATAAATTAAACAGGAAAAACAAAGAACACCTATCAAGAATATCTTATCCTTAAAAACTAATGAGCAATTAGTCATCACAGAAATATCAAAACACTTACAGATACAAAGAGATCTTTGTATATGTAAGTGTTTTGATATTTCTAAATATATGATAACAAGGTGAGCCAGCTTGTCAAACAAATTTCTTGTTACAGTGCACCATAAAAGTTTTCCTACATGTAAAAAGAACCTCTGTTTGAATGGCAGAAATAAGATAAGGACATGATTTGAGTTAATGACCACCAGTGTGTATAACACTATGGTTTTGAGTTGTGTTGACCTTAACAGTAAGTGATATCTATCATATCAATATGAAATAAATTTTGACAAAATCTGCTGATATTTTTTTTACAAAACTAGACTAAAACAAATTACTACAAAACAATATACATAACCTACTGTTTTGTTGTTTAAAAAACAAATTGAGATCTTAATTTGGAGTTTAAATGATTTTTGACATGTCTGAAATTTATTACTCAAATTATTATTACGTTACCGGTATATGCCCTATTTAAAGTTTTCAATGTAAAGCAGTAAATGTTTATGTGAACAGTTTAGTTATGATGAAAAATATATTACAGATCTCACCTTATTTTAGTTATATACGCTGGAATACAATACACAATGACAAGTATCCAAGAGGAAAACAAATGATTTACCTGTAACATACCTGTGATGGACAGGTGAACAGCTAATGTGACATTGATGACATGTTTCCAGTGATGCAGATACATTGTCAAATACTGAAAAAAAACAAACAAACATGAACTGTTTGTTTCAAACTTTAATCTTATCCATGTTTGTATCCTTAAATAAATATGTATCATTCTAAAATGTCTTATGTTAATTTGGAAAATAATGTTTGTAATTAATGTTTGTCAATTTAATTAAAATGACAAAACAAAAGTGTCCACTTAACCAGATTTATATTCATGAACTACCAAGAAAACCTGTACAAATATAGATCAAACTTATAAATGTACATGTAGATTCACAATGTTGTAATATAATGTACATGTAGATTCACAATGGTGTAATATAAATGTACATGTACATGTAGATGCACAATGTTATAATATAATGTACATGTAGATTCACAATGTTGTAATATAAATGTACATGTAGATGCACAATTTTATTTAATATAAATGTACATGTAGATTCACAATGTTGTAATGTAAATGTAAATGTAGATTCACAATGTTGTAATGTAAATGTACATGTAGATTCACAATGTTGTAATATAAATGTACATGTAGATTCACAATGTTGTAATATAAATGAACATGTAGATTCACAATGTTGTAATGTAAATGTACATGTAGATTCACAATGTTGTAATATAAATGTACAGGTAGATTCACAATGTTGTAATGTAAATGTTGTAATATAAATGTACATGTAGATTCACAATGTTGTAATATAAATGTACATGTAGATTCGCAATGTTGTAATGTAAATGTACATGTAGATTCACAATGTTGTAATATAAATGAACATGTAGATTCACAATGTTGTAATATAAATGTACATGTAGATTCACAATGTTGTAATATAAATGTACAGGTAGATTCACAATGTTGTAATGTAAATGTACATGTAGATTCACAATGTTGTAATATAAATGTACATGTAGATTCACAATGTTGTAATGTAAATGTACAGGTAGATTCACAATGTTGTAATGTAAATGTACATGTAGATTCACAATGTTGTAATGTAAATGTACATGTAGATTCACAATGTTGTAATGTAAATGTACATGTAGATTCACAATGTTGTAATATAAATGAACATGTAGATTCACAATGTTGTAATGTAAATGTACAGGTAGATTCACAATGTTGTAATGTAAATGTACATGTAGATTCACAATGTTATAATGTAAATGTACATGTAGATTCACAATGTTGTAATGTAAATGTACATGTAGATTCACAATGTTGTAATGTAAATGTACATGTAGATTCACAATATTGTAATGTAAATGTACATGTAGATTCACAATGTTGTAATGTAAATGTACATTTAGATTCACAATGTTGTAATATAAATGTACAGGTAGATTCACAATGTTGTAATATAAATGTACATGTAGATTCACAATGTTGTAATGTAAATGTTGTAATATAAATGTACATGTAGATTCACAATGTTGTAATATAAATGTACATGCAGATTCACAATGTTGTAATATAAATGTACATGTATATTCACAATGTTGTAATATAAATGTACATGTAGATTCACAATGTTGTAATGTAAATGTACATGTAGATTCACAATTTCGTATTATAAATGTACATGTAGATTCACAATGGTGTAATATAAATGTACATGTAGATTCACAATGTTGTAATATAAATGTACATGTAGATTCACAATGTTGTAATATAAATGTACATGTAGATTCACAATGTTGTAATATAAATGTACATGTAGATTCACAATGTTGTAATATAAATGTACATGTAGATTCACAATGTTGTAATATAAATGTACATGTAGATTCACAATGTTGTAATATAAATGTACATGTAGATTCACAATGTTGTAATATAAATGTACATGCAGATTCACAATGTTGTAATATAAATGTACATGTAGATTCACAATGTTGTAATGTAAATGTACATGTAGATTCACAATGTTGTAATGTAAATGTACATGTAGATTCACAATGTTGTAATGTAAATGTACATGTAGATTCACAATGTTGTAATATAAATGAACATGTAGATTCACAATGTTGTAATGTAAATGTACAGGTAGATTCACAATGTTGTAATGTAAATGTACATGTAGATTCACAATGTTATAATGTAAATGTACATGTAGATTCACAATGTTGTAATGTAAATGTACATGTAGATTCACAATGTTGTAATATAAATGTACATGCAGATTCACAATGTTGTAATATAAATGTACATGTATATTCACAATGTTGTAATGTAAATGTACATGTAGATTCACAATGTTGTAATGTAAATGTACATGTAGATTCACAATGTTGTAATGTAAATGTACATGTAGATTCACAATGTTGTAATGTAAATGTACATGTAGATTCACAATGTTGTAATGTAAATGTACATGTAGATTCACAATGTTGTAATATAAATGTACATGTAGATTCACAATGTTGTAATGTAAATGTACATGTAGATTCACAATGTTGTAATATAAATGTACAGGTAGATTCACAATGTTGTAATATAAATGTACATGTAGATTCACAATGTTGTAATGTAAATGTTGTAATATAAATGTACATGTAGATTCACAATGTTGTAATATAAATGTACATGCAGATTCACAATGTTGTAATATAAATGTACAGGTAGATTCACAATGTTGTAATATAAATGTACGTGTAGATTCACAATGTTGTAATGTAAATGTTGTAATATAAATGTACATGTAGATACACAATGTTGTAATATAAATGTACATGCAGATTCACAATGTTGTAATATAAATGTACATGTATATTCACAATGTTGTAATATAAATGTACATGTAGATTCACAATGTTGTAATGTAAATGTACATGTAGATTCACAATTTTGTATTATAAATGTACATGTAGATTCACAATGTTGTAATGTAAATGTACATGTAGATTCACAATGTTGTAATGTAAATGTACATGTAGATTCACAATGTTGTAATATAAATGTACATGTAGATTCACAATGTTGTAATGTAAATGTTGTAATATAAATGTACATGTAGATTCACAATGTTGTAATATAAATGTACATGTAGATTCACAATGTTGTAATGTAAATGTACATGTAGATTCACAATGTTGTAATATAAATGTACATGCAGATTCCCAATGTTGTAATATAAATGTACATGTAGATTCACAATGTTGTAATGTAAATGTTGTAATATAAATGTACATGTAGATTCACAATGTTGTAATATAAATGTACATGCAGATTCACAATGTTGTAATATAAATGTACATGTATATTCACAATGTTGTAATATAAATGTACATGTAGATTCACAATGTTGTAATGTAAATGTACATGTAGATTCGCAATGTTGTAATATAAATGTACATGTAGATTCACAATGTTGTATTATAAATGAACATGTAGATTCACAATGTTGTAATATAAATGTACATGCAGATTCCCAATGTTGTAATATAAATGTACATGTAGATTCACAATGTTGTAATGTAAATGTACATGTAGATTCACAATGTTGTAATGTAAATGTACATGTAGATTCACAATTTTGTATTATAAATGTACATGTAGATTCCCAATGTTGTAATGTAAATGTACATGTAGATTCACAATGTTGTAATATAAATGTACATGTAGATTCACAATGTTGTAATGTAAATGTACATGTAGATTCACAATGTTGTAATATAAATGTACATGCAGATTCCCAATGTTGTAATATAAATGTACATGTAGATTCACAATGTTGTAATGTAAATGTACATGTAGATTCCCAATGTTGTAATGTAAATGTACATGTAGATTCACAATTTTGTATTATAAATGTACATGTAGATTCCCAATGTTGTAATGTAAATGTACATGTAGATTCACAATGTTGTAATGTAAATGTACATGTAGATTCACAATGTTGTAATATAAATGTACATGTATATTCACAATGTTGTAATATAAATGTACATGTAGATTCACAATGTTGTAATGTAAATGTACATGTAGATTCACAATGTTGTAATGTAAATGTACATGTAGATTCACAATTTTGTATTATAAATGTACATGACTATAATATAGAATAAAAAGGTTGTCTTATAAATGTACATGTAGATTCACAAATGTTTTATACGAAAAATAGCAAGAAACCAACTGAACAAGAGCGGCAAGTTAAGGGACATTTACAAATCCAGATTTTGACAAACATATACAACATAAAACAAAAAACAAAAACAGAAAATGAAACATCTGAACTCAACAAAAACCACTCAGGTGCTCCAGTTCTCTGAATATGCAGTGCTTGCCTATATTAGACACCCGCTGAGTTACTCATTTCGTCATGTGTAGGAAAAAGTCAAAACCAGGAATAAGAAAGACCATCTTTGACTCACTAAAAATGTTTTGAGAGATAGATTTCCTATAATAATCAATTTTTTTTTAGTAGCTTAGTAGTCAACAGCAGTGACTGGTCTAGAAAATAATAAACAACCATAAGGTACCGGTATATGTTGTGAAATGTTCACCCCAAAGACATTGAGGCTCAATAAACAGGAAGTTGACGATTGGAAAGTTGAAGCCATCATGTTTGTCTTTGAGCCTACTAGTAGTTTGTAGCTTTCCCGTCTAGTCTATTTTTAGAGGTTGATCTAACTAAGAGACTGACCTAAGTATGTCTTTAATTTCAAGCTCACTTACAGATGTACATGTAGATTCACAATGTTGGCTAATGAATGTACATGTTTATTTACAATGTTGTCTCATAATTATAAATGTAAATTCTACACTATATAACAAAGTCAGTCTTTAAATTAAAGAACACCTTATATAACAAACACTGTATATACAGGGCACCTCTATATTATATGACAAACACTGTCCATCATGAGTACCTCTTTTATAACCAACACCTTTTTATAACAAGAGCTTCTCCTTATAACAAGTACTGTCTACAAAGGGCACCACTATAACAAACACTGTCCATAGATGAAACATCTAGACTACATAACAAACACCGTCTATAAAGGAAACCCCTTTATAACAAACACAGTCTAAATAGGGAACCTCTTTATAACAACACTGTCTGTAAATTAAAGGGAACCTTTTGATAACACAGACTTTAAACAGCAGCTATGACCTATAAAGTATTTTTTACCTGTTGGTCAATCAAATCTAAATATAGATAATTCAGAAAACTGCTCCAATTTGTTTTCTCCAAGCTATTCATCAGTCATAGCTGACAGGTCATAGTATTTTTAGTATTTTTACTATATATCATTTTAACCTGTATGTTATTAAAAATTTATAAAAGGCACTTGGCTGCCCTTTATACACAAGATTTAACGCATGAAATAGCTATATCATTTGCCATAAATCTCCATACAGGTACACTATAATACCAATTCACCATTAGAACTGTTGTTATTTTATTAATACAAAAAAATCTACTTAGTTTATTTCAAGATTACTGATGTCTTCCAATATAATGACAACATTAGTTGTTACATTTATAGGTCACTTTTTCACAGATTGTTGGGATTGTTATAATCAGGAAATATCATTGATGTAAATGTACCTATAAAGGTGTATTACAACATGTATTTCTCTGGTTATTTCCCCTTCACAATGTAAAAACAAGCAAAGTATCCATGTTATGTTACTCACAGGACACATGCAATATACATTTAGCAATCTGCAAAAGTTTTCTGTATATCTATAGCAAAATAATTGAAAGTTTCCATATAAAACTACAAAAGTAAGTCTCCAAAGTGTTTTCTTAAATATTGTTTCTGATAGTCCTTACATTAAAAAAGCAGACAAATGTTTGAAATAACCCTACATTAGTTTTATTCAGGGCAAGAACAACTTAACAAAAAAATTATTTTTTGGAAAAGGGGAAGAACCAATGGACAGAATTTTTACTGTCATCAGAAAAGTATGTAGTGTTGGGTAAAATAGGGAACTTAGATTTTTTGTGGTTACAATGTGCCTACTTTTTTCAAAATCTACATAAGGGGTCTGTAATATGCAAGAACTGTGGTACTAACATGTTACACCCTTTGGTCTGCAGTCAAACTGTATTATAAAGATAACACAAAAATGACAGGAAATCCCTTATCTGCCACCTACGGATGCACTGAGCATCTCTGTGGGTCAAGCACTGGGATCCCAGGACCTAATCTCTGATTTTGGAGAAAGTCTTCGTAACAAACCTGCAGGTGTAAAAGCTTTTATTTTCATCCATGAAACAGCTATATTTAAGGCTACTGTTATGCAAATTTGAAACTATAGAGATTCTTATTTTTTGATAAAGATATGTTATTTAGTTCACAATTAAGGTATTATAATATCTGCAAATGTTTTTGTATCATGACGACAAGACATTGTAAAAAGATGAATTTATTTGAAAAATAGAACCCAACATGCATGGATCAACATAAATGTCATAAATCTTATAGCATCTATATATGCCTGAAAATGTTCAACTTGAATGGAAATAAGCTACTTATAAGTTAGCAAAAGTCGTTGAATGTTTACTACATAAATTTAAACTAAAACCAGAAGATGAAAAGGACAATGACAATAAATTATGATTGTTGATGTAGACTTCTACTTCTACTTCTAATGTCTGATGACCAACTTCAACTGAATGAAGAAACTGTCATTTTTCTGTGCATGCCTATATACACATTTTCAAATTTAAGAAGTGATTTATGTGAAAAATAAAATTCTAGTTTACAGTGAAAAAATTAACTGTAATGATTTTTTGAGAAAAATTAGCTATATAGGTTAAAACTATTTACATAATCTTGTATTTAGTGGCTGTAGTTGTATTGGGTTATTGCTGTTTTGAATGATTCAATGGAATCATTCATTAGGATTATTACAGGGATGCTATTCCAGAGTTTTATGGTTCTTGGAAAAAAGAATTGATGTCTAGCTTGTAGTCTGCATTGGGGGATTTGGAAGGATACGGAGTGCATATTTCTGGACTGTCTGAGAGGTGGTATGAGTCTGTCTAATTTATTAATGGCAACTAAGTTGTACTGTATTTTATAGAGAAGTATTAGTCTGGCATCTGATCTTCGAAATACAAGACTTCTCCAGTTTAGATGTTGTAGCATGTTTGATACGCTAGAGGTGTTATGGTATCTATTAGTTAAGAACCTAGCTGCACGTCTTTGGATCATATCTATTTTATTAATGTTCTCTGCTGTATATGGACCCCACACAACTACTGAATGTTTATTGTTTTTACATTTCAACACCTATCTTTTTTCATGGTTTGTGTAATTAAAATACACTTGTGTTGAACATGTTGAAGTAATCGCATAAAAATAAACAACTTTTTTTAAATTTCGTATTAGGTTTTTCCGACGCAGTCGGTATTATATTCACTTTTTACCCTTTGACCTCATGACACTTCACCTCTCGAAAAGCAAGTAACGTGATCCTAATTCTGTTTCTTGATTAGTCAAAAACCAATTTGGCCGGGGGTTCGAAACAGGGTAATGAATTGGACAGGGGTTCGGAACAGGATGGTAAATTGGCAATTTTCCTTCCAAACTGCGTACTATTATTATTAGATTTTGCCGTCTGTTTGTTTATAAAATTATTTCATAGTGCAATTTAAGTATTAAGAACGATCGAGATGAGCTGCAGTTTGTAAAATTTTATATTAAACGACTTGTACAAAAATGTTAAATATTTTTTATTTGAAGTACAGCGCAAATTAAAACGCATATTAACACCCTGCATTTTTCCGGGATTTTATGGAGTGTAAAAGAAACGAAGAGAAGAATTTTTTATTAATTTCTTTAAAAAAATACAAATTAACAATCATTTTATATTCAATTTGATAGTAAATCAAATGTGTCATCATTGTTCTTGGGCGTCCGTCGTAGTACACACAAAGATAGAGAGCTGTGGCTCTAATTGTAAAGTATACTTTGCTTAATCAGTAAATTTTAAACTATAAACATTTTATTAAACAATTCTTATATTCAATTTGTTGACATAATTGTATAACTGCTCTTGGTGCTTGCAGAAAAACTTCATTTCTATATCTTAGCGGGGTTTCAATACATAAAAGCAATAAACGTTCTGGAATACATGTACATGTATAACAAAGTATTTGTATGTAAATTATCAATTTTGAGTTAACTGTATGCTTGGTGAATCTGTTAATTTTGAAAACACGTAAAAAGGGGGGCGAACACATGTATAAATTAATAATTTCCAACTCGCTTCTAATTGGACTAATGTTAATTTATAGGTTCATGATTTCTTTCACGTAGTAATAATTGTCCGTCAGTACATCTACATCTACATCTATGTCTATAACTTGAAAAAGGTCAGCGACCCATCACTCAAGTATGAATAAATTTGACGTCATCTCCAACATGGTTGCTTCTTACAATAAATTATCAGTGCGTATATACAGTGCGGCTTTAAAATAGTGGTTAAAATCAGCTGTTCTGATGTATGTACTTCTAGTTGTTGAGCAGGAGTTTGGTGAGTCTGGTCTTAAACTCATCACTGCTCTGAATGTCCATTAGTTCATCTGGTAGATGGTTCCATTCCCTGATGGTGCGTGGGAAAAAACTGTTACGATATACTTCTTTGTGAGTTCTTGGTTGAATGCAGCTGTCCTGATGGTAGTGTCTTGATGTTCTAGTGGGTTTTAGAATGTATGCTGGAATAGGTATCGCTATGTTGTTATGGATTGCCTTGTGTAAGAGTGTTATTCTGGATATTCTTCTTCTCGTTTCTAAAGGTGGTAAGTTAAGCTGACATAGGATTGCTGTTACTGTCCCAGGCTCTCTTGAATAATTCCTTTTAATAAATCTCCCTGCACGGCGTTGAACCATCTCTATTTGGTCGATGTGTTTCTTGAGGTGGGGGTCCCATGCACAGCTAGCATATTCTAGGTGTGGTCTTACTAGTGCTAAATATGCTTGTTTTTTCACCTCCTCTGGACAAGATCCTAGGTTTCTCCTTATGAAAGACAGAGCTCTATTTCCCTTTGATACAACCTTCTGCACTTGTTTATCCCATGACATGTTGTTGGTAAGTTCCACACCCAGGTATGGATTTGATGTGACAGTTTCGAGTATGTGGCCATCTATGGTGTAGTTGAAGTCCACTGTGGTCTTTTTTTTTGATATTTTAAGGACGTAGCACTTCAAGGGGTTGAATATCATCTGCCAGTCTTTTGTCCATTTAATCATTCTGTTGAGATCTTGTTGGAGTTGCATGCAGTCATCTTTGTTGGCGATTGTCAGGTATAGTAGACTGTCATCAGCGAAAAGTCTGATCTTTGACTTTATATTGTTCCCAATGTCATTGATGTAGAGAAGGAACATCAGTGGACCTAGTACGGTTCCTTGTGGTACACCTGATGTCACTTTTGCCGTAGTCGAGTTTTCTCCTTCCAGTGTAACTTGTTGTTCACGGTTGGTAAGCCATGATTCAATCCAATGGAGTATGTTGCCCCGAATGCCATAAGATTTTAGTTTTTTCAGTAGTCGCTGGTGTGGAACAGTGTCAAATGCTTTGCTGAAGTCTAATATTAGCATATCTACTTGTTGGTACTTCCCCAAAAAAATTTCTATCAAACATTTCTGGTCTATTGAAACGGGGAATTTTATGACAATAATGACGATTCGTAGTTTAATGCATAAATCAATTTATATCTTTACTGCGTCGGTTATCTTTTTTAAAGATAGTACTTGTTTTACCTTATCACCTCTTTCAAACAACGGGAATTTATATTTAGCAATAAATAATAATCGAAATACACAATCTAATGAGTTGTGTATTCCCGCTGTTTAGAATAATGCATTAATCTCTAACGTCATATTTTATTGTTCCTTGTTGTTATTATTATTGTTATAATAAAATGTATTTACTTTGTAAAATTTAAAGTAAAATATATTCATAAAACCGTATTACATATTTGTTTACAAATTACTTAACATGTTTAGAGTGTAACGCATTTTCAACAATGGCAGCCGACTGTCAAGGTCGGCTGTCTCCAATTTCTCCTGAAATGCTAGAAGATGAAGCGTTAGATCCAAGAATTCAAGTTAATATTACATTCGTTTATTGTTTAGTAACAAATAGTATTATTTCAATCAGCAGTATTTGTTGTGGTGTATTAAATTGAAGTAGAATAATAATGTGAATTATATAAAAAGTCTTCGTCAATTATCTCCCTTTGCACTTACAGATTATGCAGTTTTTTTGTTTGACAATACTATTCTGACTTTTCTGATATTGCTCTCTAATATTGTAAGCAAATAAATCTATATTGTCCAACAAAGAAACATAAACACTAAAATTCCGAAAAGTAATATGGCATTCACAATGATGGTACATCATCGACATCATGGCATAAAAATGGTTGTTTAACTTTAAGAAATAATTCATGATTGAAGGCTGTGGTTTATCATTGTTTTACAATGGGGTGACCATTTATGTCGTATTATTTTATCCCGAGCGACAGCGAGGCATAAAATAACGACATAAATGGGCACCCGTTGTAAAACAATGATAAATCTGACTCTGAGCCTCCGTGAATTATTTATATTCTAATAAGACAATTTCGCTACATTTATAATATTTCCATACCTATAGAAACATCATTTCCGCCATAAACTGGCTGTTCCGTCAATGTAACACACAATATATTGCAACGTATAATCATAGCGCATGTCGCTATTTATAAGATGAATACGTCATACGCAGTAGTTTTCCGGTGGGAGTTACAGTTTTGTAATCGGAACAGCCCTCTAAACATGCCCACCTCAGCGCGTGTTGCTCATACATAAATCTTTTTTTTACCACAGTTGTGGTCTCAAAGCCTTTAAAGCACGTCATATTAGAGTATAAATTATACTAAACTTTACCGTGTCAATCCGACGGGACTTTGCCTGTCAAAATTAAATACTGCTACCACGTTTGGTAGAGTTTATGGTCCTTTTGTAAATCTTTTATTACACTTTTTGAAATCAACAATTATTTTCTACAGCTAAACAGCGTTCTGAAATGCAGCTGAATTTTCATTTTGGTAGATCGAATTTCCATAGGAAGTCAGCCATTTTTGTTTGTAAAGGGGTCTAATGTTGTTGACAAACGTTCGTCTGCTTTCGTAACGTACAATGGTATTCGGACAAACCACGAGACTTTTCCCGCCTCAACTGCAGACGACATTACCCGAAGGATTTTGAATAGACAACAATGGAATTTTCCTATCGTACACATCCGTTCAATACAAGGTCAAAATTTAGTATGGAAAATCGATGTCTCAAAATTAAAATTCAGCCGCATTATAGAACGCGTTTAGCTGTGAAAAAAATAATTGTTGATTTCAAAAAGTGTAATAAAAGATTTACAAAAGGACCATAAACTCGACTAAAAGCGGTAGCAATTTTTAATTTTGACAGGCAAAATCCCGTCGGATTGACACGGTAAAGTTTAGTATAAATAGAACCCTTATGAATGGAATTTTACATAATTTGTTTTGTGCTGAAATATGTCTGAATTTGAGCAAATACCATGTGTCAGTGTCATTGATATTTTGCCCAAACTACACATTTTTTAAGTTTGTAAATGTAGTATGTCACAGAGCTATTTTTTTAAGTAGATTTTTTTAAGATTCAGTTTATTGTTCTTTTAATAAAAATATTTATGTTTGCAAGATACAGCCCTGGCTGTCTAATAAGAGTTATGGTAATTTCGTACCCTGACCATTTCGTACCCTTACAAATATTGTCAATTCGTACCCATTGCTGAGTAAATTCGTATCAACTGATGGTCAATTCCTGCCCAACTAAAATCGTAATGAATTGTATGTAAAAATTTTAAATGAGTAATTAAATGTTTCAATGGTTATTTTACTAAAATTTATTTGTAATTAGTCGGCATATTGTGATCAGGTTCAGTTTCTTTGATAGTTGTTTTGGATGTAGTGGTGATAATTAATTTTGTGTGATCTCATTAAAATTATGATTGTAAGCGTGAACATAAAACAAGTCTTTTACTCATCATTATTTAAGAAATAATGATGAGTAAAAGAATATATATATATATATATATATATATATATATATATATATATATATATACAAGTTTTAAGAGATACTGGTAAATCCAACTTTTGCTATCATGGCCAACAATCTTAAGAAAAGTATGAAAAAAAGATCCGCCGAGATGCGAGTGAAAGTAATGAAGACATGGTACTAGTAGGAATACTGACGTGGGTACATGTCTGCTGACAAATTACTGACACTACTATCCATAGTGTACGATCATTAAATTTCATAACTGTGCTGTGTTGCTATGTTTTTGTCTTAAATATATATTTTTTATTTTTGTGCTCTTCTTTGTTACCATTATTATGTCCTTTATCATAATAAAATTTGAAAAAATACAGGTTTTCATATTTCACATATTTCATTTTTAGTCAGTTTTCTTGATGCATTTCCGAACAAATCCAAGATGTATAAAGACAACAGATGTTTAGTTCACTTAAAATAATAAAAGATTTAATGTGCACACTTATAATCACAAACTAATTATAAACTTACATTATACAATAGAAATTATCACCACACTCCATTCAATACAAAGAACCTGAACACAATATGTCAACTAATTAAAAATAAATGTGAGTTAAACAAACATTTGATCACTCTTTACCTTTTTAATACATACAATTGATATCATTACGATTTCATAAAATTTATGTCGGGTACGAATTGACCATCCATCGGGTACAAATTGACTCAGCAATGGGTACGAATTGACCATATTTGTAAGGGTACGAAATGACCAGTTCCATCTAATAAGTATTACCTATAATAAGTGAATACAAGATGTTGGATGTCAGACAATTTGAGTTATCTCTCTTTAAACGTCATATAAACATGGCACACTTGTTGTACAAAGTAAAAAAACATACCTCAATACTTTGTAAGATATCTCTTCAGTCTTTAAACAGCCAGTAATCCTCATGGTATTGTGTTGTACAAGCTTTGAATAAATTCAATGCCTAGTATTCAAACATACGTCCTGTATAGTGGTAAAACTTCCTGGGATGTATTTATGTTTCTTGCTGTATTCTGTAAGCATCTCTTAATTCGAAGTCATAAGTTTTTAATAATATTCAAGTCCAGGAACTGTCAAATCATAACATGGATATTGTTTTCTCGCTTAAATTGTTTAATTATATGGGCTCAATGTACTGGAACATTGTAATCTTGAAAACGATAAGATTTGTCAGTTTAAAAATGACGGGCTAAAACTGACTAAAGTTTAGACTCATGAATGTCATACCATTTTTAAGCATTTATATTTTGTAGAGAGAAACGTTCTGCTAATGAGGTGGACACCTGCATTCAGGATGGTATGCCCCATTTGACGATCTAGGTTCAGAGAATATTAGTAGACATAAACACTATAAAATACACAGAAAATCCTGCTAAGGAAATAGTATATATAATCATTATACAAACTGTGATAAAATTTTTTTTTTCTTCAGGTGGAGTTAGAAAGACTCAACAAGGCATCAGATGAAATAAACAAATTAGAACTAGAACTTGATGTAAGTCTTATAAAAATCTATCAACCCTTGTTTGAACCAATTCAAACAGATAGAGGAAAACAGAAACAATATTTTGATTGACTGATACAGGCTTTATTTTTGGCAGTTAAAATCTGCACCCAAAATATTTAAAACTTAATTGACTTTTCAATTGTGTGGACATACTGGAAAAATTCTTCATTGCAAATATGAAACATGTTTTTAGGTGAGTGAATATAGAAGGGTCCAGAAAACATAACTTCCTTCCAAAACCTTAAGTCCACATTGAATTGCTAATTTTTATGCATTTGCATTTTGCATTTTGAGTCAAGAAGACTGTTTTGTTTTTCAGTCTGAACAGTATGCCATATATAAGTAAGAAAAGTGCCTGTAAAAATAAGCATGCTTTTGAGGTAACAAAGTGTGTTACATGGTTTGCTCTGGTTACAAAAATTCAACTACAACAGACTTTTTTTCTTTTTTAGGATGAAAGAGCTTCATTCAGACAGGCATTATCAGATACTACTCATAAACTAAATGCATTAGCCAAGAAACTTGGTTCCTGTGTGGAAAAGGCGAGACCTTACTATGACCAAAGACTCAAAGTATTGGAGGTTTGTATGAGCACGGAGTCAATATTTTACTATTGTTCTCTGTCATGTCAAAACTGGGGTTGTGAGTTCAAGATACATTTTGGGTTGGTTTTTTTTCAATGGTCTTTTCTGCCTCTTTCAATTTTCAGCTGGGTCATAACACCATGTTTTTATTAAGGGATGAAACTAAGAGTATACAGTGAAAACCCCTGACCTTTGGCAAGAAAACTATCAATCCTTATCCATTTTGACTTTAAGCAAAGTTTGATTGAATACTAATCTTTATTTAAAAGGATTGCCTGTTTTCATGCCAAATGTATGGAACATTCACCAGGTTCTTAGTCTTCCTATAATATAGTAAATGGATGCTATGAATGATATAGCTGAAAACACCAAACAAAAAAATAAATGACAGCAGTTTCTAAAATTCTGTCAGTAATAAGATATGTTGAATTAAATAATGAAATTTGTTTGTGAATTCAAGTTAATTGTCTCAGGTTAACATGAAAATAGATATAATATGGTAGCAAGATTATCTGTTGCAAGAACACTTAACCAGATTTTCAGCTGAAGGCAATGTTTTACTAGGAGCAACAGTACATTTAACATGTATTTTTGCTGTTTCAGATTTCACATTCATCCTTGCTTTTGTAGGCTCATTCTGAAGCCCAAAAAGTAGCTTTACGATTTGAGCGAGCTTGTAGCATGCATGAAGCAGCCAAGGAAATGGTACAACTTGCAGAACAAGGTTATATGAGGGGTGAGGCCTCAACTGATCCAGCCTGGCAGGAAATGCTGAACCATGCTACCATGAAGGTTAGTTTAGAGATAATAAGAGGTTAGTATATGGCAATATCCATATCACATCATATATCAACCTAAGACTTCATATCTGCTTGCAGATGTGGGTCAAGGGTTTATACCAATGTGATGTGAGTGTTGCTATGTTAAACCTTATATCATATATTTGAAATCGCAACTTTTGAATTATATCATAATTTACCCTGCAAGGCAGATATGGATGTACATTGAAAATATATATGTTATCTGTATCTGCCCTGGATGGGGGTGTGATATAATATGGCAATATGGTTCTACAACCTCTATCAGTATCATATATGCATCAAACAAACATATTTACTAAATATATGATAACATATATAATAGCTTAAGTGCATTGACCATATATTTTTTCCATACAGTCAGCGACTGTATATGGTCTCCTCCTATCCTAAATGTTATTGACACAATGACAGGCTGCTTAATCTGGGTTAAAGATTTTCACTGTAAAGTCACAAGTACCGTAGATGCTCGCTTAAAAGTAGGTCCGCATATAAGTCGGGGGGTCATTTTGAGCCTTAAAATCTGGTATTTTGCTGTTGACCCTCGTATAAGTCGGTCGGAAAACAGACGTGTTGACATGAGGTGTTCTCGTGTTTTATGAGTTAAATATCGCTTGTCATTTATCCTAAGTGGTTTTTTTACACTAGTGTACAGGTGTTTTGAAAATGTAAACGTAATTATCTCCCTGAATTTGCTATGACTAAAAACCATAAAAAAGACAAACACAAGTAAATATACAAATATTCATTTTCGTAATTATTTAATAGTTTGAGCAGAGTTTTAAAAATAAATGAAATCTAAAATACAAAATATAAAGGAAAATAGTTTGCAAATTAAAATAATAATTGATGAAAAACGAATTCTGTAGCATATATGTATTACAGTAAAACCTGTATAAACCGGCTACCTATGGGGCCGAACAATATGGCCGGTTTGGACAGTGGACCGGTTTGTTCGGATTTGGAAAATCACCGGAAGTAAAGATAAAAAAGGGGGGGTTTCAAAAGACTACGGACACCTTTGATGCACACTCGTTTTATATGCAACGGAATACACGAAAGATATGTAATAAAATGTATTATATGAAATAAAACTTATAATACACACAGATATTTTATTGATATATACGAGAATAATAATTATTCAATAGTTTACCGCAAAATACATGTCAGGTGTTCCTTGTCTTTTCTCCGTTTTTCTTCGCACGATAGTGTCCTCTGTTAGTGATTGCATAAGCAAATGAAACTACAGGTAACGATAATCTTTACTGTTTGCAAAGTTTATCATGTATGCTATGTGGCGTTAGATATCCTCAGAATTAAATCTTTACGAGATCGCTTGGCGAATGAGTGTTACTTCATCGTCAAATTTCCGCTCTCCATTTTTACTTTTGAAATTATTGGTTTTGAAAACTAATCACATCTATCTAAAACATCGGTTCATTAATAGGATTCACTTTTGAAAATAATGCAAATTATGAAAAATTAAATGAATGGTTTTGAAAACAATTCACCTTTGTTGTACGCTTTGGTTCATTAATTAAATACGCCCTCAAGGAGACCTCACAAGTCATGTAAATTACCTTGTTTTGATAGCTATCAATTGATTAAATAAATACATCTGGTCATGTACATTATTCGGTTTAAACAGGTAAATTTTAATTGGGAAATGTGTATTGGGACTGGACATAATGGTCGTAATTCGGAATACACGAGGTCCGGTTTATACAGGTTAAATTAACGAAGGACTTTAAGGGGAAAAAATGGGACCTAAATTTTCGACCGTAATCGACAGGGAACCGGTTTATTCAGGGGCCACTTTTAAAAGGTTTTACTGTAGTTAGTTTATCTTGATTTTCGGTTTTTAGTTGTATCATGACATCAACTGTATTATGCAATACATACAAATAAATTGATACTTGTGTAAACAGTATTAAATACGAATGGAAATATGGAAACTGGATAAAATAAACAATACACAAGTAAAAACAATCTTTATTAATGTCTTAAATATACTTTATTTAGCATAACTAATCACATATCTGTCTTTTTTCGTCGTTATAGTTGGCGATCTATATACGGCCTTCAAACTTCGATCGAAATTCTTTCCTCTTGTGGTATGACTCGCTTAAAAGTCTTAACCCTTCTCCAAAACCAAATTTTAACTCCCAATTTCCCGACTTATGTGCGAGTATGTACGGTAATTGTCATCTTTTGAATTTCAAAAATGGTCAGTGCTTCAGATGCTTTGAACCCTTAATAGTAAGATTTTGCTATTTTTTTTAGGGTTTCCAAGAATGCAAGACTATCACGTTTTTCAATTGTTATCAACACACTCAGTGGTAAAATATTTCTTATTATAATGTTCAAAATTAGGCCAATAATGACTTATGTTTGTTTGAGTCTTTTGATATAGAAACTAACTGCTATATGTATATTTGTACAGATTTGTTAAAAGAGGAAATAAAATCTGTAAGGATGTATGTTTATCAGTACATTCATAGTGGAATGTTAATATTTTCTTAGGTAAATGAGGCAGAAAAGGAGAGAAATGAAAGTGAAACAGAGCATATGAAGACAATGCATAATTTTCAGGAATCTGATGAAAAATGTCAGAAATTACAGAAAGAACTTAAACGGTCTATAACAAAATCTAGGTAAGACATTATGTAAGAAGCTGTAAAAATGTACCTATCTGCACTTAACCAATTTGAGTTTGGATTTTTTATTTAGTTTTTAATATATGATAACATGTCTTGATTGTTTTTCATGCTTACAGATTCATCAAGGCTTTTTTTCATATTTTGAGTAAAAACCAATGTTTTATTGCTCCAGAATTTTACTACCTTTATTCTAGACATAAGAAATTTTCATTTATGAAGAAAAACTAAACGCATAATGAGCTACAAATGCTTTGAGGTATATTATTATTTTTTTATCATCAAATAAAAATGTCCAAACTCAAACTGGGCATGCATTATTGATGTTTTATACACTACAGCCAAAACGGATTACGCCAAGTCCGTGAGTCCATGATGGACACTGATTATAGTACGCGGACATTCCTGATGGACAGAAGTTCATCATTCGCGGACACTTCAGATATGATGTCCCCGATGGATCCGCGATGTCTTCCACATGTCCGTGAACGTAAACGTAATTGTCATGGACTGAATTCGATAAATACTTTATTTGAAGATAGTGTATTGTTCCTGTCATTAAACCATTCAGTTGTGTATTAATACTTTCCAGATCGTCAGTAAAAACATGTTCGAGAAGGGTACTTTATTAATTATTTTACATAATAAATATTGACATATTAATTTGTAAAAAAGGGGTAACAAAAAACAGATATAGTACTTTTATACAATAAAGGTGTGTTTAAACTCTTATAATATTAACAGTAGGTGTTATTAAAACGCTGTCGTAAAACACCTTTCCTCATGGTGATCCGAGGAATTATGATTCCTGTCGTCCACCGGATGCAAAATAGAACGGTTCATTGAGCAAGGAACACCTGCAATTTTATTGCGTGGTCAACTAATATAGGTGTGTATAAATGTGTGTAAGAGTTAAAAGGTATGAATTACGGTAAATTTCATAATTATGATAAAAAATGTCCCACTTGCTTCCCGTTCAGGTGACTGGTGTTAATTGATGAAGGTAACCAACACGTGGACTTTCCGTGTAATTAAAATACTACGCAGACCGGAAAATTTTATTGTCTCAAACGATTTTTTCCCACTTTGGCAGTCGTAGGTTTAGTGGAATATTGTAAAAAAAAACACATATTTACTTCAAAAATTTTTACGGGAATTTTGTACAATTAGTTGTTACAACCCCGAATTTTGATGTCGTAAGTCGGAGACACGTGTCACTTATAGTTTGCTCCTCCCATTCATTGAGTGATTCCCGCCTTACCTATTGATTTTTTGGTAATAGGTGTGTTAGTTTTGGCACACCTTTCTGTCCATCAATCTAATCTCATCAGGTCTTCAAAGAGACCAATAATTGACACATCATTTCTCACTCTGTGCATGTCCGATTGTTATAGAATTTACACATTAATAGAATCTGCTGAATGAACAATTATGTTAAACGAACATTAAATAAAGACATCTCAGTGACGAGGTTTAAAAAATGTTACTGCCTTTCTGCAACAAATACTTTCATTACGAATTTCTGCCGTTACAACATATGCCTTGTACAAGTACCGTGTTTATCGTGGCAATACCGCGTAGTCCATGAATAGACGACTCTGCAGTAATTTTGGTCACGGATCGTTCGCGGACAATTTTCACTAAAAAAATTGATTGCCGCGTTGCGTTCGGCCGCGTTTTTTCGCGGACTTTGCGGAATCCATCTTGGCCGCAGTGTACGTGTATTTTTCAACATTCCACTGTCTGTAACTTAACAGTTCACATCACTTCCAATGATATTAAGTATTTGATTCTGGTTCAACATGTTGTCAAATATATACATGTCTATGACATTATGTTATCATTAGACTATACACCAGTATTTTAAAAACGGAAATCGGCTGGAAATGCTCCTTCCTTTTCGTGCTTTTTTTTGTATTAAATCTATTTTATCAATACAAGCAAAAGAGCCTCACATTTCTACTTGTTTGTAAGGCTTGTACAAATAAATGTTATTAGCTTATTTACCTGATCCAAAAGGTTATGTGAGCTATTTTGATCACTTGGTGTCTGTTGTTGGTGATGGGGGCCATAAACTTTTCACATTGTAATCTTACAAAGGGTCATGTAAGCTATTCACATCACTTGGTGTCTGTTGTTGGTGGTGGAAACTATATAAAATGTTCAGGTTTCAGTCTTCAAAACCACTGGTCAGATTGGACCAAACCTGAGTGGTTCTTAACACTGAGCTTTTGGTGCTGATTGAAATTTAGCATGGCTGCCTATGCCTAAATCCAAGATGGCCAACACTATGTAATATAGTTTAACATAGGATTTGAACTGAAATACATACAAACTGCTTCTTTCGAGGAACCATCTTACCTTAGCATTTAGAATAATAATTTTCGGGAAAATTTGTGTCTGCTAAGAAGAGTTATGTCAGGTGACCATTCTATGCTCTTGAGAGCCTCAGGAATTCTCAAACAATATATCAAAATTTCTGTAGAAACAACAACAATTAGAGGTATAATATGAGACATGTACGCCTCGTTACATGCAGATGAAGTTTAAGCAATTTTAAACGGGAACTTTATTGTTTAAATGTTTTATTTTATACACAGATGCATGTACACCATCAGTTATATGATTTTGATGGGTAGCATTTTGTATTTCTAAGTTTTTTATTTTATTTAATAATTGCATTAAAAAGCCAGCATGCTTTGGCAAATATTATGTCTTACATGAAATGAGTTTTGCCATTTTGCCCCTTTTTAGCCTGAGGACACTTACTCACTTTCTACAACTTGGCGATATTACCAACAGATATCAATTATCTCTGTTGTAAGTATCTATCTACACCGCATGAATTATCCTCTTATTAATACAGTTACCTCAGAAAGTAAAATTACACAAATTTTGATGTAAAATGTAATGTACAAGTTAATGGTAGAACAGGACTTCCTTTCAACTGCATAAGGACTGTTCCATTACATGAAAACACACCTTGAATTGCTATTGTTGATGAATAATTACTAATTTGTTGTCCTGATTTGGTTACCAGAGATGTGTCCATTTGATGGAATGGTAACTTATTGTCAGAAGTCCACAGTGTTAGACAACATGTCGTTTTCAAGATAGGTAGTTTGATGTATTCTATCAATTGATTTTATTTAGGGCACTATGTGAACAGCATAAAACTTTATCCCCTTCCATAAATTTATGTTTAATGTGGGCTTTGCACCCCAGTACAACATAGCATAGGTTTTGTTTTTGCATCTTCTTTCTGTAACGGTCCCATTTCTTTTTATATGTTAACACTTTTAACTGAATGTGCCCTCCCTTAACAGGGATTATATCTTGAAAATGATGTATTCAAGACATTTTATGATAAAGACATACATTATTTTTTATTATTTACAGTCTTTTTTTATACAATGTCAGAATTTCTGGAAATATTTTCATATATGGCAGTCAGCATGGGCTGTAGACAGTTACTATTCTAGTCCAGTTGATTTTATTTCTGATTTTAACATTATGGCTCCTGACAAATAAAGGATGATTATTTTTCTAGCAGCTACTATACATTAAAAATGTGACTGTGCCAAGATCATTATTACCAGTACATTAGGAGTAGATTTTGTATTTTTTTTTAGAAATAGTGAAAAAAATTGTCTGATCTTATGTTTTTACTGTTATTGTTTAAATATGATGGAAAGGGACTTAATTGCAGACTAATTATTTTCATTTTAAGTTCTGCAGACAACCCATTTTAACTCATTTGATCTAAAGGAGTGCATCTTTAAATTTTGCCATATCAACCTTTTGCTTCAAAAACACTTGGCCATTTAGAACCAAACTTCACAGAAATTTCCACTGGTTGGTACTTAATAGTGTTTATTTTTTAGTCTGCTGAGTGCTGCAATTTAAATTATCTTCTTCAAACAAACTGCCTGGCAGATTTAATTGGATTTTTTAGCTATCTTCCTTCAATTGCACTTTACTTATTTTAAATTATTGGTGCTAATCCTATATCCATGATAGCTGCCCTGTGGAGCATAGTTTAAATTAGAAGTATGTGCAGATTCTTCTTCTTAACCACTTTACGCATCACCCCAAAACTAAATCATGTGAAACTCTACCTAAGTGGTTCTCTGTTTTTTTTGTGTGTGATTTTGTTGATAATTAAATTTGTCTGCCAGGGATGTGAATGCATTCATTTTGATTGAAATGTCAAACATCTAAGAAACTTCTTGTCATATTAAACTATGATATTGTAAAAGTGCAGTACTAATTCTGGGTTTTTGTTGACAATGACAGCCACTAGGCCTACTACAAATATTGGGTGAGTTTTACATGATCTTAGGGGCCTCTGGTTCTTACATGTAATTACAAATAGACAGATAAATGTTACATTTCTAATATTTTGCTAAGTCCAAGAAATTAATGCTGTATTACTTAAAATGAGTATGCAACAAATTTCAGGCTAAAAATAATAATTATATGAAGTAAGTGATATAACACTTGTCCATTTTAGAGATAATTTGTCCGTTGTGTAGTAAGTTCTTTTTACTTGTTAATTATATTACTGAGCTTAGCTAAACATCCACATAACACTTCTTACAACTTTCTCACTGAAATTTGTTTAGAGTAAATTTCAATGTTGGGAGTTTAGCAAACCTTTTGTTTAACTTGAACTTGATTAAAATGAAGACAGCAAACATGCAAAGTGCTTTCTATAAATGCTATTGAGTTTATTTATAACATCTTGCTGGTGATTTAGAAATAGTATAGTGTCTTGAGTGGTTGTTCACAAACCAACAAGAGTCAACAAACAATAAATTAATTAGAGGTGGTAGGGATGGGATAGAGGACTGGGCAGGAAATTTTTACCTTTAAGTGGAAAATGTCAGCCGTTGGAACATTCCAATACTCAGCATAAGGTATAGATAATACATAATAGGGCTTTGGTGGTTGGATCTCTTTTGACTGATATATATAATACATGTACACATAAGTTCACGCTTGCAGCTTTATTCATTAAAGCTACATTAACACACTTTTTACTTGATATGAATAATTGTTAGTAGATACTGTGGATAGTGTGGAAGCATTAATATTTCTTGGAGTTTAATAATTGTAGATTGCATGGGAGCAAGCAAATCATGAATTTTTGTAGTTAAAAGTTTCCTCTTATTCTGATGGGAGCAAACAATATTTATACAACAATGAAGTTAGATACCCTGGAAACATAATCTCAGATCACAAAAATTGAAGTTCAAATAAGGTTTATATTGTTGACATTATTTTTATCAAATGACCCGCTTTAGTAGACAGAACATGCAAGTTGAAGTCAACTAGAATATTTGTCACTATATGAATATGTATTTAATACTAAATTTACTTAAACATGAAGAATACTAAATTTACTTTAATATACATAACCCTTTGTGTCTCAATGCCTCAAACAGAAGAAAGAATAAAAAAGTAATTGTTGTTCAGATGTTACTTGTATGTGAACACCGTGTATTGCTTACCATTTTGCTTAACTCATTCAGGCCAAATGCTATACTAAAGCTCAGGGAAGAATTTTTTTGCAGCTGTCTGCAGTGGAATTGGGTGCAGGATGGGAAAACTTCTAGCTTGTCTGCCCTTTCTGCTATTTGGATTTGACATGCTGTTCTGTATCAAATATAATCAATTGAAAAAAATGTTTAAAAGAATATGCTCTGTAATTTTACAAAATAAGATATCACTCTGGGCATTGATGGGGCTTCCAACTGTATATAAGAGGAAAAAAATATCCACCTGATCAGTAGTATAGTTTATTAGCTTTGGTACCTCACATGGCCTGCTGTTGTTTAGGAATTGAACCAAACACTTATGATATTAAGATCTACATGTATGTAAAATTGCTATCACATGGTATATATTGTTAGTGTCAATATATGTTTTCTGGTTTGTATTCTAGGAACTTGTCCCCACAGAGATAATTGGTCTTTGTTGGTTGCTTTCAAAGTTATATTTGGTAGTTGTGTCCTGAATCAAACATAACGGCCTTTGCTGAAAATAATGCTTAAGATTCATAGGTTAGAAATAGATGGAAATTTTATGTCTTTATCATGAGTGGAGTGCAGTGGAACGAGCCAAAAGACATACAAATTTCTATCACAAGTAAAAAGTTTACATAGGCTTTCCCAAAACCTATCTCTTCCGTGAATTAACAACTTTTACATCACTATATCATATAGACTCTCCATTGTTGTAGACTCCATTGTCTCTGACATCCATTCAGAACTCTGGAAACAAGAACATCAAACAACAACATTGTTATGCTTCCATAACAACATTCTTGTTTCTGGCATTTTGATTAGTTGACGCAGCAAGTACAAATGTATGCACGTGAGCTCATCTGTACTGGGTCATCTGTACCAGAAATTGGTCATTTACAGAAGAAAGTTAGATGTATGTGACTATTTAGTGAAATGGATTGTAATTTAGGTTAAATTCAATATGAATGCTAAAATTAAATCTCTATAATTACTGTTCAACATTTCATTTTTTGTTAAAATAGGTTATTCCCCAGTATTTGATAGAACATGTATCTACATAAAACAGGAGGTTTCTTAGTTATTAAAAATGCTGGGTTTAATTGAGGGCTTTTCTATAAAAAAAAATTTGATGATGAATCTTCTCAAAATGTGCAAAATTGGATGAGGTGACAAATTATGATTGAAACTAGACTGGCAACAATTTCTGGCAGATAAAAGTTAAAAGTAAAGTAAACCTAAGGATAAGAGTTTTGCAAAGATTTGTTTGGTAAAACAAATTTTTTTATGCTTGGTGAAATGTTATGTGTAGATCTTGATGAGTTTGAGGTTGAAAGACACTTTATTCAACACCAACTACCAGTATAAGAAAATGTCCTTATGATTCCTGTACAGATATTTATATAAAGTGCTTCCCAGTCTCAAAACAGGCATTATAGCAAATAATATTAAAAGTTCTGCTATAACCAATTGTTTACTTATATTTCAGACCATATTTTGAACTGAAAGCAGCAGTTAATCAACAAATGGAGGTAAGTTTTGTTGCAAGTAACTCTGATATTTTATTTTTGTTTTTGTTTTAATGAACTTCTATGCCACTTTTAGGAATGTTTCAGGTAAATAAAGGCATCAATGTTATATCTAGGAATGAAGTTTAAAAGCAGACTACCACATTATCAGAGCCAGTAAAACAAATATTTGAAATCATACAATCTGTTGCTGTTGTTGTCAAATTTTCTAATATTAATACTTTGTTTTCTATTTAAAAACAGTGTTATATGGTGCTTAAAAATATCAAATTAAATAAACAAGAAACCCCACAATGTGTAATGTTCTTCAGACAGTTATATTTACATGTAGATAGAATGCTACTAGATTTACACTTCTTACATGTATGTCATCTTCTCATCTATGCAGAAAACTGCCTACAATTTTCTATGTGTCTATTTCTATATGTCTAGTTTCATGTGATTTTTATCAAATGCACGTTTTAATTTATCATTGAACATATATTTGCATATTTATTATTTTAGCTTATTTGGAAATGTATTTTTAGGATAATAAGAGAGCTATCAAGATTTTAGAAGAAGATGTCCATTCTGCTAAGGTTATGTATTCTGAAGCTTTACGTAACCTAGAAATGATTAGTGACAGCATCCATCAACAGAGAATAGAGAAACGACATGAATTGGAGCTGGGTGTGAGGGGTGCAGGGGTAGGTTCAGAAACACCCTCCCCACCCCCAGTTCGGCAGAAAAGCTCGATAGACGGTCGAAATGCAGTTAGTTCTACTGACGAGGATTACAATCAGACATTACCACAGTATAACCAGTTTGTTTTTCCGTCAGTAATTCATGAATCTGTGGAAAAATCCAGAAACCAAAGTTATAGAAATGCAATAGAAAACAAGGCCAGTATAAGTGAGAGTGACGAATTTCCTGTTCCTAGTCTAGACTCAGAATATATGTCTCTTCCAAAAAATAATTCTTCTCAAACTTATAATCGGACTTATAGTGACAGAGACTATATGTCTACCTCACAGAGAAAGAGAGATATAGATTTTATAAGGAAACATAGTGTTACATATGACAGTATTACTTCTGACAGAAGATCTCAAAGATCACCAAGAGACGAAAGTCCATCTACCAGATCTGGCCAGCGTAAAAATAGTAAACTTAAAGGGGGACTCATTTTACGTATTGACAGTGCAATGGACCCTCTCGCTCAAATGTATCAGACTCAAAGTATTCAACCAACTCGTAAACTGGGTAAAACACCTTCGATACCCAAAGAATCAGAAAAAATTAGATCTGAATTTAAGGCTGGCAATGTGCCAGATAAAAGATCTCTACCAGAAAATCTCCTGTCACCAACTCAAGTAAGAGGATTTAATCCACTTACCAATTCTCCTAGTCATTCTAGTCTAGCATCTACGCTTTCTGTTCCAGAAGAAGATCGATCTGACTCAGAAAGTATAGCAAGCACTGGTCCCATGCTTGATGACGACCAGGTTGAACTCCTTACAATGGAATTTTCAGAGGATGCTTTTGAAGAGGAAGAGAAACATGCTAAAAGATTGGACAGACAAGATTCCAGAAGATTGAGTCTACCAACTTCCTTATCCTATCTTGAAAAATATATTCGTCAATCATCGAAGGAAAACCCAGAAAAAATTAATGATGAGGATTTAGATACTACCCTCATAAACTCTGAAAAAACACTGCAGGATTCATCAGAAAAGATTTCTGGGAAACTTTCTAAAAGTATTGATTCCTCAGAATGGAAAGTGCTTGACAATCAAAATGTTACAACGACCGAAATTCTTAAAGCTGATGCCAAATAAACAATCAGGTTGTTCACGCAGGTACAAAGATAACTAACTAATTGTACTGTTATGAATTGAGCTGTGTCATTAAGATTATATATTTTTTATTTTTAATTCACCTTTAATATTTGTGAAAAAATTGTAATGGGTAGATAAAAGATCAAAATAGGATTTTTTTTAATTTTTGATTTACGACCCCTCCTGGAAATTCTCTTTGATGTTTCGGTAATTTTACTATACAATACTTTCCTTAATAACCTTTGACTAGTAGAATTGACTTCCTTAATTTATCAGAATACTGGCATTATTTTTTTCAAGCTTTATTTTGTGATATTCACAGTACATGAATTTACCCTAAAATCATCCCAGATACATGTTTACAAATAAATGTAAGTAAGTGTATGGATCTGGACCAAAAATCGATCAAAATGTGATACGGTTAGCCTTTTTACACAGCAACATAATTTTAGTGTATTAATTAAACTTAAATTCGCAAACACTGCCAAAAATTCCTTCTCCAACAATGTTTCAATGGATAAGTATTTGTTTACAATCTGACGTCTCAGTAACAATAAGCTAACCGTCAATGACAAGCCAATCAAATAAATGAACTGAAGGGTCAAAAACGAACTTGTGATGTAACAGATTCTTTGAAATGACAGAAAATAGTTCAAAATGGAGATCACTTACCTCTGAGGTAACTTTTCAAATCTTGATGGAAATGGCCAAGAGATGTTCCGATTGTGCATTTATTTGTTCATCATCTATACTTTAACTTACTACATGTATATAAATTGGGTACCAACAGAAGTTGTCTGTATACTAGCATAGCTTTATTTATATGTACCCTAATTTTACATCAGATAAAATGGTTGGTGAATACATGTTTATATTATCAGGTTTTCTCTATGACACAGCTCAGAATCATTAGAAGTATATTAATTAATTTTAGACATATTTATTTGTGTATATATCTGTGTTGGATCAGTGGATGCAACATTAAAAATTAATTTTTGTCTTGTGTACAGATTAAGAAGATTAAGTGCTTAAGATTTTTGTCAGTAGTGTTAGACCTTCTTAGACTTCCAACTTTATTTAGTATTCTATTCAGGTTGACAATATGTTGTAATATATGTTTGTGGTGTCATGCTATCACTAGATTATGTGCCAAAATTTTCAGCCTAGAAATAATATACAGTATGTCGACAAAAGTCATTCTGTTTTTTCCGCCATATTGGAAATAATACTTAATTTTTTATAAAAATTAAAACAAGTACTCACCACTCAGCTGTTGTTGAAAAACCTCAATATTTGGTAATATGTCCCTTTGAACGTATTATTTTCTGTAGTCGGCGTGGAATGGATCTATACAAGTTCTGGATATACAAAATAGTGACAGAATTCCAAGCAGCGATGAGCACAGATTTAAGGTCCTCGGTAGAATTTATGTTAGAAATATTTTTTTGACATGATTTTTTATAAGAAGCCAAATACTTTCGATAATGTTAATATCGGGAGATTGCGCAGGCCAAGGTAAACAAGATAGCTGGTTTCTTTCCTTCCAGGCTTTTGTTGCATGCGACGCATGGCATGGCACATTGTCATCCTGAAACAAGCAACCGTCGTTAGGGAAATGCTTCACAATAACAGGCCAAAGATTGTTATCAAAAACCTCTATATACTTTTCACTGTTCATATTTCCATTTACAAACACTAAAGTATCTACACCATAATAGGTTATGCAGCCCCATACCATCATAGTAAGTTGCTTCCCACAGTATGGCTTGACGTACCCAAGACACTCGGGGCGATAAGCTTCTCTACCCGTTCTCCAAACTTTGACAAGTCCTGTGCCACTGACAACAACTTTCATTTCATCACTAAATATCACTGTTCTCCAGTTATTCTGTACTGTCCATGTTAAATGAGTGCGGCACCAATGAACTCTGCGTAAACGGTTGACAACCCGGACTCCTAATTTTTTACGAATTGAACGTTTCTTATAGTCAAATTTATATAAAGCCCTCTGAATTGTCCTATTACACACTTGAACATGATTTTGGTTGTTGAATTTGTTTGTAATATCAACTAATGTTGCCAACCTGTCCTCTCTTATACTTCGGTTCACAATCCGACAGCTCCAGTCGTCCATTTTTGGTGGTCTTCCACTTCGAGTTTTATTTCCAGATGAACCTCCCTCTTCAAATCTTTTGATAAACTTCAGAACAGTAGAATAATTAATCCCTAAAAGCTCAGCAATCTTACTTTTCTTCATGCCCGACTTGTACAGTTGCAGGATCGAGTCTTTTTTGTCTGGAGTCATTTCCTTTCTTGGAGTAGCCATCGCTAACAAAAATACTTTTCTGTTTTGACAGTTGGGCGGAAATCATTTTTACCTATATATTATGTCATTAATTTATGACCTTTTTTGACGTTGTTTTTATTACCGTAAATGTACTGTAAAACGGGTGGTAAAAGTCATTTGCAAAAATCAACATGGCGGAAACGGAATGACTTTTGTCCACGTGCTGTAGAGAAAGTCTCTATTTCTTGCATTTTTCTTTGTCAATATAGGATAAAACAATAGTAATACATTATCAGAAAACGTTGAGTGTATTTGTACAACACGGTAGAATTCTAACTTTCTCTACTTATTTATATTTTATGACATTGTGTGAGTATTGTATTTTTATTTTACTGTAGTTTTATTATTAGTGCTGTTAGTGCTAATTTAATCCTTTTTATCTCTGAATCAAAAATGTGTCCAAAATAATCAAATTAATTTTTTTTGCTATCAATATTGTTTCACCCTTATGGGTGATTTTGTCATACATTTTTGTAGTAGATTAATCATATTTTTAATTCCTTAGATATGATAATTATATATTTCAGTGGCTAGTAGTTGAAAATTTTGAAACCAATATTTGATCATGTCTATGAAAAATCATTTTGTAATGAACATTCAACAGATCCAATTGACCAATCAGAAGGCAGACAACATAATTTTAAGAGGTTTAGTTTGTTCATTCTAATCAATTTCAAAAGACTGTTGCAAAACAGGGGATAGCAGCATCTTTCTTACTGGTTACAAAATATAAATAGTACTATTTGTATATCTAGCAATGAAACAAATTAATTAAAATGCAGATTGCCATCCTCACAAGTCAGGGTTTCTATGTCCACTGTAAGTGTCCATGAAACCCTGACAAACTTAGCTAGGAAATTCCCGGGCTAGAAGTCACTATTTTGATTGGCTACATCATACCTTAAGTTAGCCAATCAAAAGCTCGCTTTCATTCATGATTTGGTTAGGAGATATCCCGATGTCGTTTGTAAATTAACCAAATGGATGTGTTGCATAGACCATGTGAAAATCAGTGTATTTTGTACAGTAGTGTTAATAGCTTGTTATTACGGCGTTATTTATGAGTTGCTTTATGTTTTCTTCCCACTCAAGAATGAGTAAGAATGACTACTGCCAAACACTTGCTTCTGTCAAGCAATTTCATTAGTTGATTTTTTGAAGGTTTGACGTCATATGAAAATGTTCTAGGCCGGGAATTTCCTAGCTAAGTTTGTCAGGGTTTTGTGGACACATGTGGACACAGAAACCCTGACTTGTGAGTTATGGCAGATTGCATAAACCCAATCTATTTTAAATTTTCACCCAGTTTTTTGGCTGAATTTGGAATAATTTGTTTAATTAACAACAAGTTGATGTGCCATTGAATAAAATGATTAGTGCTAATAGTTTAGTTAATGTACTCGAAAGTTAATTTTTTCATTTATCTGTTAAGTAATAACAATAGAAAAACATTACTTTTATTTTTTCATTCTTTTTTATGGCTCCCCAGCATATAAAAATGGCATGTTAAGTTTATCATTAAGAAATTTCTAATATTACTTCTGTAAGATATAAGGTGTATCAAGTGAAATGTTCTTTATTTTGTCTTGTTTTGATTTTTTTTTTCAGATTTAAACTTTTGTTTAAAGGTGGCTTTTTTGTTGAAATAGTTATAAGGTTGTTTTGGTGCCATATGCAGTATGATGAGCAGATCAGATCGCCTCACTCTTAAATTGCTCATGTTGAAAACGCCTCCACTTATTTCAAAAATGCCCCAGTGTAAAATGTTCCCATTTTAAAAAGACAGGGTTGGGGTTTTTCATTGGGGCAATTTGAATTGAACTCTTAGTATCAGGTTAAAAACAATTTTAAAGAACTAAATTTAAATCTTATACTGTAAAGGAATGAAAAATTGAATGTATTCCTGCATTATAATCAGCTCTCCTGACATCTTATATATCAAGAATACCTCTAGTAAGATATCAGAGTATTGTCCAAAATGAACATGCCTTTTAATTTGATTGGTCTTATTATCAAAGATATTACTTATTAAGATCTCTATTATTACATACATATTGTGCCATCTCTCTGTTATCCATTGGTTCTTGTCAGTTAACCTTTGATTGTCTCGTGGATCTTCTATTTGTTAGTGACCAAAGGCTTTTGTGATTGTAACTTTTATAGGTTCAGTAGAATTACAGACCACAAAAAATCATCAGTTTAATTGTATTGACAAAATGAAATTTATTCTATAATTTATTTTTTATTTTTGACTCGTATGTTACAAAAAGTTTGATATTTTGACGCATTGGTCAGTTATTAGATAAATATAAATAAGAATGGTATCAGATTGTAATATTTTACTGAATTTATTTCAAGGTAAAGTATGATTCTTTTGATTATTTTTGCATAACTCTTAATATATTGTGATAAAATGAAGATGTCATTAATTTGTACTAGTTAAAAAAAAAACAGAAATAGATTTGATATGCTAGAAGCCTGGTTTTTTTAATTAAAATGACTATTGCTTTCATCTTAAAATATCTTTACATTCAATTATTATTGACATGTTTTTTTTAATTATCTTAGTTTATGTGTGGAATGTTTCATGTTGTACAAATAACATATGGTGTGTTGTATTACAATACTGATTGACTAAATCAATCATGTGATTTACAGTCTTCTGTATTTTTACAACATTATGTTCTTTTTAAAAAAAAATTATTGATGCTATCAATTTTTTTTGTATATTGATGCTACACAACTAAATATAGATCTGGATATTGATTCTGGTTTGATTTCATTATACAATCGATAATAACAATATGGTAGGTTTACAAAAAAAAAAATAAAAGTAATCACAGTTTCAGATGGGGTTTTGGTATATAATGTAACAATTAAGGACTTAATTTGGTCAACATGGTTTATATGAACGTCGTTGATAAATATCACATTACTTCATCTTTTTTATCATAAACTGGTAGTTATGAAATATTTAACAGGGATCTTTTTATGTAGTCATACTCATTGTCATCTTAAATGTCTATAATTTTCACCTTATCTTTTGGAGCAAGTTTTTATACTAAATCATTATCTTGACACAAACATAACTGTTCTTCTACTATGATCATAATTGATTTAAAATACTCTTAATTTGACAAGAGATAAATATTCATCAACTTGAGGTATTATATTGAGGTAAAATTATTACTAAGTTTTATGTGTGTGTTTTTTCACAGTTTTGAAAGTGCAGTGTGGTAGCGTCACTTTTTTGTGTGTAATAAATATAATTCTTTAGAAAATTCTTATTGACCTAAATTCTTAAATTTTTTTTTTAATTTTGAGGTGTGGTTATCTTTAAAAATACATTTGCCCATGAAAAATAAAAATAATCCCCATAATGAAATTAACAAATTCTTCTATTTTTATAACACAATGGTGTCTTATCTTAATCTTAACAATTTGATGTGTACTTCTTTTGGGAAAGTACTGATTTAAGCAATATTATATTAGAACTACTGTTGAAAGAAGAACAACAAAGTTTATAATGTTTGTTTCAGTCATAAATCGAAGATGACTACCACCACAGTGTTTTGTGTAACATGGAAACCTATTGGTAAACTCAGGAACAGTCTATACTAACTAGTATAGACTGTCCATGGTAATATGTTTAAAAGTATTTTATTAAACCATGAAACTAATTGAATCTAAACTTATAAACAATATTTATTGGATGGTCCTCTACAAAGTTAATGTTTTTGCTATGATTGAAAACTGACAGTTGCAACTGCTGAAGGACATTATTTGAAACAAGAAAAGTTCAATTGCCTCCTTCGTAACTATGGCAGAGGTGTATCTGAATGTTTATTGAATGGTTTTTTACTTAGTTAATTTTTAATTTGTTCTTCCATCAGAAACCAAAAATCACTGTAAAACTGTAATTAAGTCAAAACACTAAACATTCAACAACAACAAAAAACTATACAGGATTTAAAATAGATGTGTTGTTTGCATGAGTCAGAAGATAACAGGTAAAGATATTAAATTTGTCCTCAACAGATATTAAATTTGTCCTCAAAAGATTGCATTTTGTTTTTCATTTTTTCGGTTTTTAATTGAAACTTATGCCCATTTAAAATAAACTAGAAAAGCTGAGCAATGCCCACTAAATGATAGCCCAGCTTCCCTTATCTATGACAAAGTCCATATTTTTGTATGGGAAACCTCAAATATCAAAATGTTAAATATCAGGTCACAATGGCACTTTACAACAAAGATTCTGTGTAAGTTTTATGAAATTCCATTCACTACTGAAAGAGGAGATGCGCATAAGAGAAAGTGTAACGGATGGACAGACACCATCATCACTTATAATAATTAAAATTGACGTGACTTTATCTGTATTTATCTTGAACCTTATAAAATTTATTTCTTGTTATAGAGAAATGAAAATAAGATTGTTAACCCGTTTTGCATTGTAGACCTGTTGTTACTTTGATTCAGATCTGTTGTCTTGTATACACTTTGTTTGAAATAAATATTATGAGAATTGCTGATGTGGTTTTATTCTTGTGGTGATTATATTATGAATTTTATTTCTCCCTAAAATAGTTTTTCTGTTCTTGACTATTACAGAACGAGAACAAGTTAACAAACAAGAAATCAGTAGAAAAGAGGTGGGATGGGACACAGGGAACACAATTTTGACTGCCACTGGAAAAGAATGAAGTATTTGGTAGGGTCAGAGAATTTAGCCTTTTTTAGCAGCTACAATTAGCCTACTCTTTTTCGAAATCTTCAAAAGGGGTCTTTACCGTGAAAAGAGCGTGTCACTCTCCAGACACATTACCCACTACGGTTCGCGGCCAAGCTTTCGGTATTATTACATGACAACCCGCTCCATCCACAATTAGATTTGATTAGATTAAATGTTATGACACACCAGTTGTACTGTCAACAATATCGTGCCTAGCAGTATATAACCTAGTAATTACTTTGCACCATGAGAGAAACTCTTTGTGTGCTATTGCTACTATATATATTTTTTATACTGTAAGGATAAGATTGGAAACATAACCTAAATACATTTGGTATCACCATTGACAATGTTGAGAGCAAGTATATAACCTAGTAATTACTTTGCACCATGAGAGAAACTCTTTGTGTGCTAATGCTACTATATATATTTTTTATACTGTAAGGATAAGATTGGAAACATAACATAAATACATTTGGTATCACCATTGACAATGTTGAGAGCAATGCAACTTTATCTAGTGACATGCATCACTGGATAATTCAAATTATTTGCATGTTTTAGCTGAATTGTTTTTATGGTATGAATAATGTTGATGCGTCTAACGCATGAGTTCAATAGTTGTATCTTCAATGTTTTAGCATTCCAGTGGGCCGATGTAACAGCGGATGAACTATTTGTACCCAGGTCTATCTATCACCAACCTCGTTGTTAACATTCCGATGTAGAAACATGACATGTATGAAATGATACATTTTTAAAGAAACTGAGATAAATTACCAAAGTTGCTATATAAATAAGATTTATTACTCTTGCAACGATATGTTTCGATCTCATTTTTTACATTTAAACTTCCCTTGTTTTTATGTAATTAAACTATTGTTATATTTTTTAACTCCCGTAACTGTCGTCTTCTCTCACGTTGATGATGGAGGCATCACATATTTAAATCTCGTCTAACACTTGCAATCAAAATCTTGTCTTTGTAAAAGTATAAACAACGATGTGTTCCTTACACATTTATCAAGAGCCATCTGTGCTAGCTATTTGTTATGAGATAGTCGTGTGTCCGTAATCCATTATAGTGGCAAGAAGTCAATTTGGGACTTGAATATAAATCATTGAAGTTGAAGTATGGCAGAGATGAACGTGGCACTTGTCTTGTATCTGTAAACTAGCGTAAGACGTCAGCCATAACATGTTTTAGGTTTTTTAAGTTCTCCTCGCAGCTAATTCCGTTTCATTGGATGAAGCTCTTGAAAAACAAATGAATTAGGGTATGTATAATAAAATATAACCGGCAAGAAAAAAGGAAGTCCACTATATGACATAAGCATACACCATGTGAACACAGTCTGTTATTCTTATATATCTATGTCATTTTATGTTACAAATGCTTGCTGGAGATATGTTAATTGAGAAATCCACGGGGAAAAAGAAGAAATGGTATGTTAAAAAAGCACGTGTCTTAATTTGATGGTTGCAAAAAGGTCCAAATCTTAGCTGTAAACATAAAAAAATAATTTAATCAATGTCAGTTATTTCCTGTATATATTTTATATATCTTTTTTATTACTGACTACCCAAATATTTTCATTAACAGATGAACTCCCAAGCGGCAGGTTTGGCATGCCACAAAACCTGGTTTAACCCACCATTTCTGTTTAAATGTCTGTACAGTCAGGACCTTTGCTTTAGTTGTCTACATTTATGGTTGGTTCTCAATTTTGGCGGTTACTTGGACTGATTTATATATTGTCGTTTTTGATAGTTTCCTTGGTGTTCGGTATTTTGTTTTTAACCTTCATTTTACTTGCTAACGCACGTCTTTTTCGTCAGTATATATCAGTTAAAGCTCATCTTTACAAATCTATATTTATTACGGCCGTAATTTGCTGACATGAACTTTAAATTCGACAGTTTATGCAACGTAAAATAAAGTTATCTCAGGTCGTAAAACTTAAATGTTCGTTCCATGGCTCTTGATAATAGAAGCTACCCTATCTCAAGCTAGAAGCAATAAAATACTTTGAATTAAACATCCACGAATTTACATTTTATCTATTCAATGCAATTTGTATAAACTATATTAGTTTTTTAATTGCCAAAGGACAAAACTATCAGTGTTATCATTTTAATTGCATTAAAACCAAACTTAGTAGAATGTCGGATACGTAAAATAACTGTAAACGTGCCATACGGTTACATTCCATTAGCATAGATTGAAAATCATTATTTTTTATGTTCAAACAGGAAACAATCTGGTCTTAGCGTTGCTGGTGGAGTTTTAATTCCCCAATGTTAGCCCGCTCCGACATCAAAGCTATGAAATTGTCCGTGTAAATTTCAAAATTGTCAAAACACTAAGGTCTTCCTAACCCAGGTATCAGTTAATTATTATTTGCCAGACTCATGTGGCCCATTCAGTTGTGAACATAATACTATTACAGGTAAGAAATAATTGTCTAAATAATAAGTAACAAAAAAAATTGCATAAAAGCTCAACGATAGCGTAACATCCTACACAAAACAATGACCTTATGAGCAACTTAGATATGAAACAAGACACGCGACTGAGTTAATTTGTGTCTGATGAAACTAGGCAGTAACGGCAGGCAGGAACATTTGCAAAGAAAGTTTTGAAAAGCAGTGTTAAGTTAAAAAAAAATCAATAATCTTATACTCTTCCTGTCAGATGTAAGTAATTATTCCAGTATAATTAAAAGGTGGCAAAATACAAAGTAGGCCAATGACACCGTGCTTTACTTGTTAAAAGACTATTTCTGTATTCTTCCACAGAAAAGATCGAACAAAAACCAAATAGTTTTTGGTGAAAATACAATGAATTCCATTTTATACCCATATGCACTGTATCTGAAATTCTAACTCGCAAGTTATTTTTAATGACGTAGTTAAGTTTTCGCATCATCCATAAAGGTAATAACGAAATACCGAACACCGATGAACCATCAAATAGATCTGCTAGTTTCACTCTTACCTTTCATAGGAGTTTGTGTTTTCTGTATATTGACCTTATATTATTATTATTTTCTTCAATCAAAACTATGAGTCGTTGTCCGATTCGTTAGGTTAACGTGTTATTTGTCTATGCAATAATTGTGTCAAATTTGTTTATTTCTGTTCCAGAATAAAATATAATACGGTAATTAATAAAAATAAGTACGTTTCTTTATCTCTTTATTTAAACAAGTACTATCTTTAAAAAAGATAGTCGACGCATTTAACTCTTAGAGGTGTAGGTAAAGTAGAACGAAAACTGAACAAACAACAAACAGAAAAAAACTTTAAAATGTATCAAACGAAAGAAAGATTTTTCTTGCGATTTAGCGTATATATTAACTCGAAAACAAGTTAGTTAACATTTTAAAATTTCAAAACAGTACATAGAAATCTGTAATGTGTAGTAAAGATATAAACAGAGTTATGCATTGAACTACGAATCGCCATTATTGTCATACAAATCCCCCGTTTCAATAGACCAGAAATGTTTGATGGAGGTTTTTTGTGGGAAGTACTGACGGCCAATTATTGCATATTATTACTACGTGAAAGAAATCTTGAACCTATAAATTAACACTAGTCCCAGGTGAAACGAGTTTAAAATTATTTATTTATACATATGTGTTGATTATTTTATTAACGTGTTTTCGATATTAACAGATTTTCCAAGCATACAGTTAACGTAAAGTTTAATAATTTTTTTACATACTACATGTACTTTTTTGTATTTTCCACCCTGTTCCGAGCCCCTGTCCAATTTACCATTCTGTTCCGAACCTCCGTCCAATTGGTTTTTGACTAATCAAGAAACAGAATTACGATCATGTGACTTGCTTTGTCGAGAGGTGACGTGTCATGAGGTCAAAGGGTAAAAAGTGAATATAATACCAAAGGTAAAAACAACCATCGAGAATAAGTTGTAATATATTTTAATGTAGTTACAAACTGAATAATATTATGCTAACTAAACTGCATGCAACATATTGGACTATACACATATTGAAATATGCGCAGATTCTCTGAAGCTTTATTCCTCGCACATACACAATTAAGCGTTTATATACAATGTGAATATAAGAATCGGTTTTGCAATGATTACGATTGATGCTCAGTAACGGTACATCATAATCCAAATAGGAAAAAGCACAATAAAAAAGTTACAATATTCTGTTCAATGAAACTTAAAATGTTGTTTATAGGCTAATCCGGTTACATTTTAGCAAGGGGAAAAAAGGTCAAAAATTAAAAAAGCTATGTTGAAATTATTTTCCCTTTCACTGTTTTTCATTATTTTGCTTATACATAATTCGTTTGACTAAAAAGAAGAATTTAAATCATTAACACTTTAAAGAACATATATAAGTTGATAGAAACGTTTTATTTTCATAAATTAATAAATGAAATTATCGTCAAATGTTAGTATCAGTTTGAGTAATATTACAATTAAATATATGTTGGTGTCCTGAACGTTTTTAATATCATCTGCTTTAAAAATTTATAAAATTACACAAAAGTTATTATGTTGCTCACATCCTATTGTCTGTGCCTATATATGCATTTAATCGTGATCTCTTTGATTCAATGCTGGGCATAATCGCTATACCTCTTACCTTTTACTATAATACATCGAGAGTGCATGTGACATCACGGCGTTGTTTACGTAATTTAAACTAAATGTATGCAAACATGTTGAAGAAATTGTGTATCCAGAATAAATCTACATGGTCAGAAATGTCTCGAAGATATCAAAGGTGGCTATAAAGTTTAGGAATACAAAATTAGAAGAAAATATTTGAAAAAGTGTTATTTTCGGCGATATGGCAATTGTCATTAAACCAGCAGGAAATGAACAGTGTGGAAAAAATCTACTGAATGGTGTCATTGCTATCGTTTAGAATAACTTAACTGAGGTTCGATTCGTTCTATAATACTGATGGTTTTCGTTTTTGTTTTCCTTTGAATTTGATTCACATCATTTTGTTGACCGTAAAATAAACTCAGAAACGTATTGAGTAATCGTGATGAATATGCAAGGATCGTTGTTAACAAACATTTCTCAGACTTAATTTTATTGATGACAGTTGTCTATGACACAAAGTCAGAGGAATTGATGATTGGAGATCATAAACATAATACAAAGTCTTAGGAATCGATGGCTAGGAGATCTTAAAAAGAATATAAAGTCAGAGGAATTGATGGTTGAGAGTGCACAACTTAAATACATGTGAGTTTTTCATAAGTTTCAGAAATTTGGATCGAAAAGCTAGGAAGAGTTGATTACCTTTCTTCGACGCTCGCACATACATATTATGGTCACAGGGCCCAATTAGAAAATGTAACATACTTTGATTAAGATCTGATACCTGAATAATGACAAGAATTTCATTTTTTACTCCCCAGTTTCATAAAAGCGAAGTGGATTTTATCTGTTTAAGACAATGATTAAGTAAGAAATGCCCAAATATTTGTTTAGAAAGAAAATATTTGTTGTTTACCTTTTAAATGACCGCATTACTTACCTATATAGTTCTACTACCCTATTGGTACTGTATGTTTTATTTGCTCTATTAAATAATACGGATATTATAATGTATTGTTTATCTCCATTGCATCTTTTGCTCTAACTCGATTTAAATTTAAAGGTGTATTTTAACAATAAATTTATGTTATTAGGTTTCTTTCTTTACACAACAGCAAATTAAAACAATAAATAATTTAACACCCTTCCTTCAATGAATTTAAAAAGTAAAATGCAACAATGTTAGAAAGTAAAAGCAGTTACAAGATGTAAAATGATTTCCAATAATGATCCAAACTATATTACTTAGGAACTTCTGCCATACTGTAAGTATTTGTCTTCACAACATAATTCCTAAAATTAGAGAGAATGTAATTAGTTTCTAGATTAAATATAATGGTTATCGTGGCAATCGTTATTATAAAGTTAGAGATATTGTCATGTAAGAACGGCAAACCCATACAAAATGCAAGATAAATCTTACAGAAAGTGTCGTTGTATGCTCAACTTCTTTTCAAAATAAAAGTTTAAGTTGTTATATTTTAAAATCTCTTTATTATGAATTTAAGTCAACGAACGAACCTACCACGACGCATGTACATGTTCATATTACATGCACCTGCTGGACGATTAATTTTGATGAATTTAATGAATAAGATGAACCTTTTTTTACTATCCATTTACATTTTATCAGTAATATATTTAACCTAATTTAATTAGTTGAATGAGGGACAGACCATTTAACTTGAAGAGGGGGGGGGCTTTGGTTTTTTGTTTTGATCAGAAAAATATTTATTTTTTGAAGGCGTCGAGTGCGGAAAAATATTTACTTTTTGAAGGTGTCGCGACAGAATTTTTTTCATTATTAGCATTTTTTATATAGCAGAAGTCCTTCTTCAGGAAATTTTTTTTTACCCTCTGCTTTCAAAATATTTTTTCATCAAAAATCATTTTCAAAATATTTTTTTAGGAAAAAACCAAGCTCCCCCCCCCTGCAAGTTAAATGGTCGGTCCCTTAGATTTGTATTTACAAAGTTGTCGATCGCAAACAAGAAATACATTGACCTCCGTACCAGTATTAAAAATTATCCCCGTTAATTACAAAATGTATAAATTTTTACGTTAGTACTATTCTACTTAAAAAAAAACTAATTTGCATTGCAACTTACAAGCATCTACCTTTTGATTACGAAGACGATGGGAATAACTACAATCGAAAAGCCACCTAAGGCAGCACCTATCATCCACAGTTCCGTCATTTTCTTGGTATGATGCTTTTCCTTCATTTTGCACACTGCATCATCTTTATGATAGCATGTTCTATCCTTTATGCAAATGTCATCCTTAAAAGCGACATGGCAAATAAGAAGAAATTTAATGGTCCATATACATGTATATGTGCATTATAATTGTTCACACAGAGACATTTCAGGAAATCGGGGCTTCATTACAGGGCCATTATGACAAAACCACAAATTAACAAACCACACATAATTGCTCTGGTTTTGACTGTATTGCACTTTTGACTTGCCGTGGACAACATGAAAAATATTTTAGGATCAATAGATGGTATTGAACTATATAGCAAATTGGTAAATAAAAGTATTATGGTGTTTTCCTAATTGCCCCGTGACATATCATTGGTATGTTATAAAGGAATAGCCCCGGCGTTACCTAGGGCCATTACAGCACTCCTCTGCCATTATAACAGGCGTTGTACATATAATGGGACCATTATGAAAACACCCATTACTTAATACAGCGTTAGTTAAATCATTATTGAGTAAAATATTTCAGATACATAACCTAGTATTAGCATCCTGTATTAAAAGGCGAACTTAAATATAAAAAGCTAGTAACTGGTATTGTACATTCTCCTGACTCCTTCCCCAATAAAACTGTGTCTCATAATTGCTGATAATGGCGTTAGATCATGTTAAATTAATGTATCTTTCAGTGTATATTGGTAAATGAATCACGTTCTACTAATTCAAAATATTAATGCAAAACCATACGAACACCTTAGGCATGATTGCAAAACATAGTTTGTGTTTAGTATCATGATAACAACTAGTGTTGCACCTCTGAACACAACAAAATTTGCAGGATTCCTTCCTTTTTTTGTTATAAAATTCTTGTCAAGGATTTGGTTGGACAAAATTCTTCCATATTTAAACATCATATCGATGGTAACTCCAAGGAATGGAAAATAAGTATTCGAAATTAGTGGTCGTAAATTTAATGTAAAGTAAAGTATTCACACGCTTCCAATTATAGGATTAACATGTGTGAAAATATCTTTTACAAAAAGTAATAATAACTAGTCTGAACAAGAAAAAGACGCTAAAAGAAACACAGTAGAAACCATGACAAGGAAGCAAAATTGTGACTTGGCATTACCAAATTCCTTACATGTCACAATTTACCCAAATTACTTACCCTTGGAATACATTTAATCTCACCCTCCAAGACATTGCATACTGTACAAGTTGAATCGTATATAATCACAGGAGATTCATTTGAAAAGGCCACTTCATTTAAGGACACGGAAATCAAGTATGCATCTAATGTTGGAAATGTATTATTTTTAACTGACGTCATTTGAGCTAATGGACACTTCAATTCGGCAAAAGAAACCATCTGGCCTTCAGTTGTTATATTGTCTAATCCTGGCTCCACATTCTTTCCTTTCAACTATAATAACAATATAAACATAATAAAACACAAAACCTAATTGTGTGTTGGATTGCCACATCATATGACATGCAATGTGTCTAAATGAATATTAAACCGTAGTAAAAGAATGCGGTTCAAGTTCAATATATTATGTTAATATTAAGAAGTCAACCTGAAATAAAATATTAAACGAATACATGCGATTTGAGTAGTAAAATATATCAAGTTAGTATCTTTGATTGGAAATCATGTTGACGTATTTCATTCAGATTTGAGTGATGTTTTTTGCATAGCTCTAGTCTCATCAGTTGTTAAGTCATTATCTGTGGCGTTGGTTTTCTTTAGCAAGTATTTCCTCACATGTCTGTAAATACATTATGGTATTCTTTAAACAACTTTATTACCTCTGGTTTATGCTCTTATCATAAAATCCCTCATTTCAACATCTGTACATAATTTAGGTTTTAAAAATGTGTGTCATTACCTCATCATAGTAATTAACCTGTTTCGATGCATACTTGAACCTTCTACGTAAACACTTTACTAAGATTGCTGATACTTCATTCACTTCGGTTCTCAGTAAATCTCTTGGTTCTTTTTTTATTTAAATTATATATGTCATCATTCTTCTGTTAACCAATAAGGTAGTTTAGGCCTTCGTTCCATTTTTTCATATAGATACCATTTTGGTTCTATCAAATTTAAAAGTTGTTTCATTTGATTACAGATAGACCATTTATGTATTCTCACGGATTAAAACCTTACACTAGAAATTATGTTTAAACCTTAAACATTTATCGATAATTAACAACATTTAAGTTCTAAAAATCTTCTCCTTGTTTTAACTTATAGTGTAATATTTCGGACGAGCATCATTTTATCAAAAACTGCCTTTACCTAACTTATGTAAAAAAGATTGATCCACTCTAGATAAATGTGTCTTAAATGAGCAATAATGACGAATAAAAAAACCGAAAACCGAATTTAATATTTAAAAGTACATTTATTTCTAAAGAGACAGTTTTGCTACTAACTACTAGAGTCGGAACAACATTGTAGCTTGAGCTATGCAATTGTCTGTATACCATCTAGCACGTCGAGACGGATTAAATTGTCATGGCCACCATTCGGGAACGTATTAATTTTTTTATTAGTTTAAATGGAACATAATTTTTACAGCTCTTTCACGAAATTATTTTGTATTGTACAATATAAATAATATGACGTTACCTATTTAATTAGTTTCGACCATCCAGACGTCTTAAGAGCATTTGTGCGTCTGGATTCATATCTATATTGAACTCGTTATCATTACGCCCAAAAATTGGCGTAAATGTTTTATTGGATGATATTTTTCTTGTATAAAAATTGTACCAGTTTAAATTTGAATATTGTTATAAAAGATATCTTTATCAAATGAAGACATGTGTTCATGGTTTTCCTCTTCTACAAATAGGGCCCTTAATATAAAATGATCATTTTGTCTCTACCTATTGGTACCGAAATGAAAACAACTTGATCCCAGACTTTTTAGTCTTTATAGGTTTAGTCTTTTTATATTTTGTACGTAATCACATGGTCATTTTATTGTATCCGATCCAATTTCAATTAACATATCAGACTTAAAGGGTTGTAGATGTTATTATGTAAAAATATTTGCTATGTACTAAGCTGTATAGACCGATCACTGCTGTTGACTACTAAAGTACTCAAACAACGGTTTGTTGTACCTTGGTTGATGTTATCTCTCCGGACTTAATTGATCGTAACGGAAAATCAATCTCTCAAATACTATCAGACATTTTCGCTGAGTCATAGGTAGTGTTTCCTTTTTCCTGGATCTGATTTTTTCCTAGACATTACAATGAGTAACTCGACAATTGTCTTATTGGAGGCAGACACTGCTTACTCGCCCGGAGCACTGGAGTGCACCTATGGGTTTTATTGGGTTTGGGTAACTCTCTTTCTGTTTCTGTGTTTTTCATACTTGTGTTGCGCTGTGTATGTTTGTCTATATACGGATTTGTAACTGTCATAGACTTTTGGGTCTTGTTGTTCGGTCGGGTTTCTTTGCAATTTTTCTTGTTCACGTCCAGACTATTTCTTAATTTACGGTTAAGTATTTATCGTTAGTCAATCTTGTATAACGCAGACAGTGCATGGCAATCTTATAAAATCTGAATATTACAAATCAGACAATACATTATTAGATGTGGCAGTATTATAAAGCAGACAGTGTTTAATTAAAACTTTAATGCATCAAACTGTACGTTGAGGAACTATCACGCATTCAGTGCATGTAAAAAAAACCGTGTGTGCCAGTTTAGAAGCAAGCAGAAGCCAGTTTATTATTCAACAGATAGGACAGGAAGTGAGAGTATTATAAAGCAAACATGTTGTATCGAAAAAAAATTATATAAATGTATATTAAAACCAGGCAGTGCGCAACATAAATTATAAAGCAGAACGTGTTTGAAAATATGTTTTACACGAGACCAAAAAAGAGAGTGCCTGAATTTTTATGCGTATAATTTGTGATAGCTGTTTTAAAGCAGACATTATGAGACAGTAGAGTATAAAGCTTACATTTCGTGATTTCGTGAGAATAATATAAAAGCGTGAAAGTCTATTTTAATGCGGAACAGTTTCTTAGACAGTTCCACATCAATATAAAGCAGAATATGCGTGATATTTTATTGTATTACGTGACAATCTATTATAGAGGCAGAAAGTGCCTTAAATAATAAAAAGTAGAAAATGAATGACAGTTTGTTTAAAAAAGAATTGTACGACAGTCTATAATAAAGCGGACAATGGGTGTCAATCTATTGAAAAAAGTTTGTGACAATCAATTAAAAAACTAAGAGTGCGGCAATCTAGCTTTTATTTAACATGTTTTATACGTGCCATAAAAAAGCTTGCAAAAACAGAACATGCATGTAAAGTGCTAATGTGCCCTTAACAGGAATTTACCTTAGCTTCCCTGATACGGCATTTAACTGAATCAGACTCGTAGAGACCATTGCCGAATAATGAGATATACAAACATTCCCGTTTGGAAATATCACAAAATGACAGCTCTGTTGCTCCATCAAGATCAGGTGGGCTTGTTGTTTTTGCCGAACAGTCATCGCCTGCAAAACCGTCTTTACAAGTGCATATACCTGTAATTTAGAATCTCCTACGGTTAACAAAACTATAATATATAAAAAGTAGATACAACAAAAACAGCAAACAACCTTTGCTATTGGATATTGTTATTTTTTTATTTCTTTTAACAACAGATTACTATCGAAATATGCTAGTAATTTTCAATTCATTTATTTAACTATCAGAGCAAATCATTTATTTCTAATTTTAAAAAATGATAGTAAGTGAATGTACATGAATATGGTCATAATAACATGTGAAATAAAAATAAATATTACGATCCAAATATTAACTTCAGAAATATGAACAGTTGTTTCTTTTTTGAGTTGTAAAATTGAATACTTTATTAACTCCATATGTACTTCTTAATAAATGCTTACCTTGGTGACATTTCCCAGCATTCGAACAATCGTTTGGGCAATTAAGATTGTATACCAAATCAGAAATGTCAATTGATGAAGCAGCATTTATATCGAAGTCAGATTCTCTTCCTAAATCTTCTGCAGTTGTGGTTTCTGTTAATACATGCTTTGATGACGTAGTTTCTATAATATGTTCACTTTCTGCATTATTGGTTTGTGTTGTTACAGGTTTTGGTTTCCAATATTTTGGGTTGACAATTAATTCATTTATACATTTTGATTTAATTAGATCCAGTGATGAAGTCAGAAACATTTCCGATCCAGAAATCTAAGATATAAAATGACGAATAAAAAAAAATGCTTTAATTAAAGTTGCTTTTATTTGACTCCTTTTAATTGAAAATGTTGGGCTACACCAACGGAACTCCTCAGCATCCGATGGCGGTTAACAGGGTTGCAGCCAGGTTATAAGCATGACCCGGGACCAAAGTAGACAACATGTTTGGTTAAAATTACGCCATAACTGGAAGTCCTTCTTTAGTCCCTTTCAAATAAGATAATGCACACTGCAGCCGCTACAAATGTCTAATTCTCCCTCCCTACCTAACACTCCATACTTTTTCAGTTTTGTGCGCTTTAGTCCATCTCGTTTTATGAACCGATTTATTGTTTGTTACTGTGTTTTTGTTTTGAACATAGCTAAAATACCTCATACAGGGTTTTCAGCAAGTAATTAATTAACTATTTAATCAGTTGCAGATGTATATATTGGTAGTATCAAAAGTAAAATCAAATTAAGGAGAAAAAATATCATTTAAACATACAGAAATCAGTTTTTATCAATTATAACAAATGAAGATTTTATAATGTAAACTTATACAAATGATTTTAAATAGCTTAAGGTATAAATTAAATATGCTACAAGTACCTTAATATCTCGTACACAAGTCTCCAACCCTAAATCAGACGGTATATTCAACTTTTTTGTACAAACAGAAAAGAGCTTTGACTGATTTGAATAAGAAATACATGTATTCATTGCCTTTTCTTCTGTCCATCCATTCCGCCATTTAAATTCCTTAAATACAGTAACAAATCGCTTAAGATAAATGGAGGCTAAAACATGTCCATAGTAGGTTTCAATTAAAACTCAACCGTATAATCAATGCAATTTTATCGAGATGAAGTGAAACAATAATGCAAAAGATTACACGAAAACTAGATTTAAAAAAAGGAAATTTAATTAATTTGAAATGAAAACGCACAAAAGAAAGAAAGAGAAAGGACAGATAGATAGTGCAAAATGGCTTTTTGAAATGAAGCATGCAGCTGACGACCCACTAGGTGTTTTAAACGACTTTCAATCAGTATTTATTCGTAAAAGCTTGTTTTATTATTGTACAAATTCTAAATCACACTAAAACACTTAACCTTGTCACTTTTTTCAAATTCTACCAGATCAACTGGCGCATCTAATTCAAAATCGTCGACTGCATCACGTTTGCCACGACTTTGACATTTATCTTCTTTCCAGTTCATTGGTTTACACGATTCTAAATTCTCATGCCATGTACACTGACCTTCTGTGGAAAAATCTGTGTCCTCTACAATAGTTTTGTTCATACAAGAACAATACATCACCTGAGTTTTCATTTTTTCTTTTCTACTACTGGCAATAAAAAGACTCTCTGGTTTTGATACCCTATATAAATAATAAATTATTTTAGAAAGAACTTAAAAAGCCATCAGAATGCGAGTAAAAAGTGCAATCTAAATAAAATTTAATGTTTCACAAGCTCTCCCTTTTTCATTGTCGCTTTGAAGATCTAACAACATCCCATTACAGGTCATCTCAGATTGAACTTTTGATATAAATATTATTCAATGAAAAATTTCGATATCCCCAAAAAATTAACCAATCAAACGTAAGCTTTTATCTTAACTTTGGGTTTACTGATGAAAAAGTCACAATAATACCAGAGAGATTCCGAATAATGACAGAGGATTCCCCAACATTTAAGGTTGGTTAACACAGTCTTTGATTGGTCAATACAGAAGTTCAACCTGAGATGACCTGTAATGGGATGTTGTTAGATCTTCACAACGACAATAACAAAAAGGGGGAGCTTGTGTATGATTTAATTTTAATTGGATTGGTAAAAGTGCAAATGACAGAAAATCACAGAAAACCTATTTAAAATGCGTACTAGTTCCAACTGACGTATCTTAGCATTCGCTTTTTTTAATGTAAATTGGGAATTACAAATGTCATTTTTGTTCAAAGTATCTTATCTGCTTCGTGTCGATCAGACATCGCGTCGCTACGAAATGAGTGGACAAGATTGAAAGAAAAGAAAACAAAGAAAGAATAATAATAAGTAGAAACTGTGTTCGGATGCCAATATAAAAGTTTCCGAAACGCAGCCCAATTACTTTCAAATTAGTACATTAAAATCTACTAACATAATCAAGCTTCGTTAAAATCGCACAAAGTTGAGGTATTTTTAGGGGAGTGTTGTAAAAAGGTGTCTACTTCAGGTCAGCCCCAACATATTCACAAAGTTTCATGTCAATCAGACATCGCATTTCTAAGAAAACAAGCCGATAAGATTAAAAAGAAAGAATACCGTGGTTTCATTTATTTTCGTGGGTATCATTTATCGTGGTTGGAGGAAAAAAGACGTTTCGTGGAATTCTTAAATTCGTGGTTCGCGGATTTAAAAAAAATCAAAAAATGAAAATAGAGGAAATTGCTTACAAATTTTCGGTATTCATACCTAGTTAGTCTGTACATTTTCAAGATATACTAGCTATCGCTCTCGGGAGGTGACCATTGTAATGCTGATCACGGGATTTAATAGAAATTAACGGTACTTTTATTGGTAAGCGGCGACATTTAAACGAAATGGGATGGTTTATCAAAGACGATGCAATACGAAACCTGTTTTATTTTTGTTGTGGCGTGGTGCAAAGCCCACACCAAACATAAATTTATGAAAGGGGTTGCGATTTATGTCGTTTTATGTCGTCTGGAAACACATTTTTAAAAGACGGTTCGTTGAGTAAAGTGCCCTTAATAAAATCACGCGATACCACATTTAACGCGATAGTGTACATCTAGCTAGCTATCTTGAAAACGGCGCAAGGACTGTTTTGTTTTCATAGGAACATGAAATAATAAAGATTAAACAGATGTTGTTTTGTAGCTGTAAACATAATGAACATATTAATTAATAAACATGTCATTTTATTAAAACCAACCTAAGTAAACAGTTCATTGTAAATTTGTCGTATATTCCCTGGGGCAAAGATTAAGTTTGTTTGTTTGATAATATAATTAGTGGGGTTTTTTTTAAAGATGAAAATCAGTATAAAAGTTGTTAAAGTTACAAATATATTACTTTATTGCTTTATTTCAATTAAGACAGTTACTTTAAAATTTGTGTTTAAATCAACACTTTCCAACGCAAAGGCATAACAGGAAGTACGTTCATTACTGACGGGATTACGCAATTAAAAAAAACAACGATGTTTTTTTATCAATTTTATTTCAATTAAGTGTCATAAACACATAAAGGTGTTCATAAAGCAAAATTGTCATAACTATTGAAAACATTAATATAACGATGCATCTTGAACATCAGTCGTCATTATCCATGTAAACTTTATTCCCTTGCAGTTTCTCGTGTCAGCTTGCAGTCATTCTAGATATTTTGAGATCATTATTCGTTGAATTCTTAATTTCGTGGTTTATCCTCACCCACGAAAACGACGAAAATTGGTACCCAACGAATAAAAATGAAACCATAGTAACTAGTAATATTGTATTAGAATGCCAACACAAAGATCTTTAAAAACCCTATGGGTAGTAACTAGTAATATTGTATTAGAATGCCAACACAAAGATCTTTAAAAACCCTATGGGTAGTATTTTATTGAAACCAGTACATTAAAATTACGTTGAAGTCGGACACCGTTGACCCTTTTCTGGGGAGGAATGTGGCAAAATGGCCGCTTACAAAATGACGACTTTCGTGTACAGTTGTTTTCTGCAAAAATTCTGTATTAGTGTGCAAAATTACATTGAATTACATTAAAAAATTACATATATTCATCCCATAGATCTGAGTAATGTATTTTAATTTCCCACGGGAGCCATTTAAAACTGGAGGCGATTTAAAATGTTTTAAAGTTTAGGTCAGCCCAACATACTTACAAAGTTTTGTTGCGATTAGTCATCGCATCTTTTAAAAAGAGCGGACAGTATTGAAAAAGAAAACAAGCAGAAGATAAGTGCAGATTGTCATTTCAGGCAAGTCTCCTCCCGTCTTAAAACGGCGGTCACATTGCATTCATGATTTGTGCATTAAAATACACCAACACATCAGATTTCAGTTGTCGTGGGGTGGATTTTGGTAAAATGGACGCCATTACAAAATGACAGCTGCCGCGTCAAATTGTTTCCTTCAAAATGCTAAGATAGCTAACTCTATCAATGTTCTAATTTTAATTAAAATGGATGAGATATGAGAAATGCATTTTTTCAACCGCGGTGGCCATTTTGAAAAATCTAAAACCGATGTGCACAACCAGAAACAGCAATCTAGGTTTGTGCAAATTTTAACGAGTATTTCTCGACTCGTTCTACAACAAATGACGGATAAACTATCCGTTCAGAAGGAAGAAAAATATACAAACAAAACAAGACAAAACAAAGTTCTGTTTGGGAGACCAAATAAACTCGTTTTTGTAAATGTACTTAAAAAGATTAAAAATAATTTGATTTATTGTGATTAAATACAAATTAAAACGTAGGGCCAGTACATTTTCTATGTGATAAAAGACAAAAAATACATACCACCAACTGCTAATAAAATCTGCCTGATTCAAAATATTCCATTTACTGTCGCTAAAATCATCATCTATATTTCCATTATAAGTTCCACACAAACCTGATGTCTGCCCCCACTCCCCAGATGAAATATGTATGTGAATATTTAACCAGGAGGAGTTAATTTTTACTACTATTCGCGTTCCAGTTGGCAGGATAATCTAAAAATATAGAAATAAATAGCTGAATATTTTTGTCATGAGCAGAAACACACTGTTTCTTTTTAACAATAATATTAGGTACTGGACACTATTCATTTTATCAAAACAGGTTAGGAATTATTAAAATATTGTTTAAAAGTTTTTTTCCGAAGAAAACGGTTTCTGTTTTGATTCTTCTTGTTACAGTTATTTATTTATTATTGGAGATTATATTTTCTCCTATTTTTGAAAATCACAACGCTTGTTTGAATTGGAAATTATGAACTATTAACAAAACATATTTCGGTTGTGTCCAAAGATATAAGCCACTTGTTCTATCGAACTTTTCACATTTAAAAATTACTTAATTGGATGTTTGCCTTACGTCCAGCGACCATTATTCAAGTTACATTCAGGTCGAGAACAAGTTAACAAGCCATTAATCAAATTGGAATAATAGACCATAGGAAAAAAATTTTGAATGCCACTAAAAAAGAATATGGTATGGGTAGGGGCAAAAATTAGGCCTTTTTGTAGCGGCTTAAACAAGTCTTCTATTATCGACATCTAAAAAAATGGTGTTTGTCGTGCATAGAGCGTGGCACTCTCCAAACACGTTACCCAATGTGGTCTGCGTTCAGGCTTTCCGTATTATCACCTAACAACATCCAAAAATAGGGTATCCCTTATCCGCCCCATGGGGACGCGGTCGATAGCTCTGCGGGGAGAGCACTTTGAACCCACCCAGTATGGTCCCCGATAGGACATAGAATCAGATTGGACGTAAGCTGTGCACTATTAATTATTTATAACGCTCGTATCAATTCCTATTTGTTAAATATATTTTTTTATATTTGAAAATTCTCCCACAATAATAACCTGACGTCGTGACATAGCTGAAATGAGCTGAACGTAGTTAAAACGTTAAACAAACAATAATGTCGTATCTGTAGTAAAATAAAGTAGGTATCACATTCATGTTTGAAAAAATATTAATAATACGTCTGCCTTCCTAAAAAACAGCAACAGTAAATTGTGTTGTTTCTCCTTCGTAAACCACTGTCTCGTACAATATAATAGAATTGTCAAACTATAATATTACGTCATAGTCCATTCCTCGGTGGAAAACGTCTAAGTACTGATGATCAGCATCACAGTTCAGTCTTTTGGTTATCCATCTGTTTGAGCTGTCACATCCATAGATTGCAAACATATCAGACGCTGCCTTTACAATTATTGCACAGTTGGAAGACCATTGACTTCCAGATTCCCAACGATGTATTGTATGAACCTTGGAACACAATTAAAATAGTTCTAGAATGGTACTTAAATTTTACAAGATAAAAGAACTCATTTTCTCGAATATTAGTGTAGAACATATTGTTTGTGCAGGTACAAACACACTAAATTTTAATAATTTGCAACCTTGACAATTGATCATATCTACATTTGGATTTCAATCTTGGATTAAACATACTATGAAAAGAAAAATAGAAATTACTTCAATCTATTTTATCTAAGTCTTGTCGCTAACAGAACATATTAGCACAAGTTATTATATTAGGAAATGTGCTTATATGAGTGTACATCTCTGTTAAGGTACACTTGTAAAATAATATTTAAACTGTAAATGGCTTTAGACTGTGCTGCAGATAACATGAACGTCTATAACACACTTTTTAAATTTAATGTCGAACATTATTCAATTGAATGGCTATATGAGATCGCGTTGTGACAGTTGGTTTACTAAAAATTTTAATTTCATGCGTGTTTGGCAAAATCTGCATGATCTTCCACTCGTGATAGAAACATTTCTTTCGCTCGAGGAAGACCAACCGTCTTTCCTTATGTTCTGGTAGAATAGTAAATTGAACCAAAATTCCTTATTAAATGAGATATTTCACCAGATAATTCATTATCAACATATAGCTTACCGCAAGTGGCTTATCCCTGTTTTTATACAACACAAACTCTCCCTTCTCTAAAGCAGTGTAATCTCTGGAATATAAAATAAATAAAAATCTTAACCTTTTAATGCAATATATACTGAAGACAAATCACGAATTGTTATGTAGGATTCACTTGTCAATCTTTGAAGTCTTTGTTTACTTTGTCGTTTGATAGACTATGCGGTTTGCAACCCTATAAGCCTTTACATTAATGTTATTATTTGTGGTTATATTTCTGAATATCAATACAATTTAACTTATTTCTTTACATAACTTATTGATCATTGTTTTCTTCTACATGTTAACTTTGTTTTATACCATCTTGTTAATTGCGACAGCGGCAAATGCGAACGGCGCCGTACACGATGAGTGTAGTACAAGACAATACAGGGAAAAATCTACGATAGACAACCGATTTATATTCAAGTCTGAAAATGAAAACGAAACTGTTATTATTAGATTTTAACCTCAGCAGTTGAGACACAGAAGCACATATTCACAAACATTCTAGCGATAAAGACCAGTTGGCGGAACCTGATCTATCAAATATAGCTTCATTAACAGAGGTTAATTCGAAGATGACTTCATTTGTACTACTTTGAATATTAAATGTTCGTAACTAGTGCATAATAATATGACAGTAACGTAAATTCAACATTTTCTATTACATTAAATAGGTTAACACAGATACTTGTCACACAGTCTCAATAGTATCATATGCAGACCCCCAAGTACAACCATATAATAGATCTATTCAGATTTTTTAAGGATCAGAAATACATAGCTAATGTCAAATATTTATAGACATGTACAAATTAAACCCAAAACTGCTTAGATTTTCATACTTCGTAATTGTTTTATTCTGTTCAGAGGGATTTGGACATAAAGTTGAGACACCGTGACACCCATTAGTTTGCAGTGTGTCTAATGCTCTAAACCAATCAGCCAATTCCTATTTACGACAAATATAGCTTCAGAGATTTACTTGGTACGTGTGCTAAGATGGATATTTTGTAACCAACTTATTAATCTTAATCTGACAGTAATCTCAGCACTTGTGTATATATTATATAGGATTATAAAGTTAATTGTTAAACAGTCACAATAGGTGAGATATCCTCTGACGTCCGTCCAGGTGTTGTGTCAAACCTACATCTATCGACCAGATGCATCAGAAATACAAGGTAAATACAAATATTCATATACGCGTATAGACGTTATATCCAACACTGTTATTATTCTTTATTTTTAAAACAGTGCTAGATACAACAGAAACTGAAACGCAGCAACAAGAAATAAACACGAGAAAAAAATGGTGTATTCGAAATGTTACACAAACTGTAAAGCATATGCCTTAATATGGTTAAACTTGAGCATTTGTATTGGCAAACGCATGGTATTTTCAATACCCCGATTTACCATTTGCAAGGTTAATGAGAATATTACAAGATTTTTTGTATCAAAGAAATATATTTATTTGGACCTCTATTGATGTTACTTGTGTACGTCAATTAAAACAATTGGCCCTTTCAAATTAAAATATAAAAGCAAACGCAAAAAAAGCAACATTAGTTAAGACATACTATTTATGGACTTACAACGAAGGAAAGAAATTAATATCGAGCATATATTACTTTCTTGTTACTTACTTTCCATCAAATGTTGTAATGTGAGGATCATTAATAGAAGAACAGGTAGATTGAGGTCTATTATCATTTAACACATCTATCTGAAATGTATTCAAGTTCACAGCTCATGTTTGTTACTAAATATGTACTGCATATTTTATCTTGATTTGCCTTTTCCATTCTGAATTAATTGAAGAAACAGTTATGAACAATATACGGATAATAACGGCGGGAGAGTGCATCGGTGGCTGACTAGTTAATGTTGTTAGTCATCAACTATTGATATCGTGCATGTCAACAATGAGATTGTGGGTTCGAGCACGGTGTTCCCAACTCCATCCTTGATTGAGAAGAATTGCTAATTTTCCTGCTGTAGGTATTTGTTTCATGTCGCAATTATAAACTTATAGCTGTAGCAGAAAAGTTGCTAAAAGTAGAGTTAAACACTATTCAAATAAACACACAAACACTAATAGGGGTGTGTTAAATGGAACAGCTTGTCAATAGGATGCTTTACTTTTCATAATACATTTCCTGTAAAACACGTGTTATAGGATTTTCGTCATATGTCATGAGTTTTATCTAAAAAAGAAGAAATGCAATTGCGAAAGCGCTTACATTTCGATTTTCTATATAAGTTGTTGACCTGCGTTGATTTTTGTTGCTGATATTAAGGTTTTGTTTTTTTTTAAATTGCATAAATGTGGCGATGAAATGTAGTCGTGACAATCCGTACAGACCGGATGAAAGGACGGATGCCTCAGGACACAAGAATGCTTTATGTAGTGTTTTACCGTTGGATTCGGCTCAATGTTAAAATTTAATGAAAAAGAAAGCACGAACTGCGAACAGACAGGGTCTAAACTTTTTGCAGCAATCTGCATCACAGTGCAATAACAAAATGAAGGTTTAGAAAAAAGACGCAGACATGTTTTTTGTCAAATTAAAGTAAATTAAAAAACGTGTTCTGCTATGTACAATTACGTAAACAGTTTGGACACCGCTCTGTTAGAGTTGCAATGTTGATTTTGGATGTTTCGTTGTAATATATTACTCATTTTCTAAGACTATTATCTACATACGCAACCTTTTTTAAGTTATTACCCTAATGTCGGGAAGGACATAATTTTGCCATAAAGTAAAATCTAAATTGGATACTGCTCTGTATTTTGCTGTACAGGTGTACGATTTTCTGGATGACTGGTCACGTGCAGTATTAAGAGTAAATTGTTGTTGCTGATCCCATATTGCTCCATCTATTCTTGCTCCACAGTCAACAGCCTTAATAGATTTAGTGTCTGTCAGTGTGTCATTGCATTGCGCTGGCGAACTCTTAAATTGGTCTTGGAAACTGAACAGCTCAATCCTTATTTTACATCGTTTTTTAATTATGCATGGTATTGGAACCGTTGACCTTATATATACTGTAACAGGTTCGCCTGCTTTGACACGGAATGATGTCTGGTGAAACTGGAAGATAATGAATTTATCATATAATATATTACGTTTATTAAAAATTGCTGCATTTACTGTTCAACACTACGTTGCATGTGGTTACAGCAGTAATTACAAAGTAATTTATAAATTAAATTGTTTCAAAAACATAATTATATAATCAATTCCGGAATTATCTTATATATTTTTAGTATATACAACTATTTGTAGAAAACATTACCGTTATGTTTTAAAAAGAGAAACGTTTAAGTATGATTTACTTTACAGAAGACAAAGTAATTTTGATATGCTGTCGTGGAACGCCAAAAATTGGCAGTTGTTCATTTAACTTTCAATAGCTGAGAACTGTCATTGGTTACTGTACTTCGTCTAAAATAGAATAATATAAAAAAAACATAAGAAGAACATTGAACAATGGAAAATTGAGCAATCGCTTATTAATACTGATCATAAACCGTTGAATTGTTATATAAAGTCAGCTTTCAAATTTAAAAATAATGCTTACTGTGGCACCAGCGTAGAATTTTGCACTTGTATTGTACGGTGTTGGAGGACTAACGATGTTTTCTCTGGCTCGAATGGCACACTTGACCTGCAAAAATGTTACATTGAACTATACAAATATTAGAATAATCTCTTTAATATCACTGTTATACAATTGACGATTTGTATTTAGTAAGAATATTGCTGAAATATTTCCCCAAGTACACTAGAGCAGGGTACGAGTTTAAATAATAATTTTGAAAGCACGTAATAAGTTATTCATAAATAAATAATTTGTCAAAGTATAACATTAACTGCATTTTGTCTCATCTATAGATTTATGTCAATCTTTTAAAGATAAAGAAAAATTGGTAACATTTGTCCCTCGGTGAAAATATTTATGTACACACTGAGCAAATCTTTTCGGCATCGTAAAGAAAAAATACAAATATAGGATCTAATATTGGTACGAGTGGATCATCGGATTTCTCCAATCGAGATAGTTTAATTATGTCCAAGTCCAAGCCTTGACTATCCAAGAGTACTATTGTAAGATTCTGTTTCTCTAATTTTAAAAAGTAGTAAATTTGCGAAATGAAGTACCAATTCTCCCAACCCCAATTTTACGTTCATGACTTGAATACGCGGTAAATGGAAGGTGTTTTGTTTATGGCGTCATGAGTTCTATTATGACGTTATTATTTTAAACCAATCAACTGCTGAGAACAACAAATACACTAGTGACGAGAACTATACTTTCCACACCGGTCAAGCGGTTGAAATATTACGTCAAAATTAGAGAAATTCTTTTTCATAATGTCCAAACAATCAAGTCTGTTCTTTAGCTTTAAATCTTTTTTATATTTTGAATATTTTTAACCACATGAATACATCTTTTAGATGAATAAAGTCAACGATAGCTATTTTTTACTCCGCGAATATAACCCCTATGAGAAATCATCGGTTTCAGTATAAACCACATGTACGGAATTTTTAGCTTCGTCTATACAACAAAACTTAATGTCAATAAGTATTTTAAAAGCTATACACAGTAGAGGTAGAAAGTGGTTTTCAGCACTGGAACGTAAAATTTGACCACATTTAAGGCTGGTTTGGCCCACAATACTGACTGTCTACCCACAACGATTTATTTTGAAATGATTTTGATTACATCGAAAAGTATTATCGATACTCAAATGACGTCCTTCAAAGGCGCTGGAAACAAACATCTATTTAAATATCCAAACAAATGGGGCTGTTCCAGCCATTAAAGAATTCATATACCTGTGTGCTCATGCAATTTTGCTGGTCTTTTATATTATTTCATATTGTTCCTTTGTATTACGAAAATCCAAAATGTTTCCACTATAACGCGTCCATATTTTAAACGATTCCTTGACTTTTTCTACGTGTGTTAAATGGACATTGCGTTATTTACAACTGTTAGGCTACTTTCGAGACGTTCAATGGTAATCATTCAAACCGAGAGACTTTTCGCGCCTCCACCGGAAACGATTTTAACTGTATCAAAATTAAAACACAACCGAATTTCAACATGCTGATAAACTGTTGAAAATAGTTTAATTTGCACCATTTTGGATTTCCAACAGAACCATAAGCTCACAGCATCACACAGTCACATCCACGGTGACTGACTCAAACGAACATTCAATTTTGTGTTTCTTTTTTTCAGATTTTTAAATTATTTTCTAAATGTTAATAAATATGTTAGTTTGCTTTCATTTGAATTTCTTCTTTTTTTCTACCAATATTACACGAGAAAAATATTATTTTTTTTAGCAAGAGAGGATCTCGGAAATTTGACCAGCCAAAATAAACCTTTATCTGTGTAGGCGCGGTATGCAATATTTCTATGTTTTCATATGAGAATAAAATAAATAATAAATGGCTGTCCGATTTAATGAATTATTTCAATATGCGTAGGCATAATATTTAAATAAACCATAGAAAGTAGGCAGCTTAGAATTACTTCTGAATTTTATATTGCACGGAATAATAGACACCCACGGGATGAAACATCAAAAATCAAAAAAGATCGACAAGGGTCAAGAGGTAGAATATACTATTCTAGTAATCATCCCTACGAATCTCATACCAAACAGAAACAGATACAAACTTGACAATATTTGTTAATTTATAAGAGTACGTCTTTAAATTAAATTTAAACGCAAATAAAATCCACGATTTGCACAGTTTAATTAGGTGTAAGGTTTGCAATTGTTCAGAATCAATTAATATTAATTATAAAAAATATGTTTCAAAATATTTTTTTTATTTGAAAAATCTTACCCAAAATCCAAGTGTTTTATTCAGGTCAGGGTCCCATTCCATTCGATATAAAACCCCGACTGTTTCGAGTTCAGTGTAGCTCATCTTTTCTTTCCTGATAAATTCTTCATCGTTTCCAACGAACCAGGCAATATCAAAACGATAACTTTTATATATATCTGGCATTGATATTTTGCATTTAAAAGCCAATTTCTGGTCAGGACCAGTTGTTGGTATAAACGCTTCAACATATGGTGTTACACTAAAACTTATCCGGAGTCCTACAAAGTGTAAAACTACCCTTTCTTAAATAAGAACGAATAATAGTACCCTCGCTTATTTGGCGAGGGTACGAATTTCGTCCCATTCCTCGTAATGTAGCAGAGCGTGAGTAAATCAATCCCAGCACTTTGATGTTAAAAAGAAGTTGCATATATAATCTGCCGTGGTCAATTTTGATATCTTTCAACATGTCACTATTGCTTTATCGGTTTCGTGTTTAAGATCTATCATTATTGATACGTGATGATACATGTAGTTATTGAAGTTTTTAATAACCCGATGTACGTTGTGTATTAATTGAAATTCGTGCCCCGAAACTGAATGGTGTGTTGCATCTTGGGGAAAGTATATGTAATTACTGGATTCTTACTACTGATTGGTTGTTGCAGTATGAAAAAAGCGCGATTATACTAAATTAGGTCACATTATCCATATACGGAAAAATGATCAACATATCATTTTCCACTTGCATCTTTAAAGACAAAAAAGGAAATTTCTTCAATAAAGATCGTTTCCCGTTATTTTCGCAAAGTCTGATGCTTTAATAAGGTAAAGATGATGAATATTATGTTCGAATTTTGTATAAATAAACCGAGAATATATTTTTTTATTTGCTACACTTCGAAAAATAGGACTAAATTCTTCCGTTAATCCGTTAAATGACAAAATTTACTTCCGATTAAAACGGCAGTAAAATTCGGCCTATTTTTTAATGTGCATACTTGTTCAAGAAAAAGTGTCGATTTTGTATCAACCAATGGTATTTTAAGGATATTCAAAGTACAGATTATATTCAATTCCAGTTATGCCGGATCAATGTTGATTACAAAATGTAGAACATGATGAGTGGGAAACAGTTTTCTGAAATCACACTTATTTATAACATGCATGAAATATGAATAAGAAAACCAATACAAGTATGTATGTAACTGATATTAATATCTTAACTAGTTTTAATAACAAATTTTGGAAATTTTGGAATAATTAAGATCCACCGTATTCACCGAGTTCTATAATGCAAACACCTAGTCACAACATAAAAAGAGCGATAGAGACCAATGTAAAAATAAATAAAGAAATGTAATTATTAAAAAAGGCGTGGTCATTCGTAAAGCAATACACTCGTTTTTTAAATCACTAATCATTGATAAGAATTCATGTGCATCGAAGGATAAATCGCATTAACGTTAAACTACAATTTAATCACACTATATGTTAAAACAAGCACCAAACCAACCGTCTTAATTGTGTAGGATCAACTTGTCATCAGCAACCTTACTTATTCGACGTCTATTTTTTTGGAAAATACCGACGTTCAAATATGACTAAATAATGTTGTAACCATTTTTAAAGCTTGTTGTTTTGGCATTTTAGCACTAGGTTTGAACTTTTCCCCTGTTTGAAATGGGTGCATATTATTGAATAATTTCTTCCAGTACTAAATAAGGTCTAATTATTGTAAATAATATGTCATTAAAGATACCTGAGGAACCACAGTGGTTTTTAGTTATCTATTATTGAACACGTGCCTGTTTTTAGGTTGCAATTTCAAATCTCACTGCAGACAGCTAGTGACAAGGATTGGCAGTTTCAACCAAAGGTCGAGGAGTTTTAACGTGTACTAATGCTTTTTCGTAATAATATCTTGACTCCATGGTATAGCAAAAACAAATGGCTAAAACGTAGCGTAAAACCCCATTCAAACAAACAAATATAAAAAACTAATGTTATTACAATATTAAAATCCTACATAGTTTCTGTTTGTTACTAGAACTGTTCATATTTTAAGTGAATACATCATTATTAAATACATGTATATTGTATAAAAGAAATCTGACTTACGTTCACAGGGTTCGAATCCACTTTCTGAAACCTCGCCTGGAGGACAAGGAGCAGGAGGTCCCTCTATGTCAAAGATAAAAAAATTAATATAGACTTGTTGCAAGTGGTTAAAGTTCGATCACCTGATTATTATTTTTTGTGTGATCATACTGAAACGGTTTCAATTGCTCGGCTGACAACACTAATAGGTGCCAGATGGCGAATAGACTAGGCCATCTCGTTGGGGCTGTCAGGTCAAAAACAAAAAGCATTGACGCAGACCAAAATAGGTGGAATGTTTAAATAATACCATGCTCTTTGCACGCTTAAAACCCCTTAGTAGAATTCGTATTATAGAAGTTATTTTAGCCCCAATTAAATACTAAATTTTGTGCTCCAATCAAATAATTCTTGCTTTCAAAGTGGCATTCAAAATTACATTGCCTTTTATATTATAGGTCATGCACTTATATTGATAAAAACGCGACAACAAACGCGATTCAAAAACATAAGTCAATGTTATTAATAAAGACATGTGTAAAATAAAATAGTGCGACAGCGGAACAATTAACTTGACAACTTTATTTAAACAAATGCTGGATCGTATCTGTAATTGTAATAACAGAGAAATAATTCACATAGAATTCAAAAGACCATGCATAAACTATATATCACTAAATTTAGACTTGTGGTACATGAGACATAATTTACAATAACTTAACTCGCTTCTACAATCTACAACACAAAACTTTCTTGTGTAATAATTTTTAAATGATTGCATACTACGAATGAATCGTTCAATAAAATATACCAATACAATAACGTCCAGGACAAGACGAAAGAGATAACAAGTAGAAAACATTGAAAGTTCTGTTGTTCACGGTACAATGCCGCACATCTATTTGAAGCGTGTCATCACAACATCCCTCAAATCCGCGCATACAGGCCGTGATCGTTCTTTGTTCATTCGGTCTGGTTGGCAATTGTCCTGCAAGAAAATTGATTTTAACGCTACAGAAAGAGTGTAGAAATGTCAGTTTGAGCATAAATATTAAAAAAGGATTAAGAGTTAAACACACACAACTACTAGAGCTACTACAAAGAAATTATTAAAATATCCATAGTACAATATAGTACAATTTTTACAGCATGCTTATATTTTGCTTTTCGATTTCAGTTTTGTATAAAAATTTATTTTATATAGAAGTAAAGACGTAATCGATACAAACTTTAAAAGTATTTCTTTCAATAAAATATGATAAATGTTAAAGTCCACTGTGGAGTAAATTAAAAGATACCAAGTGCTAGCACCAGAACAAAATCATATAGAATAAAAAGAGATACCTATAAAACATTTGACAAACGAGTATAACACGCACGCGTGTTTGGAACCTGATAGACGTCTGTATTTATTAATCTAGTTAACATCGTTCGAATAAACGAAACTAAGATACATTAAGCGACTATACTTAATCTAGCCAGTGCAAGTCTACCCCAGAAGCCGACAATAAAGACATGTGTAAACTCTTCATATTTTTTATTTAAAAATAAGTAATCTTAAGGTAATATCTACAATAATAAAACGGCATATAATTCATGGACTATTCTATTTCAGCAAATATCACTAAGCATTTGGATACAAAATTATTTTTGAGTATTACAAAAGGAATAATTCTTTGACTCTTTTAATTTATTTGGTCAATTGATAAAACACTATTTCCCTATATACAAACTACGTCTTTTTTATGAAATATTAAATCAGACTTTTTAATTGATAAATACTTAATTTAGGCGTTTTTTTTTATTTCTTAAACCATCTAACTGTTGACCTGATAGCCATGTTTCAACCAGCAATTTTATAAATTGACATCAGTGTTCTGACTGAATTTTATTGAAATTTTAAATAGGGAGAACATACATATCAAAGTAAAACCTCGTTAATGCCCTTCGTACAACCCAATTTCTTATCAATTGACCCAACAAATAAACGCGGACCATGATCCAAACTTGTCACTAAAAGAACTTAATGTGTTGCACTGTTTTAGGTTTTCTAACGAATAATGCAACAACTTACCAATACAATCTGGTACGAGCATTACTTATACTAGCACGAGATTAAAGTATTACCATTTAACCATATTGGAGCTGTTGAGCCGCATCTTAGGATAGGTGGACATGTCGTCGGAATATTTCCATCATCAAGGATCCTGTACCACCCTTCAATAATCACTCGATCACACAGGTCAGGATCGCTATCATCCAATATATAGTCAACGGATCTTTTGGGTTCTTTTAACAGCATGTTATTTATACATGGGTCGACTTGTAAATATACCACTACATGAAAAACAATTTTATATAGTTACACAAAAAAGTTATAGAATTGTTTTACAAAAGATTTTTTATCGTGCGACACATACAAATAATTTTGTCTAGCGACGTTCTTACCCGTTAACAAATTATGATTCGTTATCTTTTCAAGAGAAACAAAATAGCAACAACGAAACAGACTTATTGGATGCTTCGGCTCTTTTATATTTAAAACTAACCCTAACCCTAAAGCTGAACAAAAAAAAAAGCATAAAGGCCCTATTCAAGGAAACAAACAAACTACACACATAGAAAAAGGTTAAGCACCCGAATAGTTTTGTTTTTTCGTTTATTGTAAATAATGTTTATTTTTTATGATGTTGGTCAGTATTGATTCTTTAATGTATGAGCGTTCAGGTGCTTGAAATTTTAATCAAGTACGGTTTTCTGTCCACGCGAAGCTTGCTTCCTTCATCACTATTTTTTCGTGCAACATATCGGTATTTCAATTCCGCAATTCTAATTGCAAAATCGTGGCAAGCAGGCAGATATCAGAAGCACAGAGATGGCAAATTATCGACATGCTTTCCACTGGTATGTCTTACAATGAATGCACTAGGACGACAGCTTCGGATCATTTTCTATTTAAACTGACCCTAACCCTAAAGCAGAACAAAAAAAAGCATAAAGCCCAATTCAAAGAAGCAAACTACACACCTGGAAAAAAGGTGAGCACCAAGATTGATTAATTATTTAAAGTAAGCATGGCAAAGAATCGGATATCAGAAGCACATAGATGCAAATTATTGCATTCATTCCAATGGTATGTCTAACAAGGCAATTGGACGTCATCATTATACAGTTAGTTGTTTAGTCAGAAAATACGCTGCCACCCAAATTGTTCAAGACCGTTCCCGATCTAGTCGAGCTTCTGTGACAACACAACGTGAAAATAGGAGCCTTGGTAGATTGGTTAGGCGAAATCCGTTTGCAGCAAGTACCTGTCGCAAGCAACAATGGTTACCTGGTCGAAATCTGTCAGCCTGAATAGTACGAAATCGTCTTAAGGCTGCAGGATTGAGGTCAAGGAGAGTCATTAAACGCCATATGCTTGATGATCGCCACCGCAGGGACGGGTTGGTTTGGTTCAGAGCAAGACAAAATTGGAAACTTAGAACGTGGCGACGAATTCACTTGTCATATGAGAGCGTTTTACTCCATGTAACTGATAGGAGAACCTGTGTTTGGAGGCATCAAAACACAGCTTACACACCAAGAAACATTATCCCAACAGTGCCTTTTCGAATAGGCTCAGTTATGGTGTGGGGCTGTATCTTACATGATTGCAAACTGAATCTGGTAACAATCAATGTCAACCTTAAACGAAATGTACACCCGGCATATGCTCACACATGTAGTTGTGACTCATTTTTAAAAACACCTGTAGTGGTCAAAACAAGTTTTCATGGATGACAACGCTAGGCCCCATCGTTCGATGGCCGCAAGTGCATATCTGGAGAGCGAAACTGTGACCAGTCTTTCGTGGCCTACAAGAAGTCCAGATCTCAACCCAATAGAGCATCTATGGGATCAATTGGGTAGGTAGGCTCTGGAACCTCCTCCGCAGAACTTTTAGAAGCTCAATTACACCGGGAATGGCGACAGATAACGCTTCAACAAATTAAACGCCTTACTGGCAGTATGCGACGCAGGGTTCAGTCATTCACGCTAACGGTGGCTTTACTCGATATTGACCCTTCGATGGCTAATTATCAATATGGTGTTTATGATTGATGTTTTCAAGTGTCATTGAACAATTAAGTAACAGTTTGGAGCTTTCGTGAGGATAATGTGTATGTAGAGTACTTTGCTCATTGCACAATAAAGACCACTTTTAAAGATGTCCGTTTGTAGTAGGCTCCAAGTAGTTTGAGTACAAAATTTGTGCCATTTCGATATGATACCAGTGAAATAAGCTTAACTGAAATAAAAACTGATTTCAACTGTAATTTAAAAGAGTCTGCATAAAATTGTTGCAACAAAGAAAGGATAATGATAAATATACTTACGCTTGAAAACATCAATTGCACAAAACACGAAAAGTGCTAATGTCCCCATCGCTAACAAAAGTAAAGTACTGATATGAACATAGCTAACATAGAAGGAAGTACTGAAATGAAGTGTGTATAAGAAGTTCAAGTATATCAAGTATACATATTAATAGCAGATGCAAAATATACATGTTGAAGGTCGGTTGTCTCGTGGTTATTAAAAGTGTAATAAAAGTCGGTTTTTAGCGTAAACGATTATCTATATCAAAGTTTGAAAGAAAGTAAATGTTTTAATAATCCACGCCATCGACTTAAACATTTAACAATGTTTCAAATTTGTTGTCAGAAAAATGTAAAATTCTTTAGATGGAATTAACCTATGCTCTATGCTTAATTTCCTTTTCCCGTTAACATCTGATTGCAATGTTTTGGCTTTTCGACATCGCTGATTTGAGACGTGTGTTCGAATTATGCAGGCAAACAATATAATAAGATCTGATTATGTGCAAACAACTCGCAAGATGTCAGATATCTGAGTTTTGTCAGCTCGATAATTGTCGAATACTACATCCTAAATTAACTCACCGATTTAGTTGTTGCTAAGTTCAAACATACGTTAGGAAAGGCGAAGTTCTTAAGACGGGTATAGTTGTATGTCTTTCCCGTAGGTATTTTGAAACCACATGCTAAACGGACTTCTACCATGGGAAATAAAATTCATTGTATCGTTGTCACTTTTGAATTTTATTATGTATGAATTTATCGCAAACTGACGAGGTGTAAAATACGATTTTATGATTTGTTTTGTTTAAATAGTAAAGTTTGTAGCCTATATTTATTATTAAAGACAACCTGATTTTCACGCTAAAAAATTACAGACAGCATTGATGCAATGTCATACAAGAATATTCTGCTATTCTTGAATAATTTAGGTGTTACAGTAATTACAAAAGGGTTTCAATTACTTCAATTAGGATTTAGTGTATCTTGGGACTTAATTACATAAAATACGTAATTGTGTGATTTTGCAATAGAAATACAAATGACAGCTAATTGTATTATAAATAGTTAGTTGTATTATAAAAGTGAAAGAGGGTTAGTCTTCTTTAGAAATTAATCCCCTAACTATTGAATATAACATTAAGTTATTTAAAAATCACATGTGCTGAGACCGTACATAGAACTGCATAGCGTTTGCCCATAAGTTGAATAGTGAAATGTTGGATAACTGGGACGGTCGCCAGTGCTCGACCCACAGAGAGAAAGGCTCCTTACCCAAAACTCTTTACCCTTTCAATGGCAGTCTGAATTGTGTTCCTTGTGACCCATCTCACCCTTTTTTTCGTTTGTTAGTTGTTTGTTAAATTGGTCTCGTCCTTAATATTGCTGAAATACTGCTCGCTGGACGTTAAGCAATCATCCAATCAATCAATCATATACCTGCAAAAATGAGTACGACCATTGTAGTAGTTCTAACAAGTTCAATTCATCGCCCTTACCCATTTTAAATAATTAGGGCCCCGCCACTTTGTGGCGGACTCCTTATAGTGATCAGTCTTGTCCGCCTGTCCGTCTATACCATCTTTTGAGGTAGGCTTTTGATATTTGGAATGTGGGTAGATAAAATCAAGGCGATGTGTCGCATACCGTGGTTGATAAACTTTGACCTTAAGGTCACATTACTGCTTTCTGTATTACAAATTCATGTCCGGGCTGTTACTAATATGCTTTTGATATTTGAAATGTGGGTAGATAATATCAAGGCAATGTGTCGCATGCCGTGGTTGTTGACCTTTGACCTTGTACTTTGACCATAAGGTCACTTTATTGCTTTCTAAATGACAAATTCGTGTCTGAGTTGTAACTTTTTTATCTTTTGAGATAGGCTTTTGACATTTGGAATGTGGGTAGATAAGATCAATGCAATGTGTCGCATACCATGGTTGCTGACCTTTGACCTTGACCTCAAGGTTGGCGGGGCCCACAGAGGTGGGTACCATCTCACTGATATCTAGTTTTGTTTACGATGCCACTTTTCCTTTTTATTTTTGATTTATTGTTTTATTTAACATTTTCTCGTCCTGAATATAGCTGAAATACTGTTCGCAAACACTCAATCAAATTGGTATTTGTCATGGTACATGGTATTATGATTCGCCTCCACGGGAAATTGAACCCGCCGTGTATTTGTGTAAGTTTCATGAGGTGACAGTAACTATAGCAAAAATTAAACCTTGAGTTTAAATTAACACAGGAAAATATTACCCCGGAGTCAAATTTTAGAGGGCTTACAATTCCCTAGGACACCGTTCTGGATTATGACAGTAATATGATAAATGTATATATTTACGTTTAAAATAGAGCACAATGACATGGTGAATCATAGACGTTTGTAAGAACCTAAATTAAGAGAACTTGATATCAAACACTTGACCATTTAACTTTTTACTTATGTTTCTTAAGAAGGATGTTTACAATTATTTAGTTTTGACAAAATTAGCTACATGCGTTTCGCACTGTTACGGTTATTGATAAAAATTAAACAATAATAATTTCTATTGACTTTATGTTTAGATGAACCAATAACAAAAGCAATGAACAAATAATTGAACAATAAGTTTTCCCGTGCTGCTCTTTTTTAATATAGACGGATAGTGTCGTTTGATATCCTTGGACATTTTTTAAGATAAAAATTAACTTGCAAAGGATAGAATGTCCTTTTTTAAAGTGATTTATCAACCAAACCGATATGACACTTTTGAGAATGGTATTCAAATAGAATTCCTGGTTCGTACTATTATTTGATGTCGATATAAGCATATAAAAGCTCGGAAAGTGTCAATTTATGAGATTAATGAATTGGTTTATTGATGAAGCCATAAGTAGAAACCATACTCCCAGCTGATGTCACATGGTCAAGCATAGTTTGCGACAAATAACTACAGGGAGTTCGAAATTTATCTATACTCGTTCTGACAAACTAGCGTTGCATCTCAGATGCATGATAATTAGGAAACGTTTTGACGCAAGACATAACAAAAATCAAACCCACGGGTTCTTCGCAACCATAACAAAGGATTATATGTATTCAAAAAATACTTTTATTAAAAGAATAAATATTACATGTACTATTTGTTTTAGATTTAAATTTTAAAAAAATGTCTTTTAGTATCCAAAACTCTAATATCAAAAAATGTTTTATTGATAAAACGATTGACTAAGTAGCATTCCATTATGGACAAAAATAATATAAACTGACAACCTAATTTCTTAATGCAATATCCAATACCGTTGTCTTTTTAAATTACATATATTTAAACTGTCCGCGTATTATACATGTTTATATATAAAGATGTTTACTTTATTATCGCATAATTTCTAAATGTAGATATGGCTCTAACATATGTTTTGATCTTTACATATAACAATTTGTTTGTTTTGATTTGCACCTAAAGAATTGCACATATTGCATATTATGTCCATCCAAACAGAATCCAGCAGAATGTGTCGAAAGTTTATTACAGTTTTTTCACAATTATGTTGCTATAAAAGATGTACTACAATTACACTAAAATGAGAACATTACTGCATTTTTATATATACTTGTATTGCACTTGATGTAATGCAATCTTTACAATTGCAACTGTAATTCATAATTATATTGTAATTTCGGGTTCAAGGTAAGAAATGTTATATTAAAGTTAAGAACATGAAGTTGCTATTTACTTGGAAAGCAAAAAGGGTAATAAACACATGTACTTTGCCCATTCAAAATAAAAAAAATAACAAACAGACAAAATATCCTCTAACAAACTTCTAGATTTTCATTCAAAATGTAACCTCTAGAAAAGCATTAAAGCATAACAAAGACAAAAGTGTGTTAATCATACGAATACCGAAATAAATGTTTCACGTCTACGAATAATGAAGGAATAAAGCTAACAAAGCATACATATATATATATGTTTCAGAAATCCGCTGGATGAATATATTATATGGTTGTCACAATACTTAGACGTTTGTATATAATTTACTTACTGTGATTGTATGACAAGTAACTTTGTCATCCTATATAATATATACAAAAATGCTGAATTAGATTTCTGTCAAATTACACGTAATATGTATTGGTTACAAAGGTTTCATCGACACACGCTAGTACACATATACTATGTCTATGTCTACGATTCACCCCGGTTAATGAAGCTATATTTTTATATAGCGGATTTGGCCGAGGGGTCTATACCGCTGGACAAAGTGCAGGCGAATTGGTGCCACAGTGTCACAACGGTGTGAGTTCGAATCTCTCTGAGGGAAAACTAAAATTTGACAGTGTTAAAAATCTAATTCTAACAGTGTTGGGCTTAATGTGTAGACGTATATAAATATGGTCAACAAAGATAAAACATAACAATGACAAATTCAGGAAGAAAGTCATACGACAAACAATAAACCAATAGTAAGCAGACCACACCTAATTGAAAAATGACTACACTCAGTTGCTCAGGACAAGTATGCAGTGCTTTAGATCTAGTCCAGTAGTCTAGTTACATATCGTAGATTTAACTCAAACTTGTAGAAGCTAAATGAAACTGCAATTTCACAATAATAAATGTTTTATTGCTATGTCGTAATATTCCCCTGCAGCACCCTTTTATTGATATATCACAGAATATAAGATATTTTAAATAATTTTTCTTTCTCGTTGTGGACGGGGCACAAGGTGTGAAAACGTTTGCTTGTCTTCCATGCCCATCCTTAAGTTGCCTTTGACTTATTATAAGTCCTTAAAGTATAATCCACTAAAGACAGCAGAAAGGCATTTTTATGTTTATTTTTTTAATAAGGGCATCCAAGAAGAATAGGCTTCGGTGCGCTACCCACTTAGGACTTGTAGATTGTTTGTTTGTTTAATTTATGTTTATCGCCATTTTCAGCAATTTTTTCAGCTATTTTTTGGCGTTCAGTCCCGGAGAAAACCCCCGACCTGCGGTAGGAAAACTGGCAATCCTTTTCAATTAAGATTGGAGTCGAGTACACCCTGCCCGCAATGATACTCGAACCCGAAAACCCCGACCTGCGGTAGGAAAACTGGCAATCCTTGTCAATTAAGATTGGAGTCTAGTACACCCTGCCCGCAATGATACTCGAACCCGAAATCTCAGTGTTGACAGACCACGTGAGACGAACTACCTTAACCACTAAGCCATCGAGACCCCTAGGACTTGTATAAAATGTAAATTTCAGCTGTCTGTAGTGTTTAGTTTAAAACTTGATCGCAAAAAGCGAGGCAACTCTTAAATTAATAGATTAAAACTATGCGTGAATTAATTTAACCCCAAAAAATACTTCTGCTGGTCATCACCTCAATGTTACATGTAACATTGTAAACTTCGTCTCGCACACAAAGCTCAATATAAAAAAGTACGCGGAAAATTCTGGAAAACAGCAATCCGCGGTTGTGTGTGTATTTTGACTATGAAATGCAGCAAAGTCATGATTTTCAGCTTTGTAAACACAGAAGAGACAATACGCACGCAGAAATCACTAAATACGAATGTCTGTCTATGTTAAATCCGATAAAGAGTGTGTCAGACAAAAGCAAATAAGTATTTGCATGGTTGGAAATTTAAACTGCAGTTAAATTGAAATAAATTTTTAATAAATTAGGTCATTTGTAGATTAAGGACATTATTAAGCTTATATATTACTGATTGGTGTAGATATGTTAATTAAAAAAAGTAAAGCTACATGGACTAAATGTAAATTCATTTTCTGTTTAAGACTATGTAAATGAAGGAAATAACGAAACACCGAACATAGATAAATTGTCAAAAAGACAATCCCAAAACAAGTCCCATAAATCGGCAAACTCCAGATTAACATAAAAAAAATACAGCAACTACAGCAAATGCTCTGATTTTGTACAGGCATTTCAAAATTAATGATGGGTTAAACCAGTTTCCAGTGCTGTAGTGAGTTGGCTAGTTGATTAAAATAGATGGGTATCATATACCACTAGTCACTAACAGGTGTACCCGACAATCATCGTAGCACATTCACTGTACCCTGAATTACAAAATTTGGAAAACTATCTGCAACAATATTTTCAAACGAGGTAGAATATAATTTTCATATAAGCAGGGGCACACCTTTAATACATGTACAATCTTTCTGTGAAGTTTTAAAGATCTGGGTTAAAAACTTTAGGAGTATTTTATTACACAATTAAAGGTACCAACTGCTGCAAATGTTCTGAAAAGTTTCCAAGTCTGGAAAATTACGAAAAGGTTTTGGAGCATTTCCATAATACATAACAGGTGCACAACTTGATACCCTACTTTCCACGCCTGCCGCCTGCCAAACCGCCCGACTTCACCATACTAAAACCGGGGTTTGCACTTCTTGCAACCCGACCATCAATGCTGAGTTAAATTCGTGTGTTCGATTTATATTAGTAACGAAAATTCCATCGTACACATAGTGTACTATGTCTATATTCTCTACGATTCACCTCTGTTCTAAAGTAAAATATAGGCATAGTTTTACAATGTCCTACTAGTCGCCTAAGATAGAGTTAACCAATCATAAATGACTTTTAACGGCGATTAAACTCGACATAGATTTACATTAATTGCGTATTTTTAGCCTGGACGCGTTGCAACGTTGAGAGTGTTTGTGTACTTCATGTTATGTTTAACTGAAGGAACATTTGCAGGTAATGTTGACGTATTTGGAAAGACATGAAAATTCTAAAGGCACTGAATCACAAAGTGTCAGATTTTCAAGAATGTTTGTGCCTGAATTGTGTAATAACGTCTCTACAGTCTGCACTGAAAAAAACGTATGTATTTGGTGTGTGAATGTCGGAGCTCGGCTGTTTGAGTTGGGAAATCAAGCCTGAGTGTAAGTCTAGTGATGTTTAAAAATTGCTATAACACGTTTAATCCCCATGGACTAGGAGTAGTATAATTGAGTTATAGGTTACTGCCATGGATTAATACAAACGGATCAAATTTCGACATATGCTCCACAAATAGGTGAGAACAATCTGACCTTTTTACATAAACCTTTTTGCGCATAAACATAATATCATAATTGGTTTAATAGCTACAAGTCATGACAGATTAGAAAACTGTCAAAAAATATTCGCATCTAGGTAAAAAGTAACTCCATGTCCGTTTCAGTACGAGTGAAATAGAACTGGTGTATTATCGAGCGATAGCTCTCTTAATTGTAGAGGTATCCTTTAGACTGTAGTTAATAGTTCGGTATATTATTATTCTCGTGGTCTCAAAAAGGTGGAAAGGGGGGGGGGGCGTGCACATAACATAAAACCTCCGGATGAATTATTCAACAATCATGCAACAAAGTAAGGTGAAAAAACATTATATACTTAGGATCAATATTGAAGGGATAGATATATAGCTCGCCTGATATGTCAAACCTAATTACATTATAGTTCATGTATAGTATATTGTAGTAACTGGTTGTAGATAGTCAGGTGGGACAATGCCATTATGGCAACAAAGTAGCATGCAATGGTCTGAGATATGCGTAAAGCTGGCATATGCATCGCATATTTTATGATTCATGACATTAATTTCGAACAACCTAGCACTGCCTCTCCATTCCAATAGTCACATGACGTCTTTCTTTGGTGTGTTAGTGAGGTCACATCAATCGATTGATTGATTGAATGATTGGATGTCTGCTTTACGTCCAACGAGCAGTATTTCAGCTATATTCAGGACGGGAACAAGTTAACAAACAATAAATCAACGGAAAATGGGGGTGGGATGGGTCACAGGGAATACAATTTTGACTGCCACTGGAAAGTATGGAGTTTTGGGTAGGGGCGGAAAATTTAGCCTTTTGTAGCGGCTACAATGAGCCTACTCTTTTTCGCAATCTACAAAAGAGGTCTTTATCGTGCAAGGAGCGTGGCACTCTCCAAACACGTTACCCACTACGGTCCGCGGTCAGGCTTTCCGTATTATCACCTGACAACCCCCGCAACGAAAGGGTCTCCCCTATCCGCCACCTGGGGACGCGCTGGGCTGGTCTGTGGGTCCAGCACTGGGAACCCTCCCAGTATTCACATCAATCGAATGTCGATACAATGTTTTATAGATTGTATGGATCACGTAATCAGTTTTTACATGCATGTTACCTTAAAGCTGGCATTTTCGATGCTCGATATGTGAGCATATCTCAAATGTTACGATTCACGACGTTACGACGTTACTTTGCGCCCAACAGTGCCTCTGTATTTCTGTGGTCACAAGATGTCTTTTATTATTCGTAGGTGACGTCACATCAATATTGTTTCATAGATTGCAAAATAATCTTCGGACAGTTTTGTTTTGTTATTTAAAAAAATTAATTTAATTTTATTGAAGTAAAATTGATTTAATCACTGTCTACTTTTAAATTATTTTTTTGAACTCGACCACAATATTATCTTCTGACAGCTCAGACTGCTCGGATATTGTCCGAAATGGGTTTGTTCATATGGATCACGTGACATTATTTACACACACGCATGTAACCGTAAAGTTGGCATCTGTGATGCTCGCTATGAACGAACAAGCACAGAGCCGATTTGGAATGAACAAATATACATGTATATAGACTTAGGTACCGACTTACAGTACACGAGGATATTTCCCAAAACAGTATTTAAAAAAAAAAATTACATACACATATATGCTCGTCATTTTATTGAATATACGTACAATTTAAGTAAAAAGTATTAAGAAATGTCAACGACATTTCATTGTTTGAAATTTGCTTTTGAGCGTGCATGACGTCGGATTTCTCATTGTGAAGTTTTATTAATTCGAATGTACAGTTTTTAGAAAAATAATGTATCAGGAGTATGTGAAATTATACAAATCGCAGAATTTAGACTAAAAATAACGGCATCATTAACAATAACGATATTTATGGATAACACATAACAAACAGAATCTTTTAAGTCAGTTTTTTCATTTACACAAAAATACAGCTTACGCATGTGCGAACTAAATTTATTGGAATATTAACACGGCTTTGTTTAAATAGCTAAAGCAGGGCGTCATATTAGAATCCTTTTAAAGAAAATATTTAAATTGAGCAGCTGCAGGTTTGGGTATCTTTATACTTGCAAATTTAATTATAGCCGAAATTTAAGAAAGTGGTTTTAATGCAACCTTAGTATATCCTGACGAGATGCTTGGATAAAAACACGGAGAACCAGAGGTGACTTACTATCCCAGAGATGGAGGAAATTGCAATGGGCAAAAAGACAGCTGTGTTTTTCAGTGGTTTCTGGAGAATAGGACAAACAATAAGAACGGAAAAATGCTAAACAAATAATAAACATTGTACATAATTAAAGATTTTTTTAGATTATTGTTTCCAAATTAGTAGATTTGATATAAGAAAAATGAATGTATAGGTTATTTAATTAAAATGGTCAATTTTCAGTGTATTGTTTAATCAAATGTATATGTGGGATTCTTCACGCAGGATATAATGTATGACTTTATACATATACCCATGCCCCCAAAAAGGTTCATACAGAAAACAATCCAGTATAGAATGTGTATAGTTCTTATATTAAAACTTAAGTAGGAACCTATACAAGAACCACTTAACCCAAACAAAAATAATCGCATAGTGAAATAAATGGGTTTTTTGTTGAAATGGTGTTTAACGCCACTTTCAACAAGTTTTCAGCTACTAGTTTGTCGTGGCGTCCAGTTTTTATTGAGGGAGGATGCTAGAGTATCCGAAGAAAACCCAAACCTTCGGTGTCAAAACTGCAAATTCAGGAGTCGAACACACCTTGACTGCAGTTAGATTAAATTCGCAACCTCAGGAGACTAAATGAAAATGTGATGAGGAAGAAGAAAAACAGACAAACTATTTTACACAAATCAAACCAATAAACTTTTTCAAGTGGCCAAGTTTGAACAGCACCGTTGGCAGTTAAAGTTAAGGCAAACTGGACACTTTGGGGTTACCAGATAGAGAATTGACACATCTAGACGATACGAATCGTACACCTTTCGGTGTAAAGGAATCAATACCGGTTACATGACAGGGCACAAGAGAGAATGAACACGTCTTTATAAACGATAAGTATGGGACACGTTTCGGCTTACAGAAGTTAAACGGTCACGTTTGGGCGAGGATTGACGTCAATCGGATACATTAAGGGTATGATACGTTTGTGAGTGTTAAATATATAAGACGGTTTTCTGAGGTTACGGGTAGAATCAGAAACATATTGAACGATACTAGAATAAGTGGAAAGAAGACCGTTCTATGAGACTAATGTTAAACGGTAAATGGGCAAGAATTCCTAGCAAAACAAAAGAAGAGGGAACAAAAATTCGAACACGGGTTTGACGCCCCCCATCTAAACTGTGGATAATGGCCACATCCACACCATAATTTCATGACATGTCACAGTTTCTAAATCAACCCAATGACTCCTATGATATGAACAGTTTTCAATTAACGAACCCTTTTGACAAACATGAGGCAATTGCACCAGCAAATTTCAGTCATATCAGTTCATGAGACATCCATCCTCGAATCTTGTAAATCAACATAACCCACAAATATAAAAAAGGTCAAATCTACCCGTCATAGCGTTCGACATGCTGATGTCGACACTTACTGTACTAAATCAAAGATTTGGAAATTTCAACATCAAACCAGCCAACAGTTGTTAAAATTTGACATTTTACATACTTTAGACAGAGATTGATTTCATCAGAAGATGGGCTTAACGATATTAAATACGACATCGGAACAAAGTATTAAAAAAACTATTCGTTCAAACTGCAACATATTACACAATGAGAAAAGACACCATAATGACATAGAGAGATGATTGTCCGAAGTGGATGAAGACCAAGTTTACTTACTCCGAGAGAACGAAAAATTACACGAGGAACTGTTAAAACAGCAAACACATTCTATGAAATACAAACTGAATTTCGATGGACTTATCGGAAACGAAAATGAGAATACTGAAACGGCTGTAAAGGAGTTAATAAAATCTGAACTAAAAAACGATAACAATATTGTATTTCAAAATGTACACAGATTACACTAAAAACCGAATGATAGAACACCTTGGGCTATAGTTTTTTCCAGATTTTCTCTTTACGCCGATCATGATCTAGTGATTAAAGCAGTCCCATAAAATCTTAAAGGCAAGCCACATAAAGTATATCAACAATACCCCCGTAAAACTGCAGATCACAGGAAAGCGTTATATCCAAAACTGAGACTATAAACGTCGAAAAAGGAGAGTTAAAATGGTAGTTGATCAGCTCTACGTTGATGGAATTTGGTACCCAAAAGGGGAACCTCCCTAAAACATTCAACTACACAGAGATCCGCTCAAGACAGAATTTATGATTAGGACAACCCATCGGATAAACAAAAAAAATGTAAAAATAAAATAAACTGTACTTTTCTAAATGTTTGTGGTGTAAATCCTAATTGTTGTTTCTTGATTTATTTGATGTTGAAAGATATGATATATGTTTTTTATGTGAAACTAAACTAACAGATGATGATATTATTGAAGTACCAATAGGCTATAGTTGTTTTCTGAAAAATATAGGAAAGAATTAGAAAAACACATTTCTTTTATTTTAACTGATAATGATTTTGTTCAATAGGTAGAGATATCTAAAGATATTTCATGTATAAGTGAAAATCTATTTATTGGATGTGTATACATCCCACAAGAACAGTCAAAATATTCATCTGACCATGCTTTCTCAGAATTATAGACGAAATTATATATTTTTCTAAGAAAACACAATTTTTATCTCTTGTGGGAGACTTTAATTCCAAAACGTCTACCCTATAAAATTTTGTAATACCAGACGATAACTTAATAGAACTTTTAGATTTTTAAAATGATAATGAACTTATAACGGAATTGTATGATTTTGAAAATTTACCTAAAAATAAAATCCCTCTCAAAAGATTCTAGAATCGTAGTGTGGTAAACTACCTTATTTTGTTATTCCCTCTATTTCCTGCGACCCCAGATTCTGATATGTTAAAATTTAATCCGATTTTATCTGATGTAAACCAAAGAAATCATTTTCTATTCAACTCTATAGGTACGGTAACTCCTAATACATATAAAACACACAGATAAAAGAATCGAACTATGCGTCTGTTAAGGGGAACCCATCGAAGCGTGAGAAATATAAACATACTTTTTTGATTGACAATGAGAAAAGTATTTGCGATATTAAATTAAATTAGCGAACCTCTTAGATGAAGACTTTCAGATAGAGAAATAAATATTATAGTAGATGATATTTCTAGTGTCTTGGTAAATTGTGCAACCACATCTTTGGGTTATCAGAATAATAAAGAGGTGAACGGAAAACAAAACCATGGTTTACAAAAAACTGTGACATAAAAAGGTAAAATTTTAGTAAAAAGAAAAAACGATGTTTGTATTTTGAAAGACGTTTAACGCCACTTCGGCAATTTTTCAGCTACATTATTATATCATGGCGTCAAGTTTTTATTGCATAAGGGAAGGAAGCCGGAGTACCCAGAGAAAAACCCCGACCTTCGGTAGGAAAACTGGCAATCCTTGTCAATTAAGATTGAAGTCGAGTATACCCTGCCCGCAGTGAGGCTCGAACACACAACCTTAGTGTTGACAGACCACGCGATCAATAGTATAAGAACTACCTTTTTTCTTTATTATAATGATCAAACATATTATACATTCAAAGAAACTATCACGGATAGTTTCATATTACTATTAAGACAATGCCATTATTGCAGATGAAAAACAGTATCACCATTAACCTCAGCAATTGTTCTATTATATTAACAAAATATTTGAGATACAGATTTTGTTTTTTTCATATGACAATAAATTGGTTGGCATATTTTACATGAGACTTAAACAGTGAAAGAAACCACATTTTAACATCTTACATTTTTCCGTAAATACTGAAATGTTGTCTTCTGTTAAAGATGCTTACTATATAACTAACATTTATCTTGATTTTGATTGGCCCAGGGTATCATGAAAAGTATTATGCAGACAGTGTGTTAACCCCTAAGTAAATAAAAATAGACTGATATAAAAAAGTTTTGACTTTTGAGTAGCTAAAAATAGAATATTTATCACTTTTCAGTAGTTAAAAATAGAAATCAACAATAGGAAATTAATTTGATTGGTTGAATTAAAAAACATCAGCCAATCAAAATCATTGTTTTAAAACATTATATTTGTTGACATTGTTTCAAAATGGCTGACGAGCAGCAGACAAGTTTTGCAACTGTCAATAAACAGGAACTTTTTTGCCAATTTTTCATAATTGCTTTAATATATCAATAAATGTTTATTGGAAAATGTTAAATTCTTTCAATTTAAAATGTGATAGTTTACTGTTGTTATTGTTGAAATAAATTGTTATTGTTATCTTATTTTATTAGAGACTTCCAGTGTAAAAGTAAAAACAGTCATATAATAAAACATTCATCGACTTTTATATAGGTTAATACCTGGTTTTATCATCCTTCAAAAATAATATCCACACTCGCCGTTGGCTCGGTGGATATAATTTTTCAGGGTTGATAAAACCAGGTATTAACCTATATCAAAGTCAATAAATGTATATTAGTCTTACAAAACTGAGTAAAACATTTACATACAAATGGTTTACATTATCATCTGTTTGAAGGTATCCTACTTAAATGAGCTGTTGATAACTGAGACTATTAGCATTTTTGCATTTTGGAAAACATCAAATAAACTATCAATTACAAAACTGTGAAATCCTTTAATTTTAGTTCACTACAATGTTAAAACGTATGAAATAAATCTTCTCTATGCTTCTTACAAATTTGACATCTACTTTTCTACACAACAACAATTAATCATTACTATAAATAACTTTCAAAAGTATTTTGTAATTTAATTCAATGCAGGACAAACTACCTTAACCACTCGGCCACCGAGGCCTCTTGAAAAACGACGAAAACAAAGTCTCTTAAAGCAAAACCAAGGGATTAGAGGAGAGAAGTTTATAATAGTTGTTCTTTTTATCAAAAGAAGTGAGAGAATTTTATTCGTAGAACATCAAAAACAGATATTGAAACTCAAAGGAAATTATTAGGTATCGTAACGACTCGCCGCACTCTCGAGTCGCCCCATCACGAGTCGCCCCATGTTAATAACGAGTCGCCCCACATTTAATAACGACTCGCCCACTAAATAACGACTCGCCCCACATATGTAGTTAAATATATAATATAAGTTTATAAATTTAATATTTTAAAATATATTTAAATATATTTAATTAAATGTATACCATAAATTATTAAATTTGCATATATATTTTATTGCTAGGTGTTTTAATTGGCGGTGGATCTCTTGAGATTAAAGTGAACTCATCACTTCTTTAATTAATTGTGATAATTATAACTGAATATTTGTTTTTTTTACAATCGTGATTAACTGTGATGGGAAGGGAGAAAGGAACAAAGGGGAGAGAGAAAGGAACAACGGGTAGAGAGAAAGGAGAAAGGGTGAGGAAGAAAGGAAAAAAATGAAAAAGAGGGAGGCAGTACTAGTATATTCTTTAATTCGTACCTGAAAATTATTTAATAAGTGCTAATTCATTGAATGTTATTTAATTGAAAAAAAAGACTAAAATTATTTACATTAAAATTCGGTAAAGAGATAAATTGCATCCAAATGATCAGAATTGTTTACTGCTAGTATGCAGTAAGGTTTTTTTCCCAAAGCGTATGTCTGTCCCCTTTACATATTAACTACAATCGTTGTTTTTATGGTCTCTTGTTAACTGTCTCGGTGTAGTTTGAATACGCAAGCACGTTAGATATTTGTTAACAACAAGACAACCTTGTATTTTTAAACTTTTAGAAAACTGTTTTCAATAGTATGTAAGATTAACAGTATTCTACACTTTAATTTACAGGCAGCATTTAATAGTTTTACATTTAGAGGAAGATGCGATTAATTAAAACACCGAGCAGAATATATACGCAAATTTAAAAATGTATACTATGAATGTATTTATTTATATTATATAGCAAACCTATGTACCAAAGATGGGATTAAGGCACTTCCACTGCCCATAGAAGAACTTCTGACAGATGTTTAGTTTCACTTCAACAGCAGCACCAAACGCAAGGAGATTTACAAGGAATTTCAACAATTTACCGATACATACCCACTTAAGCTTCTAAAACATTGCAGCACAAGATGGCTTAGCCATCAGAACTGTATAACAAGATTTTTACAGCAATGGCTAGCCTTACAAAGTTACTTTGCCAGCCACACTGACAATAAAAAAGCCAGGCCGTGTTCAAAGATGTAACACCAGTCTACACAACGATGAAATGCATCTCTACTACCTTTTCCTAGATTCAATTTTACCAATCCTGAATGAATTCAACACCACATTCCAGAGCGGCATCTCAATCATTGGTCACCTACACACAGAGATGCTTCGAATTTTGAGAAAATTTTTGACTAAATTCTTTCTAACCAAAGTTATAAGCACATACTAAGACCTGACCCAAGTGGACTATTAAAACCTAGACAACCAGCATTCAGACACCAACATCACCATTGGCATGGATACCAGACAGTACATTAACTGCAGCAACTCTGTCCAAGTTCTTTAAGTTTGTTAGGAAATTTGACCAATCAGTTACCAAAAAGATGTTACAGAAATTTCCTTTTGATGACAACACACTTCGTACTCTAGTCTTCCTCAATCCTAACACTAAAGACAAAGTCACAACAGATGATATTGTCGCCCTAGCTAGAAGGTGTACATCTGAAGTTCCTACAGCAGAAGTTGAAAGTGAAGCACTTGAGTACTTGGCATCACCAAAGGCAGAGCTACCACAGACAGATGCAGAAACACCACTTGACACATTTTGGACCAAGATGGCAACACAGAAACTACCAAATGACAGACTACAGTACAGAAATCTAATCACATTGGCCATTGCATGTCTGTCAATTGCTCACTCCAATGCAGACCCAGAGAGAACGCTCAGCATGCTGAAGAAAATACAGACAGCGGACACAACCTGTCCAGCAACACAAGATATAGTTTACTAAACTTAACACCAATACCATCTGATGTGAATTTACGCCTACTAAAGAACTACTGTAAGCAGCAAAATCAGCTTCAAACATTGCAGATAAGAACTTGTGAACTTATTTGATGCCAAATTTAGTGCTTCAACCAGTTATGCTTTGAACTTTTGTGATACTTGTTTAGTACTTTAGTAAAAAAAATTATTATTATTGATTTATTGCCTTAAAAATGTGCTAAACAATGAATGAACAAAGAAATATTTATAACACTTTATTATTCTTTTTATTTCCTCTTTTGAAATCATCAAATCTCACACGAAAAGTAAGTCCAGTCTCACACCTTGGGCTGGGAGAAATATAACATGTATGCAATTAAGACATTATTTGTTGTATATAGAAGAATAAAGAACCAACCTATTACAGCAGATCTGCAATTAAATTTGTTTTATTATTTAGTGGAATCTATCCAATTATATGAGGCGGAGGTTTGGGTTTCGAAAAAATTTCCAGCATTCAAAAAATTCAATAGCAGATTTGTAAACAAGATTTGGCAGGTTAAAACAACAACACCAAGCTATATGACATATGGTGAACTTGGTCGCTATCCTTTTTTAATAAATATAAAACTTCGTATGGTTTCTTACTGGTACTGGTACTAGTGAAAAGAAACTAAGTTCGAAATTGTATTACCGTGTATACCGTATATACAAGCTACATAAAAATGGAAATATCTATTCCAACTGGATAAATTTTGTAGAAAATTTATTTAAAGAAACTGGTTTTTGGTATATTTTGAATCGCAGCTTCCTTTATGTGAAAAAAGGAATTTAAATTTTATTAATATTTGGTAAGATTATTAAAGTCTGACAGTGTTTATATTGCAAAGTTTGAAGGTAGAATAACACAGCAAAAAACGTCAATTTTGTGATCTTTGTGATGAATTTCATACATTGTTAAAATGCCAAAATAACAAAATTATAGCGATAAAATACAAGTATGTTCCAAATTATTACTTGACTCTACCTAGTCTGTGCGTTGTCAATAAAGTTCTAAGATTCTACATTTTATAGTCCGATGCTAGTTTTGTGATTTGTCGGATTAACGTCAAAAAGCGGTACGATTATTCATTCTAAACTGATTGATATATATTATAAAAGCAGAAATTAAATCTTTCGTTTATTCAGAACATCTTTGGTTTGTCGATGATTTATAACAAGTAAACAATTATCAGGAAATTCTCACCCCGACGGGATAAAATAAGGACACTGCCAGGGTTCTGCAGTCTTTTCAGTATACTCTTAGGTGACATAACTTTACAGTAGAGACTGGCATCTTGTTTTTTGCCCATTCTAGGTTGTTTTCATGCTAAATCATTACTTTGGAAGGAATGTTAAGCCAATCAAATGGTCAAATGAAAGAATTTGTAAAGTCATATATTAATCTCTCGTCTTCTTCTTTCAGAAGTTTTTGTTCATTTACTAGTTTCACCTTTGTATTTGTCCACAACAGGTGTAGTAGAATGGAAAATGACATGCTTCTATTAAATTTTATCAAATTTAAGTATATCTTATTTCACCTACTTGAAGTGGAATCTTTGCTTTAAATATTTCTAATAACGCTTATAATTATAATTAGTTATGTTACGAACTGCTCTTATTTTTGATAGAGGAAAGGCAATTATATACCATATATGTCCCTATCGAGGGATTAACATAAGTAATAAAATGTACGATTGATTTTAATATTTTATTTATAATTGACAAAATGAAACTTTAAAAATATAACGTATTTATCACATTTATTAACAAAATAATAGTAAATTCTTTAGTCGATATTAGCGTTACGTTAACGGCTGAGATAACTTCACAGACGGTCCCAGTTATCTTCTGATACGGACAGAGTTGTCTTCTTATACAGTCCGACGAGTTGTCTATAAACTAATGCAGATGTAATGATATGAAAAGTATGTTCATATATAGAAAAAGTATATAGACAATGTATGTGCATATCTATACTTCTAAAATTATAGACCACTTTTTAAAGCACGTATCACAAATCAAAGAGAAATAGCGCAGTATTAACCCATATAAGGTTACATGCAGTTAATGTTGCATATGCAAAATATTTAATTTTTATATCGATTATTGCTTTAAATAATTAGCAATTAACGATAAATTACGGCGTAAATTTGTAACGGATACGGTCCTTCCTTACATTTTAAAATTTATTTCCGGGGAGAGGAAAACCAGTGAGGAGTACAAAACAAGCCAACTGGCAACTATTAAATTAGATGGCATTTATTACGAGGTAAATTTGTAATCAGTGAAAGCGTAAATTTAGTTCTTTTTTAATGATCACAGTGAAAATAAAATCTGTATGACCTACCAGACATGTCTGGTGAAAATCACTTCGATTCCAATCATTTTCTTGAAGTGAGCCGGCTGAATCTAAACAAGAAAGAACTGTTTGCTTGCTTCACGTGACGGAAGTCTACAGCTGTATTTCGTACTTCAATATGTTTAAGGTTGCATGCAGTTGATGTTGCACATTACAAATATTCGATTAAGTCGATTATTAACGGGTTAAAAAAATCCGTCTTTCTAGTATAGAAAAAGTATGTTCATATAGAGAAAAACTATGTGCATATAGAGACAAAGTAAGTGCATATATAGAAAAAGTACATAGACAAAGTATGTGCATATAGAGAAAAAGTATGTGCATATAGAGAAAAAGTAAGTGCATATACGGAAAAAGTATGTGCGTATACGAATTAGTATGTGCCTATAGTTAAAAAGTATGTGCATCTATAGATTAGCATGTGCCTATAGAGAAAAAGTTTGTGCATATAGAGAAAAAGTATGTGCAAGTACACATAAGGCAGTTACGGCGCTCCATACGTTCTTTAATGAGGCATTCATTGTAATGTGACTTTCATACAAACACAATGTTGTTAGAAGCATTGTCTGGAGGGACGGTTACATATTTGTTATAAAGGGAAATGAGGCACCTCATAAAATCTTCGTCTTTGAATATGGTTCTAAGACAATCATGCAAAATTCATGCAATGTCAATTATTCTTAATTTGACGTTGTTCCTTATTGTCCTTGCCCAGTTAGACATTGTATCTAATTTTGGGTCTTGTTCCCTTTCTCTCTTAATCCAAATATAAATTTAAAAATTAGAGACGCTAAAATGTCTCTTGTGTTTAACGTCGTTAGTGATATGAATAGAAACAAGATTTTACGTCGAGACTGGCTTGTCTAACATGGCATTATGCTTTATTATGATTAAGGTTTTTTGGTAGTCACAAATACTTTTAATGCGCTTGATGGAGATATCCATACATCCATATGAAAGCAACAGTTAGATTAGCAAATATTGCAGTTTTAACCCCTCAAACAGCTACTTATCTGTTTGTTGTAAAAGGAAAGTAAATTCTGATTGTTATAAGATTTGGTTGCAGAACATTAGTTGTTAGAATGTCGAATAGACAAAATGCAAGTATGCGGTAATAAATGTTAAAAAGTTTCCAAATTGATGCAATTTTATTTATAAATGTGTTTTGAATCAGGCAGTACTAAATCCTCGTTTACAAATATAATGGAATCAAAGATTATAACGTGTAATACGATTGGAGCGCGTTTTGCTAATCGACTTGTAAGTGGCGCTCAAAGTTTTTGAGCACTTCACACATGTTCATTGAAAAAAAAGTCTGCTAACTATTTCAAACACTTTCCTATTTGAAATTACAAATTTTCTTGTCGGCATTATATTTACTAACCTTTCTTTTAGACGGTTAATGTAATTATAATAAACAAACACTATTGGTTTCGTCTGTTATGTATTGCTAAACCGAAGTCAAAGGAAGGGTAGAAAACTCTAAAACAAACCTGTAATGTACACATTCGTAGTGTTTATATTGTATTTATATTTAAATTTTAGTTTATTCTATTTATTCCTTGTCTCCGGGTTTTTAAATCTTTATCAAATAGTTTGTTCACTGCAAACGTCAATAAATTTCTTTCCTAGCGTTTTAAGCAAATGTAAAACTACTTTTGGTACAAATAAAGGTAATAACCTAATACCTAACACAAAGGAAACTGTTAAAACAGACATTCCACAATTTAAAAATCCATTAAACCTGTTAACTCGAGAACCAACAACCAAAAATATAGCAACTACAGCAATGGTCCTGACAGTACAGGCATTTTTAAAGAAATGGTAAGTTAAACCAGGTTTTATGGTATGCCAAACCTCCTGCTTTCATTACCATAGTGTTGTTGAAAATGATGTGTATCATACACCACTTGTCAGTATTAATAATCCAATAATCATCTCAGCACGTACAATGACTAGACTGACCAACAATGAAACACAAAAAATCGTTTAAAGTTATACATTTAGCGACGAGCATTAGTACAACTGTATTTACCATGGTTTTTGTTGGGTTCGGGTTACTCTCTTTCTGTTTTTGTGTTGTGTTTTGTCTATATTCGGATCTGTAACTGTCCCTTGACTCTTTGCTCTTGTTGTTCGGTCGGTTTTCTTTGCTATTTTTCTTGATTGTAAAAAATTGCGATATTAAATTATTATCAGTATTATTTTAAGTAAATAATCAAGGTTTATTTACAGTAAATAAATGCGCGTATTGTATGAAGAAAACATTGTGTAGCCTTAACGGTTTTAATTCAAAACTCTCTAACATTTATGTGTAATTAATTAGGATTTGTTTGTTTGTTTGATGTTTAACGCAACTTGTTCAGCTATATCATGGTGTCCAGTTTTTATTGGGACAGCAAGCCGGAGTACCCGGAAGAAAACCCCCGCCATGCGGACGGAAACTGGCAACCTTATTAATAAGGAAGAACATTTCTTATTAAATTAAAAATACATACACTTCCTGAAAGTTTCATGATCAGTTATATGTGTATGTGTTGTGTAGACCATCCTGTATATGTTATAGTTTTCAATATGGTGATTTATCTTCTGTGTTTATTTATTTTTCCAATTGGTGAGTCTATTCTACAGATTAATCATTTAAACATCACTTATTACATATTTAGATAGGTTGTTTAATATTCTATATACTATGAAGCTGATATTAAATGGTTATTCATAAGGGATCAATTTATATAATTGGTTTAAGTAGAGGTATAATACATAGCTTGATATAAACAGAAATATATAATGCAGTAATTGTCTGAAAAGTATCTAACTAACTAATGAATATATTTATAAAACATAATTTATAATTCATTTGGTTTAACCTTAAGACACTTTATTTATTGGAAATGACATTAATGCAGTTGTTTAATACATTTGTTTTATGCCTTTGAAGAAATAACTTTGCAATATGACATTGTTTGAATAATGCCAATTTTGTCCTTGATCTGTTTGATCAGTATGAATTTAAAGTATCCTTCAATCCTGCAGTACTCTAAAAATTCACATAAAACAGGAAATACTTAAGGTAGATTATGGATTAAACAATTTTTGTAATAAACTTACAAAAGTTGAGTTTTTGCTAATATATAGGGGTCATTGATCATCAAAAAGCGCAATAATTCATTAAAACTATTAACTTTATATCATTTCCACATATTCACTTTTCTTAATCCAATCTTTAAATATTAAGAACAAATATAGGTCGCCTTCTACGGTTTTATTAAAAAAAAATAACAATTTTGTTGTAGAAACACTAATGAAGCCTGTTGGTCAGGCGAAATATTTGTACAATTTTTAAAATGTAAAACTTTGTTTTCGCTTTAATTGTGTATCTAGATCTTGTTTTAAATTTTTTTAAACGAATATATTAATATCATTCTTTGTGAAATAGTTCTGTATAATAAAAAGGGTATCGTTAATAATTTTGAAACAAATGCCTATTAAATGATAAGCATACAATTTTATAATTAAATAATAACACACATCATCCCTAAGTTAACATAATACTGTTTGATTTGAACCTATCATTACTCAAATTTCTCGGTATTACATCTGGAACAATGGTAAGCTCTCTCCTTATTCTCGCTGTAATATTGTCTTTACAGGCAGATTATGCATGCAATATCTGCACACAAACAATGTTAAATAAGAAAATAAGTATCGAGCAACCGGATACAAATGTCCTCGTCCTATATATTCTTTATAAAGATGGTCGTTGAAATACTCATAAAAAATGTGTAAACTATATATATATATATATATATATATATATATATATATATATATATATTGTCTATTTTTATATGCCCAACATCTGATTGTATTTCAACATTGGATCTTTAGAAATGCACGAAAGATACATAGTTAAGATAAATGATATTTATAAGTGTCTAATGAATTAACAAAACAATGTCGTTGTAATTTCCACTCTAAAATCATCTGTACACACAGATTAGATTTTTGAGCTGTCCCACCTCGGGAATCGAACTCGTGTCAGTTTATAACATCTATGGCTACTGCGCCTAGCATGTAAAGACAGAGGTGTAACCTCTAGACCAGATCCGTCAGCTAAAAAACGGAGTTTCACTGGCCTAATGTTACTTTTGGTTGAACATGTCATTTACATTCACAATGTTTTTGTGCGACCTGAGCTTTAACTCCGTTTTTTAGCGGACGGATCTGTTGTATGTGTAGTAATATGATTTGGATCGTTTGGGGTCCATGTACATGCAAGTTACAGAGTTGATACATATAATTTTGCAAAATACTGTTAGTAAACATGTTAAATAATCATACACATGTACATGCCTTAATACAACTTGAGTTTTAACCTACAAGAAATTTAGGTCATCATCTTTCCATCCAAGGTAGCATAGGTAGCTCCAAGTATCCATTATATCCACATTCAGGCTCAAAGGAAGACAAACTAACTTATTCTCTTGAAATGACGATTATTTTTCTTGAAAATACCAATGTGCAAATGCTTTGAGTCTATGGTACTCTGAAAAAAAGTTGTCAAGATGAAATAAACTAAGCACATCACACACATAACAGTTGTTTTCTCTTCTTTCTTGAACAATGGCTATCTTTTTGTTTTTCAGTAAAAAACAACTGGCCTTTTGCTGACTAGAGACACTAATGTGTAGTTTTCGAGGAACATGTCTACAACTTGTTTTTTCCATTTCTTTTATTATCTTTGTTGCTTGGGCAATTGGATTGTGTGCTTTTCTCATTGTTTTCTTTAACTTCTGTAAATGATTTACAAATTGGAATGCAGAGAGATGTTCCAAAGTTTTCAACATCATCAGCAATATGAATTAACGAGTGCACATTGTAGGAAACAAATGTTTCGCCATACATCATTTCAGAAGTTTTTACAAAATATACCAAAAGCTTTCGAGCATATGCAATATGTTCATTTCTGAAATTATTGTCATTATGAAGAAGAATAGACATCGCTACAGTTAACGACAAAAAATGTTCATACAAATGCCTGGTAATAATTGTTCGTAATACAAAAGGTCCTGTGTACAGTAAAACTGAATTCTGTAGCTTTCCATCTATCCAGGTAAACAAGTGAACGTGGTTGACGAGCAAACTCTCTCGGCATTTTATCATTCAAGGCAATTAATTTCTCAGAAAGAAGTTCCAATTGTTGGTGTGAAAGTCTGCATTTACGTGGCCCAGTCTTAAAAACATAAATATACGCTTCACAACACCAAGACAAAGTATAGGTGCATAACCTCTAGAGGAAATAATTTGATACAAGATATTCCAGCACCTATTAATGATGACATTTCAATTTGGTGGTCCTTGTACTCAAAGTTATTAAAAGAAGTTTAAGATCTTAAAGCTGGCATTTCATCAATATTTGAGATTCCAAAGATAACTCGTCCTTCCCATTTTCCCCTACTAACACATCTTTCACATGCATAATAGGCATTATGTCCTTTAGTGCATTTAAAAAAAGCTCTTGCTGGTGCATCACACACGAATGCTTTGACTGACATTTTTGTCTAAAAAATTAATGCCATTATTGAGAATTCCTTGCAATTCAGCAAAAAATCTTCAAGGTATCCAGAAACAGAGTTTGGTTTAGAGTTCCCGCAGTAAAAAGCAACAACAAAAGGCTCAAACTGTTCTACAGCACACAATATTGGCCACATTTGAACATTTGAAGATATAAATAAAGGCATACCATATAGATAGTCACCACCTAACTTCTTTACAACATCTTTTTCACGGGGAGTTTGTAGAAGAGAACGTGAATCTTTTGGAACTCTTAGACCATGAATTCTCAATATTTGTAGCAATTCATTTAACGAGGAGCGCGTGCATCCATTTTTATTTGCCCATTCTGCTAAATCTTTTACAATATCAGGGCTAGAACTATCAGATGAGCATGCACCTAAATCATTATGGTATTAACTTTCAGACTCTGAACCTGTTAATATATTACTATCCGTAAGTTCTTGGTCTTTTCGAGGATTTTCATCTTCAGCATTGCTACTAGTATTTATTATGAAATTGTTGTGCAAGTCAGAAGCATTAGAACAATAAGCTCTCCTTTCAGTATTATTTGAACTGTTTTCCTCGTCTTCACTTGAAAAGGCCAGTGAATCTGCAATAGCATGGTATCTCCTCCATCTCCTTAAATAAGCCATGCTGTTATAGTGCCAGTACTGTTAAAAGAAAAACATGCATAAGGAAATGCTAGAAGCCTAAATTTAGTTTAGTACTACATGTTCAAAAACAAAGCCTTTTGTAGATCTCATATTACACTTTTTGAAATCAACAATTATTTTCCACGGTTAAACGGCGTTTTGAAATAAGGCTAAATTTTCATTTTGATAGATCGAATTTCCATAAAAGTCAGCCATTTTTGTTTCTAAAGGGGTCTAACGTTGTTTACAAACATTCGTCTGCTTTTGTGACGTACAATGGTATTCGGAAAACCCGCGAGACTTTTCCCGCCTCAACTGCAGACGACATTACACGAAGGATTTCGAACAGACAACAATGGAATTTTCCCTAACGTACACTTCCGTTGAAGACAAGGTCAAATTTTAGTATGGAAAATCGCTGTATCAAAATGAAAATTCAGCCGCATTTCAGAACGCCGATTAACTGTGGAAAATAATTGTTTATATCAAAAAGTGTAATCTGAGGTTTACAAAAGGATCATAAAGTAAACCAAACGCGGTAGCAGTTTTTCATTTTGTCATGCAAACACCCGTCGGAAAGACACGGTAAAGTTTACTATAGTGACGGCAGCTGTAGTTTTTTTAACAGTAAGTAAAAGGGGTGATAAATCATGTAAAACTGGAAATGGGCAAATTGTTGACTATTTCTTTAGACGAATTATATATATATTATAAAGGTTATAAAGTACAAAGGTCTTTATGTACATGATTTCATACAATTTTCCACAATTTCAGGTTCACTACTAGAACTATATTACTTCTTAAAGCCAACTCGCCCCGCGCCAGACCGGCAAAATCAATGATTGTTCAACACTGCATGACAACTTTAATTTTTTTTACGCAAGACCAATATTTACGTCCCACCTACGTTTGCATATGTAAGGTTAATATGAGATGTAAACAGTTCATTCAACTTACCGTTTAACTCTCTTCTTGAATGAAAAATATACAAAAACGTTTGCTGTATTCACGTATGCCGCCTTTCAAGTATTACAGATGTTTGCGCATGAGAAATAAAAAATGGAGTATTCCCGTATGATTCCGCGCGAAATTAAAAAACAATATACGTATGCCTGCGTTATAATTAGCTCCAACTGTCTCAAAATCCCATTTGATGATATAAGCAATAAATTTTATTTGTCTCAAGTATATAGGATATTTTTATTTACCAACAAAGACTCATAAATACAAATAAGAATCGGTTTTAATATACGGATCCTAGAAAATTAGTTCATTCTGACTAATAAAAATGCAAATAAAATTATAAATCATAAATAACGGGTTTATAAAATACTTACGCTTCGTTTTATAGTGACGGATTTCTCGGCTTCCACTAAAGGAATGCTTTTATATTTGGTATGTGCATGACTGCCTAAGTGACTTCATTAATTGTATATAGAATAGATGTGTCATTGTGAAATATATTCAATGTTTAATAAATGTTGCAAATTCTACGTCGAAAATATTACGTAGAATAAAAATTGAATCAATGTTGACGGTTCAACGTTGAGCTGCTTACGTTAAATAAACGTTGAAATTAAGTTGATCAACCTCTTAACTTTAAATCTATGTTGATTCAACATAGATTCAACATGCTGTGTCTGCTGGGTTTGTAGCTGTCCTAATAAGAATTTATTACCAGTCCATTTTATGGGTGATAACAAAGTTTCTTGGTATTCCCACATGCAATATTGGAACAGTTGAGAACCTTTTTCACAGCATAAACAAAATCTTCTCAGATCGACAGATACCATGGTCTAATTGCATTGGTTATTCCAGCGACAACGCAAATGAAATGATCGGCAATGACAACAATGTACTGTCCCTAGTTAGAGTCGCCAACCCAAACATCTTTGACCATGGATGTGTATGCTGCTTGGAAACATATGTACCAAAGATGGGATTAAGGCACGTCCACTTCCCATAGAAGAACTTTTGACAGATGTTTAGTTTCACTTCAACAACAGCACCAAACGCAAGGAGATTTACAAGGAATTTTACCGATACAGACCTACTTAAGCTTCTAAAACATTCCAGTACAAGATGGATTAGCCCACAGAACTATATAACAAGATTTTTACAGCAATGGCCAGCGTTACAAAGTTATTTGCCAGCCAACCTGAAAATGAAAAGCCAGGCCGTGTTCAAAGATGTAACACCAGTCTACACAACGATGAAATACACCTGTACTACCTATTACCGGATTCAATTTTACCAATCCTGAATGAATTCAACACCACATTCCAGAGCGGCACCTCATTGATTGGTCACCTACACACAGAGATGCTTCGACTTTTGAGACAATTTTTGGCTTAATTCGTTCTAACCAAAGTAATAAGCACATACTCAGACCTGACCCAAGTGGACTATTAAAACCCAGACAACCAGCATTCAGAACCAACATCGCCATTGGCATGGATACCAGACAGTACATCCACGAGAAGGACTTAACTGCAGCAACTCTGTCCAAGTTCTTCAAGTTTGTTAGGATGTTTGACCAAGCAGTTACCAAAAAGATGTTACAGTAATTTCCTTTTCATTACAACGCACTTCGTACTCTAGCCTTCCTCAATCTTAACAACAAAGACAAAGTCACAACAGAAGATATTGTTGCCCTAGCTAGAAGGGATACACCTGAAGTTTCTACAGCAGAAGTTTAGAGTGAAGCACTTGAGTACTTGACATCACCAAAGGCAGAGCTACCACAGACAGATGCAGAAACCCCACTTGACACATATTTTACCAAGATGGCAACACAGAAACTACCAAATGACAGACTACAGTACATAAATCTAAGCACACTGGCCATTTCATGTCTGTCAATTGCTCACTCCAATGCAGACCCAGAGATAACGTTCAGCATGCTGAACAAAGTACAGACAGACAGAAGACACAACCTATCCAGCAACACAATACATAGTTTACTAAGTGCCAAACTTAACACCAATACCATCTACTGTAAATTTAAGCCTACTAAAGAACTACTGAAAGCAGCTTCAAACATTGCAGATTAGAACTTGTGAACCTATTTGATACCAAATTTAGTGCTTCAACAAGTGTTGATTTGAACTTTGGTGATACTTATTTAGTACTTTAGTAAAACTTTTTTTATTGTTATTGTCTTATTGTCTTAAAAATGTGCTACACAATGAATGAACAAAATAAAATATTTATAACAGTTTATTATTCTTTTTATTTAATCTTCTGTTTGGAACAGTCTATAAAAAGAAACATATAACAAACAACAAAATTACCCAATGAAAACACAAAATATCGCAAAAAGAGTGTGGATTAAAAATCTCACACAAAATAATCAAATCTCACACAAAATCATCAAATCTCACACAAAATTAGTTCCAGTCTTACACTTTGGGCTAAGAGAAATATCACATGTATGCTTATAAGAAATTATTTGCTGTATTTAGAAGAATAAAGAACCAACCTATTCCAGTAGATCTGCAATAAAAAAAAACTTGATTATATAGTGGAATCTATCCAATTATATCGGGGGAGGTTTGGGTTTCGAACAAATTTCTAGCATTGAAATAATTCAATAGCAGTTTTGTAAACAAGATTTCGCAGGTTAAAACAGCAACACCAAGCTATATGATATATGATGAACTTGGTCGCTATCCTTTATCAATAAATATAAAAATTCGTATGGTTTCTTACCGGAAGTGACTGTAAACTAGTGAAAACAAACTAAGTCCGAAATTGTATAACCTTATTCACATTCACCATAAAAATTGGAATATCTATTCCAACTGGTTAAAGTTTGTAGAAAATGGATTTAAAGAAACTGGCTTTAGGTATATTTTTGAATCGCAGCTTCCTTTATGTGAAAAAGTTAATTTAAATTTGATTAATATTTGGTAAGATTATTAAAGTCTGACGGTGTTTATATTGCAAAGTTAAGATGGAATTACACAGCAAAAAACGTAGATTATGTGATCTTTGTGATCTTAAAATTGGTGATGAATTTCATATGTCATCCGTTATACATGTTATAGACCAATGATAGTTTTGTGATTTGTCGGATTAACGTCAAAAAAGCGACGGAACGATAATTCAAACTAAACTATATATATATATATATATATATATATATATATATATATATATATATATATATATATATATATATATATATATATATATGTATTGCTTTAAATATTTTTAATTATATATATTGTAAAAGTAGAAATTAAATATTTCTTTTATTTACAACATCTTTGTTTTGTCGATGATTTATAACAAGTAAACAATAATCAGGAAATTCTTATCCCGACGGGGTAAAATAAGGACACTGTCTATTTTCAGTATACTCTTAGGTGACATAACTTTCCAGTAGAAACTGAGATCTTGTTTTTTTTTTTGCCTATTCTAGGTTGTTTTCATGCTAAATCATTACTTTCGAAGGAATTTTAAGCCAATCAAATGGTCAAATAAAAGAATTTGTAGTGTCATATATTAATCTCTCGTCTTCTTTCAGAATCTACAAAGTTTTCTTTCATTTACTAGTTTCACCTTTGAATCTTTCCACCACATGTTACAAGAATGTAAAATGACATACTTCTAAACATGAATAAAATGCGCAATAAAAAATATTCTTGCAAGGTAATACAAGTAGTCCGATGTGAGATTTGGGGGATAGTATATAAGAAATTGTATACAAATCGATCCATTTGTTCGTTAGGTTGGGTTTAAAGTATAAAAGTATTTTGTCTTGTACAGCTATGGCAAAAAAATTCAACAATGACATCTAGATACATAGCCTTTATTTAGGATATAAATATGACTGTCATACAAATGGAAATAAGATTATGTATAAATGTGAACACATTACAATGATGCCATATACCAGAACATAAACGATATTAATGCACCTTAATAATCAAGTTTTCCTACCGAATCTTTTGTTTTTTGATACATCGGCTTTCTCTCCCCATTAAAACATGAGTCCAAGATATAGCTGAAAAATTTCAGAAATCACCATTAAAACAAAGAAGAAAACTCATATATAAAAGTTACGTTTTGAGAAGATGTATTTATTTGCTTGGAAACGCGTTACAAAATCTTATTTTCTAAAAGATGTTTTTCGTCGAAGAATCAATTTTAAAATAAGAAAAACCTATGTAACTCAATGACAACGCACGGTTCAAAATTCAGACAGAAGGTTTTCAGCATCGCTTTAATAGGCAACTCTCACATTAGACAAAATATCAACATAAATAGTTTACCACGGACTATCGCAATTCGGTGACGCTAAACTAATTTATTGTTGTTACTTTAAAATAGAATCATATAAAATTAAATACGATTTTGTGTAAGTATATAACTCGTCTTTGACTAAAATAAATATTGGTCTTTAGTCACTTTTGTACAAATATCGCATAACCGGTGTTAATTTCGTTACATCTTATTATGATGATGAACCTGACGGAATCGACCCTGAGTTTTCGAGGATGATATGTCAGTGTTTTGGTTGAGTTTACTCCAATAAAACAACAATCATACCATAAAAAAACATTATACACATCTTAATTCTTATACTGTTAAAGGCAACGAACACTGCAGATCAATGTACCTTTTTCTGGCATTTTAAATACATCATATTTTCTTATTTCAAATGTAAAACAGAACATAAAAAATATTAAAATAAAAATGAAAACAGATGCGTGCAGTCAACATAAAAGCCTTTTACATTGATTATAATCACATAAAGATATATATCTGATATATATCATTATTTTCAGTCAATACTATTTTCTTAGTTTTAAATGTTGGTCCGGCCAAAAGAGGATGTCTAAATGGTCACAGCCTTTCCAAGGTTGAAAAGGTAGCACAGATAAAAAAGATATATTTAAATAACCCCATAAATAAACCCTACCTAATATTTTTAATAGCTTATTTACCTTTTAATTTCAATTGATAACATACAGTTTATTAGACAAAACATATTGCAAATACACAACTACAATTAAAAAAAACATTTTTTTTCCAAAAAGAACGTTATGGCCTACCAGATTGATAAATTGCTAAGTAGCACGGTGCTCATGCACGGTCACGGTTTCTGTGTTCGTGGACACATGACAGTTCGATTTGCATATTACACTTAAATATCTAATGTATCACCCTATAGAATAGAGTTTCATTTGTCGTTGTATTTTCCCGGATGAGATTTTTTTTAATAATATTTATCAGTATAAATATTTTTAGCCACGGTTTAGTGAGAACATTATAAATGAAGACCCGGAAAGAAACTATTTTACTTTAATCATGCACAGTTTATATTCAGTTGGCTTTGTAGTATCAGAGATTAAAACAAGTGTGGACACAGAAAAATGTCTCGCCTGAATTCCGCATCAGTAACGAAAAAAATTACGTCATAAGCATTATGTAAATAGCATTAAATTGTTATCATTTAAAATATACAACGCATGGTTACAGAGTAATGGACCCAATCCAAAAACTTTCACTTAGTCACTGGACCATAAAATTGGTCAGTTGAAACCTACGAGATTTCAGTTACTAATCATTAGCAATCTATATACCAAATACTGTCATCCTACCATGCATGGTTACAGAGGAGTGTCCTAATCCAAAAACTATCAGCCGCTGGACCGTGAAATTGAGGTCAAGGTCAGGTGACACCTACCAGACAGGCATGCACTATTCATCAGCAACCTATATACCAAATATTCTCATCCTACCATGCGTGTTTACAGAGGAACTGCCGAAATCCAAAAACTTTAACGTGGTCTCTGGACCGTGAAATTGAGGTCAAGGTCAGGTGACAGGTGACTGACTGGCAAGTACTCATCATAAGCTACCACTGGACCAAATTTGATGGACCTAGGGCTTAGGCTTACAAAGATATGAAGCAAGATGTCCAAGTGTTTACGCCGCCGCCGCCGGATTCCCATACATATGTCTCGCCTCCAGCGACAATAGTCGCAGGCAAGACAAAAATCAGAAACAAGTTTCATTAGCAATGTTTGTTTCCCAGTCCAGATTAAATGAATCCTTTTTGAGGAAATTATAACCATCATTTTGTTCAGTTTGGGCGTTAATTGGATAAGTTGCTTTACAGGATAAAATGTGAAAAATGGTCGGCCGGACGAACGACGGACAAATGTGATAGCAAGAGTCAGACGAGTTACAAGTTGCAATTTAAGTGAATGTTATTGACATGGTATATGTTTAAATATGACTACATTTCATTCTTCAGTGAATTCATCAGAAGAGTCTTCGTCTTCTGAAGTATCTGACTCGGTATCGGATGGTATATCAGCTGCGTTGAGAAATGTGTCATTTGTGTCTTTTGAAAGTCGGTTGCCCTGGTATCGCTCGAATCCCAAAAACCACAGAACACTAGCTATGTGCGCGCAACAGCCTACAACAATTGGTCTCTGTTAATGCCCAATAAGTTGGTGTAATCTTCATCATCAATTAATGATGGAATATCAAAATTTAAGTACGAACTAGCTTTCATCATTTTACGGATATTTGTTGTAAGATTGGTGATGTCACTCCTGGAAAAAACATCTGTTTGTTTAGATGACTGTAACAGACATAAGGATGCTTTATTAAAATATGACATGTATATATGACTTTTGCACGACCTATTTCTTGAATCAATAAATATTCCAGTCTCCACAAAGGCTTGAGTTCTTGTCTTTTCCGGTACGACAATTAAATGGTTTCGGTTGTTCCCTGATTTTTTGCAGACTACACAATATTTATGACTACGTGGAGTGGCAGGTATTCCAAGTTGAATAGATTTAGGACTAGTTATATTTGAGGATTCTGGTTGTGGCCGATAATCTGGATCTAACTGAATTTCATTGGGTGTTGGTGGATCTTTTTTAATATTTCTATAATATTTCAGTCGGCAATTGCCACATATGCAGTCAATATTTTTTATTTCTCTTGATAAAATACTTTGAACATATTGTTTCATTTCACCAGTTATATACCTTCTTGATTTAACATCGGTCCTTTTTAGACATAGACAGCAGTTAAATGCTTTTGCCATCTTCTGAATTGATCTGCAATTAAAACCATGTTTGTGTGTACATGTATGTCTTTATAGGTCTACACTATATGTTAAAGGTAAATAATATATTCATAGCAACTTCTGTTTGTAATAAAGTTATGTCTTCATTGGAACAAATAAAATTTTAAGATATAAACGTTCTCTTGTTTGCCAGTCAAAAATAAGCGTCCTCAATTTTTTCATGTCTCAAATATCAACGTTGAAATATAATATGTTTGTACAAAACGAGCGAGAAGAACGACATACAACAAATGCCCATCTTTGAAAACAATAAACAATGTAAAAATATCTTGAAGCCAATAATATTTTTAGTTTTTATTTCCTTTTGGTTTATTTCGCTTCTTTTTGTTATGTGCATTTTCGTATTGACGTGAATTGTTTGTGTTTATTTCTTATTTATCACAGGCGCGGATAGGTAATATTCTTTTATATTAAAGGCTAATAATATAATTAAGCGTGATATAAAATCACTACGTATATATGTGTCATATTATTCTTACAAGTACCTTTTTGTCTTTAATTTTTATTTAGTTTGTCTTTTTCTTTCTTGTAGTTAAATCTACTGAAATAAAAGACCTATCTCGTTAATGCAACATACATTACAAATTCTTTCACAAAATTAATGTATTTACCTTAAAAAGGCCTAAATTAGTACTGTAAAATTTCAATATGAGAACCAAACTGAAAACAACATTTAAAATAAAAATGTCTCGAAAAACCGTCGGCGATGTTTACGGGCACTATATAAATATACTAAATACAACTCTAAATATTAACTTCAAATATATACGTAACTGTACATTTTATATTGATAACAATTAACTTAAATGCATCCGAATATTTATATATTTGAAAAAACGAAAAAAAAAATTAAAATTAAATTTAAGAATCGAACTCGTGTATGTCTTCACGTCAATCCAACGACATAACCACTGCGCCACGTCAGCTGCGTAACCAAGTTTGTTAATAACTAGTATATAACTCTACATAAGACGTCCGAACTAACGATATTTGGCTATTCCAACAAAATTAACAAAAAAAATTATTAATATTTCGCAACATTCGCCTTTTCCAATTAGAAAATAGGACAAAAATGTGTTTTTCTTCAAACTGATGAAGCACCTCATTTTAGCACTATATATATAATCTCTTATTGTCCTATATGACGGGGGGATTACTGGTTTACTTTGTTCTTTGTTAGATTTATTTATATAGCTTACACCTTTGGTCACTTTTAATATTTACTAAATTTGAAATGCGCCTTAAACTCCTGCAATGAACACTATAACATTTAATTTCTTACCTCATTATAACAAAAAGCATCTTCTGTGAACTGTTCATTTTCCGGAACACTAAGAATGCCTTCATTAAATTAGTCAAAAATAGTCGAAAAGTTTCTCCAGACAGTCAAATTCATATTTAAAATTAAATACTACATGCTTATACATATGATGCAATATGCTGCTACAATAAATGTGTAAATACGACACACTTTTTCATTTCGTCTGCTAACTCTGAGCCACGAAAATAAACCGTTTCCGTGCCGTCACTGTTCGGATTTTCTTTCATTGTTTACAAAATTCGACCGAAAATGCGTCGTTTTCAAGATATAATCGCTCTCGTTAAAGGAGGTGGAAATTGTAAATGTTGATCACGTGACGTCATAAAAAATTTAGGGCACTTTTAGTTTACAACGGCAACGTTTGTTACGAAATGGGACGACGTAAGAAAGAGGATGCAAAACGAAACCCTTGCTGTGTTGTGCCAGGGTGCATAGCCAACACTAAAAATAAATTTATGGAAAGGTAGTCAAGTTTTATTCCGTTTATGCCTTTCACACGATGTTAAAAGTCGGTGCGTAAAGGAAAGTGCCCTAAATAAAATCACGTGATACCGTAAATCACGTGATAAGATACATCTAACTACCTATCTTGAAAACGGCGTATTACATAGTTTAAAAAAAAATTAAACTAGAGCGCAAGGATGTACCAACTTTATACTTGGCACATAAATTACTCTGATATATAGCAGTATACCCGTAAAAAACTGTGTTGGTACAAGATTGCGCTCGTACTTAATTTTATGTTTATTACCACTATTTTCAACAAAATATGTAAATATGCCAAAATAGGGACACTTTGCAGTTAAAAAAGGTTTGCAAAACTTCCATACCGAAGGTATATTAATTTTATTTATGAAAGATTTATATGTCGGGTTCAATATACGGGAACATACATGTCAAAGGTAACAGTTTAATTTTAGGGAAAAATACGGGCCAAAATCGGCCTTTACCGCACCTACTCCTTTTATTAAATTTAAGTATATCTTATTTCACCTAATTGGCGTGGAAGGGCATTACTGCATATACTATATATGTCCCTATTAACATAAGTAATAAAATGTACGATTGAATATTTTATTTATAATTTACAAAATGAAAATTAAAAACATAACGTATTTATCACATTTATCAACAAAATAATAGTCAATTCTTTAGTCGATGTTAGCGTTCCGTAAACGGCTGAGATATCTTCACAGACGGTCCCAGTTGTCTTCTGATACAGACAGAGTTGTCTTCTTATACAGTCCGATGAGATGTCTTTAAACTAATGCAGATGTAATTATATGAAAAAAGTATGTGCATATATAGAAAAAGTATAAAGACAAAGTATGTGCATATCTATAGTTCTAAAATTATAGACCACTTTTTTAAGCACATATCAAAAAACAAAGAGAAATAGCGCAGTATTAACCCATATAAGGTTACATGCAGTTAATTTTGCATATGCAAAATATTTAATTTTTATATCGATTATTGCTTTAAATAATTAACAATTAACGATAAATTACGTCCGCAAATTTGTTACGGATAAGGTCCTCCTTCACATTGTAAAATTTATTTCCGGGGATTGGAAAACCAGTGAGGGGTACAATACAAACCAACTGGCAACTATTAAATTAGAAGGCATTTATTAGGAAGCAAATGTATAATCAGTGAAAGCGTAAATTTAGTTCCTTTTTAATGATCACAGTGAAACAAAAAAAACCTATTTGATTGCTTCACGTGACGGAAGTCTATAGCTGTAGTTCGTACTTCAATATGTATAAGGTTACATGCAGTTGCACATTAAAAAATAATCGATAAAGTCGATTATTAACGGGTTTAAAAAATCCGTCCTTCTAGTATAGAAAAAGTATGTGGATATAGAAAACATATATAGACAAAGTATGTTCATATAGAGAAAAACTATGTGCAAATAGAGACAAAGTAAGTGCATAGAAAAATTACATAGACAAAGTATGTGCATATAGAGAAAAAGTAAGTGCATATATAGATTAGTATGTGCCTATAGAGAAAAAGTTTGTGCATTTAGAGAAAAAGTATGTGCAACTACACATTTGGCAGTTACAACGTTCCATAAGTTCTTTAATGAGGCATTTATTGTAATGTGACTTTCATACAAACACAATATTGTTAGAAGCATTGTCTGGAGGGACGACAACATATTTGTTATGGAGGGAAATGAGGCACCTCATAAAATCTTCGTCTTTAAGTATGGTTAGTGATATGAATAGAAACAAGATTTTACGTCGAGACTGGCTTGTCTACCATGGCATTATGCTTTATTATGAATAAGGTTGTTTGGTAGTCACAAATACTTTTGATGCGTTTGATGAAGATATCCATACATCCATATGAAAGCAACAGTTATATTAGCAAATATTGCAGTTTTAACCCCTCAAACAGCTACTTATCTGTTTGTTGTAAAAGGAAAGTAAATTCTGATTGTCATAAGATTTGGTTTTAGAACATTAGTTGTTAACATTTTGATTATACAAAATGCAAGTAATAAATATTAAAACGTTTCCGAATTGATGCAATTTTATTTCTAAATGAGTTTTGAATCAAGCAGTACTAAATACTCGTTTACAAATATAATGGAATCAAAGACATCATGATTATAACGTGTAATACGATTGGAGCGCGTTTTGCTAATCAACTTGTAAGTGGCGCTCAAAGTTTTGAGCACTTCACACATATGTTCATTGAAAAAAAGTCTGCCAACTACTTCAAACACTTTGCTATTTAAAATTACAAATTTTCTTGTCGGCATTAAATTTACTCACCTTTCTTTTAGACGGTTAATGTAATTATAATAAACAAACACTACTGGTTTCTACATGATTAAGCTTTGTGTTATGTATTGCTAAAACGAAGGCAAAGCAAGGGTAGAAACCTCTAAAACAAACCTGTAATGTACACATTTGTAATTTTTATTTATATTGTATTTATATTTAAATTTTAGTTTATTCTATTTATTTCTAGAGTCCCCGTGATTTTAAATCTTTATCAAATAGTTTGTTCACTGCAAACGTAAATAACTTTCTTTCCTAGCATAATAAGCATATGTTACAACAATTTTTGGTACTAACCTAATACCTAACACAAAGGAAAATGTTAAAACAGACAATCCACAAATTAAAAGCCATGAAACCAGCTAACTTGAGAACCAACAACCAAAAATATAGCAACTACAGCATTGGTCCTGACAGTACAGGCATTTCGAAAGAAACGGTAAGTTACACCAGGATTTATGGCATGCCAAACCTCATGCTTCATTACTATAGTGTTGATTTAAATGGTGTGAATCATACACCACTTGTCAGTATTAATTATCTAATAATCATCTCAGCACGTACAATCACTATACACTAAACGGAAATTTCGATTGAATAACAATGAAACATAAAAAATTGTTTAAAGTTAAACATTTAGCGACGAGCATTAGTACTACTACATTTAATTGTAAAAAAAATTGCGATATTAAATTGTTATCAGTATTACTTCAAGTAAATAATCATGGTTTATTTACAGTAAATAAATGCGCGTATTTTATGAAGAAAACATTGTGTAGCCTTAACAGATAGTTTTAATTCAAAACACTCTAACATGTATGTGTAATTTATTAGGATTTGTTTGTTTGTTTGATGTCTAACGCAACTTGTTCAGCTATATCATGGTGTCCAGTTTTTATTGGGACAGCAAGCCGGAGTACCCGGAAAAAATCTCCGCCATGCGGGAGGAAACTGGCAATCTAATAAATAAGGAAGACCATATTTAATTAAATTAAAAATACATACAATTCCTGGAAGTTTCCTTATCAATTATATGTGTATGTGTTGTGTAGACCATCCTGTACATGTTATAGTTTACAATATGGTGATTTATCTTCTGTGTTTATTTATATTTCCAGTTAATGAGTCTATTCTAGAGATTAATCATTTATTAAATATTTAGATAGGTAGTTTAATATTTTATATACCATAAGCTAATATTAAATTGTTATTCATAAGAGATCAATATATATAATTGGTTTAAGTAGAGGTATAATGCACAGCTTGATATAAACAGGAATATATAATGCAGTAACTGTCTGAAAAGTATCTAACTAACTAATGAATATTTTTATTACAGATAATTTATAATTCATTTGGTTTAACCTTAAGACACTTTATTTATTGAAAATGACATCAATGCAGGTTTTAATACATTTGTTTTATGCCTTTGAAGAAATAACTTTTCATCTGTTTGATCAGTATGAATTTAAAGTACATCCTTCAATCCTGCAGTACTCTATAGTATGTTCAGAGTTCACATAAAACAGGAAATACTTAAAGTGGATTATGGATTAAACAATTTTTGTAAAAAACTTACAAAACTTGAGTTTTTGCTAATATGTAGAGGTCATTGATCATCAAAAAGCGCAATAATTCATTAAAAAATATTAATTTTATATCATTTCTACATATTCACTTTTCTTAATCCAATCTTTCAATAATAAGAACAAATATGGGTCGCCTTCTACGGTTTTATTTAAAAAATAACAATTTTGTTGTAGAAACACTGATGAAGCCTGTTGGTCAGGCGAAATATTTGTGCAACTTTTAAAGTGTAAAACTTTGTTTTCGTTTTAATTGTGTTTCTAGATGTTGTTGTATATCTTTTTAAACGAATATTTTGATATCATTTTTTGTGAAATAGTTCTAAATAATAAAAGTGGTATCGTTAATAATTTTAAAAAATGCATATAAAATGATAAGTATACAATTTTATAATACAATTTTATAATTAAATAAAACAAACTATACCATAAGATGTGATAACTCACAGTATCCCTAAGGTAACATAATACTGTTTGATTTGAACCTATCATTACTCGGTATTACATCTGGAACAATGTTACGCTCTCTCCTTATTCTCGCTTGAATATTGTCTTTACAATCATTAAATTCATTAATTAAAGTGCAGAGGCAGATTATACATGAAATATCTGCACACAAGCAATGTTAACTAAGAAAATAAGTATCGAGCAACCGGATACAAATGTCCTCGTTCTATATTTTCTTTATAAAGATGGTCGTTGAAATACTCATAAAAATGTGTAGGCGAGATATATATATTAAGATCAATATGTTATGACTTGTTTACGTCATTTATTTATATTGACATTCAATGACTAATGCCATTCGTTGGTCAGTCTTTGTCTGAATTTGTATCGTTGCATAATCTTCTAGAGTTGTATATTATTTTTTGTTTATGCTGTATCGTCATGTTTGTCGATCCGATATTTAATAAGCTTACTGGTTGGTAGACTCTTTAGACTTTTTATATAATATTTTGAACTACCTGTATTGTGTTTTTACACGATCCCAGTGGACTAATATTATTAAATCACCGAATGAAAAAATACTTTAAGCATTTAGAGTTTAACGCCACTGATGAGTCTTAAGTAGACGAAACGCGCGTCTGGCGTAATGAATTTGTCACCTTGGTAATTTTGTTTACATCTTGTTGGAATACTTGAGCAAAGCTAAGTAACAGCACGGCACGTCCGCGGCAGGCGGACTGGGAAGCAACTATTTTGGTTAAGTTGGAAATGAGAAAGTTTAAGATCAATATGTTATGACTTGTTTACGTCATTTATTTATATTGACATTCAATGACTAAGGCCATTCGTTGGTCAGTCTTTGTCTAAATTTTTGACAAGAAACACCGTCATTTGTATCGTTGCATAATCTTCTAGACTTGTATATATATTTTGACGAGCTATGCCCTTGTCGCAGAAATGAAAGGCAAATATACGCTCTAAAACCTATAACAGTATAGAGGTACTATTTTCCATCAAATAGGTGGCTTATTAATGAGTACGAACTTCGCTCGGTTACTCGCCTACATGTTTCTGTATTAATACTAGCAGATACTAAAGGTACCTACAAGGGAACAACAAAAAATGAGAGAAAATTATTAAGTTCAGCTTACGCTATATAGGTTAGGTTCTTTCACTGAACCATTTCATTGAATTTGATATTATAGGAATCACAAACAGTTCAAAAATTGCTTTGAAGTTAGATGCATATCTTGAAATCGTCGACGAAGGACAGTTAATCTCAAATATACGACACGCCACTTGATATCAATATTATAATAACACATTCTCCATTTATGTGTAGTAATATTTCTGAACCATTCACAACATGCAGTACATATTTTACAGCTTATAAAACATTCTAGAGCCTAAAATTTCTACAATGACAGAGGATTGTATTAACTGAAAAGCTTACTTAAAAAGAATTGTGTAGCCAAGTTGAAAGCATCTCTATATAATTTTATTGCAAACATTATGAATTTAGTTGATCGCTTTTGTTATCTGTTACACACAAATGGAGAGGAATATTCGTTGGTACTATTCTCTACTTCCAATCTCCTGATAACTCTTATGTAAACTGTGCAATCCGAATGTTCATTTAAAATGTGATTGATATGCATATCACAGTACAAAAGTATATGCTTAAATTATTTTAAACGTCCTTTTTTTGATTGTCATATGTTGTTTACTTTTGGTTCTGTTTATTAATTAATTTGTTAATTTAATAAAATTTAAAAAAACAGAATAACAAATGAAACTATATGTTTAGCATTGACAGTTGAAAGATATCAATCTAACAAAATTTTTTTTTAATTTAAGCGAAATTGTTTAGACTTAAAGGTCAGGACATGATTTCATTTACCCAAAAATGCGTTATCTGTTATTTTTTCGTGTCTGTTCTTTTAAAAGACAAAAACGCAAAATACATTAACTTTTTATCGTAATAGTAAACAAAATACATAAGCATGTTTTATCACATTTTAATCTCCAAGGATTACACAATTTTGTATGAAGGTTTTACGATTTTAGTAACAAATTGCATGTATGTACATATAAATATTATACCTATATAAAAGGCTACATAACCTGATTTAAACAGTTTTAAAATAACACGAAAATATTGGGCCTAAAAGCGTCACATTCGTATATAAAGGAAACAAATGAAACGTTAGTTATACGCAAGATTGTAAAAGCGTTTTCAATTGCAGATTGTTCCTCAAGGATCATTTACTTTTCTGATGACGAACAAAAGTCGTATGACGATGCAACGGAGCTGTGTCAGTCTATGAACGGTTCTTTACTTAATTACGGAAATGAAATCATAAAAGCTGCAGAAACATGCAAAATGCAAGGTGTGGCATGGGTTGGATTACCATGGATTAAATATAGAGGTATAACGAAAATTTGGCTTTCTTTAAAAACTTTTGAAGATTCATGTGCTTAGTATTCCTATTGTTTACTGCTATTTTGTAATAATACGCTCCAATAAAAAACTGGATGCTATGATATAGGTGAAAAATTGCTGAAAGAAAAATGGCGTTATATTAAAACAAAAAAATTAATATACTCTGCCATAATGATATTATAATGATATTATCATGATATTTTGTAGGGTGTTTCAAATCAGGACAGGATGAGGTGCTAGGTGATTTGCAGAAACAAATGTTTAATTCCAGTTCATTTAATTGCTTGTCGTTTTGTCAGGAAGAGAAATTTATTTACATAGGAATGTCGGTATGAGTTAAAATAGTTTCAGCTGTTGCAAAAGAAATAATGGAAACCAAATTGTCAAAGCAATTTCGAGAAAAATTTACATATCTATCTTTAGCTTACAAGATTGTAACTAAACACACCATCAAACTTGTAAGTTTTTTTTTTAAATTATGAATAAACGTATTTAAATACCTATTTTACACATTTTTTCTAACCCGTCAGTCTAAATTTATATTTAGACTGCCCCGCCAACTTGTTTGGGGGGCATATAGAAATCACCCTGTCTGTCTGTCTGTCCGTCTGTCCGTCTGTTTCACATCCTTTGTAAGCGCAACTCCTCCTAAACCTCTTGATGAAATTTAATTGAAACTTAGCATAAAGGAAGTACATTATATGTAGATGTGCATGAAGGATTTTTATTGACCTCGATTATCATTAAGGGGAGATAATTGGACTTAAAAGCGAAGCGTGGGTATCGCTTCGTGAGCGTGCTCAAGTCGACTCTTGTTTATACATTTGTAATTACTATTATTTCAATAATAATTTTATTATTTGAAGTTGTTTTGAAGTAACACGTACGAAAGAATAAAACATTAACTTAATATCTTTACACAGAAACATATCGTATGGAAAGACATTTACAAAAATTGCAGTACTTGTAACTGTTTAACACCAACTCCATGTTTTTTAACCCATTGCAGAAAATTGCAGTACAGCATATTTTTTATAGTTTTTGCGACGGATATGCCCAAACAAGCTTTACAGCCTGGAACCTCAAAAAAGGAGACAAAGGGGCTCAGTGCCCAAAGGTTTAAGATAACAGCGTGTCAATCCTAAGTCTTTCGGGGAACAGGGTGTGCTTGGCTCCTACCTAGATAACCAGAATTGACAGTTTCCATGCCGAATTCAGGGTTTTGGACCTATTTTATTCTTTATCCTTCCTAATGATTCATGGCGCTATGATATAGCTGAAAAATGAATTCAAACATTGTCTGATAAATAATTTATAAATAAATGTAAATATTATAAAGTTAATAAATTGACGTTATTAGTAACAATTACTCGTGTCTTATCCATTAACAACATTAAACTGACTAAAGACAATTAGTTGGCGGAGGAATATGTAGTCATACAGACCTGCGAGTTGAACCTTTGATACTAAGCAAGTGGTACTGACGTTCTGCGAATATCATTTTTAACCATCTATTGTATCGAAAACATATGCATTAATACTGAAATAAACAGGCAGCGAAACAGTTAAAGAACTTGAAGTTATTTATCTTGTAATATATCATTGACAGGTGACCTATTGTTGGTGCTACGAAAAATTTAATGTAAATATCGAGGATAGCCCAAAAGAATGTAAAGAGTCTTGTCCTGGAAACAATGCTGAATTTTGTGGAGGTGAAGAATATGTTAATTTGCATCAAAAAGGTATGACTTTTATGAACAGTTAATTAATTTTTTTACCAGTGTTATATATCTGGATCCTTCTGAAATACACCAACGAATTGTGAATATAAACATATTTGTTAAACTCTTAATTCTATAATTATATTCAAGAAAACAAGCTCGACTTTTAACGGGTATACCTGCTTCATCACTCGATTTAAACTGAACGTCATGATATAGATCGAAGATAATAAGGAGTATTCAAAAAACGATATCAAGATTAGACAAAATCACGGCTAAACAAATTAAACAAAAGTCGGATAATAACAAACAGATATGCTACACGAAAATAACAATTTAGTAGCACCAGCCTCATTAAAAATCGGGAGTTATTCCAGGTGTTGCGGAAGGTTAATAATCTAATCATAGAGCTTCTGCTCCACAATAAAATTGCTAAAAGTGGTGTTTAATCCCATTTTCAAACAAACAAAATAAGAGTAGTGGTTATGCGGTTTTGATGCTATCAACTTAATCAAGTAAGGTAGACATGCATGCATTGATTGTGTATGTTTACATCGCTCAAACACGCATTATTCGTAAAATAATTCGAACATGCTAGCTGTGTGAAATGTAATTAAGATACAACGCACTTTATTATTTATTTATTTTGTGGAATTTGTACTTGTTCATGACTTTGAATATTCATTTGACAAACTGTTAGAAATTTGTATTTTCAGGTTGTATATATATCATACATTATTCTATACATGAACTACATTCAGCCACATGGGTTTAATACCTCTTGATTACTTTTAGTTTTCCTTAATTTATATAAATTTTTCGTGACTTGTTATACTGTTATGACTTGTTATTTTCTATTAATGGGTATTTGAATTTTCCTTACAATTATTTTAACGCAGGCTGGGATGGCGGTATTGTAACGAAACTTGTATCCAATACTGGGCGAATGATATATGTATTTCTTCTCCATAACTGAACAATTTATGATTTACGTTAAATGAGTAATAAGACAAAATTGAAACTCTTTAGTTTAAAATGCACTGGTATATCAATATGCATGCTGCCAATAAATAAATGTAATGTAATTGTACTGTAAAATATAGTTGATTTTGTTAATTGCAGTTCTAAATTTGACGTCGACTATATATAGACAGACTGTTCAATACTCTTCATCCAGCGGAATACGGCTACTTGGATCCCGACATACGGAAAAATTAAATTTCTGTATCTTACGGACAGGTTTGTATTTCAGGCAATACTGCAGGAAGTACAACCAGTTTTAATGGGTTGTGTTTGCTTGTGTAGGTTTTTTCTTTTCTTTTTTTTTGTTGTTGTTGTAATACATAATATAAGTATTTGTAGTCCAACAAACTATGTTACATATTTTGTACACAATATTACAGTTAGAAGGATAAATACCGTTAGCGTAACAAAAATCCATTATCTGTGACATGAATTTTTCATTATTTAATCGTGTGAATGAATCTGATTGATCATTGCCAAATCAATGCGTGATTTATATTCTGGTTGTTATATGAAATATTCAACGACTACACTTCGAAACCGTTTATTTAAACTAGTAAAATGTAAGAAACACAGTTGTAAAAGGTTTTATTTTTGATTAAAATACAAAACATTGAATCATAAGCAAGTAGAGATAGACTTGTATAGACTTGCATATTAGTTTGTGTAATTACTTTCAATGTAGGAATATTGCAGTTACGTTTGATATCTTGTTACAGAATACTATAAATGCATTAAATGTGAATTTGATATAAGACCTTCTACAGAGATAAATACAATAATGTAATGGTAAATGGAACTTCATTTGATGGCGGCTGAATAGTTTTGCAATTTTGACATATGATAATAATTATGTTTTTACTTTCACGTAGACGACCAACATGACGAAATAAAATGCGATTTAAATAAGCACGTTCGAGAAAAAATCTTAACAAATGGAAGAAACAGGTCTGAAGTGTGGACAACTTTCAAACCAGTAACAACATCAAAGAGTTCGATTAACGATGAAAGTAATTTAGGTGAGTTTAAGTCACATGTAATAACTATTCAGATTGATAAGTAGTCTTTCATCTTCTTCAGATATTAATATGATACGTAACTCGACGGAATATTGACAAACAATAGATATCTATTGTAAAAGTCAGCGCACATTGGCAGAAGTTATTTGAGTGACAAATGAAAACAGCTGACCGCGAATGGTCCAGTTTATGTTCCTGTAGATCAAAAAAGGTTCAAATGGAAATCAACGCTTATGTTCCACATTTTATCAGCGGTTTGAAGTAATGTCTTAAACAATACAACCTTTTTTATTACAAATGTGTACCCCTTAGAGTTAACATAAAATAGATGGTGTGTCCAACATGCTTTCGACAAGGATATTTTCATAGCAAACAATCTTGCAGAACGAAAAGTTAGATTTAAAACGTCATGTTCTGAAAACAAAGCATTAAAACCTTATCAGTGATTACTTTGTGGCTGTTGAAACAGATTATACCACAATTCAAATGTTAAATTTACATACACAAAAATGACATAGTTACAATGTAAACATGTTACACATTATATGCAAAAATTAAAAAACGAAAACTACGATATTGCGGTAATCTGTTACATAATGAATCTACGGGGGCTGTTAGTTTCAGAGGGTATACCCACCCCAGACATCACTCTTCGATGCTGACAAGAATAACACTGAGACTTTAATCGTCTACATTTAATGTCATGACATTTAGAAAATAATGAGGTTTTACTACTCACAAGGTGTTGATGGTGGTAGTCGGATTAGGTACATCGTTTTAAAATTGTCATGATAAAAGGTCTTCAATATCTTAGTTATTTGTACTTTAAATATTGTTAGGTTTGATATAAGCTCTACAATATCTTAGTTATTAGTATTTAAAATTGTAAATATTGTTGCTTTTGAGATCCACTAAACGTCTTGATAAGAAGAAACTTACATAGTTAATTTGTTAACTGCCTTTTTAATGACATATTATAAGCTCATGATCGGCTTGGTTTGAGATGAAATAATTGTGAGTCATAAGAAATAGATTATAGAACGCCACGAAGTAACCAAAATGTGTAAATGTTAATTAATAAAACAGAATTAAACCTCTATTACTATCAAAATAATATACATTGAAGACAGTTACAAATTGTATTTTTTTATGCTTTTTAAAGACTACAAATCAGGTAAAGTAAACTAAAGTTTTTAATGTTGAATTCAAATTATCAGACATAATTTAAAAGGCATTATACAATAAATGGTCCCCTTTTGTTTCAGTCCTACTTCTTGCCATTGGTGGAAGTGTCGTTTTTGTTTTGATAAGTGTAGCCGGAACAACACATTTCTTTAAAAGAAGGTACTGGACTTTAGAAACTTATAAATAATAAACATCAACACACCCATCAATCGTTAACTAATGAAACCATTGCATCCTTTTCATTTTGTTTTCGAAAAACACGTAAAATTATGTCAAGTTTCAAAGTTTATGAAACAAAACCTGAGCACTGTTTCATAATAGTTTACAATGTTTAACGCAAACCGTTCTAAAATAAAGAAAAGAAAATAAAAAAAACATATATATTCATTAGATATATATATATAGTCGTTGTCCTCTCTAGAACCACAGAAGTTTTGACCAGTCATTTTAAAAGTATTATAGAATAGCTGCCATTCTCAGTAGTTTGTTCATAGAGAAGGGAAAATGATGGAGAGGCCTCGGTAGCCGAGTGGTTAAGGTAGTTCGTCAACTCTTAATCCCGTGGTCTGTCAACACCGAGGTTGCGGGTTCGAGTCTCACTGCGCGTTAGGTTTACTTGACTATAATCTTAATTGACAAGGATTAACAGTTTTCCTATCGCAGGTCGGAGTTTTCTCCGGGTACTCCGGCTTCCTCCCTCAATAAAAATTGGACGCCATGATATAGCTAGAAAATTGCTGAAAGTGGCGTTAAACGGCATTCAAACAAACAATCATATGATGGAGAAATTTGAAATTTCTGAAAATACTGAAGTTCACCGTGTCTAACATTCTGTTTATTGCGTCGTAATGAAAACGTCTTACCGTGTTTGACCGAGCTTAATATGCTCATAACGTAAATCCAGAAAATGTGCAAATTACGTTTAATACCATTTTCATGATGATTTTCTTCAGTAAATTTTGACCTTAATTAAAACGGAAGTGTAAGATAGGAGGTGGCAATTGTTATTAGATACTTTTTAGGCAGTTGCATTTGCAGTTGAGGCGGGAAAAGTTGTTGTTTGTCGAAATTCAAATGAAATCTCTCGAAATCATACGAGCTCTTGTAAACAACCAAAGGTCTCTTTAGAATAAAAAATGGCTGACTTTCAAAGTAAACATTTCGGAGCAATAGTCAAGGACAAACAACAGAGACATACTATGAAATACTGAAGTGTTATTGTGGAAAATGTGTTTCTATTGAAGTTTTGTACAACAAAGTTACATTATCGAATAATAAAAAATGCACGCAAAAACTAATGGTACGAATGGGGGTAACGTTTAGTAAACTGTAGATTGCAACAGTTGTGTTAATAAAAATAATTATCATTAAATGCCTTGTATGATTTTATTTCAATTTCAATATAGGAAAAGGCCGGAAGGTGTCTACGATTTACCAGTAGTGGTAGCGCAAAATGATGATCATGCCTATCTTTCTGTTTTGCGGCTAACTGATAACAATATCCGACATCAGGAAATTCCTAGAGAAGGAATGTATGAAACAGTGAACTGAATTATGTTTTAAAAAAAAACGGTCTCACGATACAACTTGAAACCTGGCTAAAAATGTTGATTGATTGGTTGATTGGATGTCTGCTTAACGTCCAGCGAGCAGTATTTCAGCTATATTCAGGACGAGAACAAGTTAACAAACAATAAATTAGCGGAAAAGGGGGTCGTGATGGGTTTTGACTGCCACTGGAAAAGTATTGCGTTTTGGGTACGGGCGGAAACTTAAGCCTTTTGTAGCGGCTACAATGAGCCTACTCTTTTTCGAAATCTACAAAAGGGGTCTTTATTGTGCAAGGAGCGTGGCACTTTCTAAACACGTTACCCACTACGGTCCGCTTTCCGTATTATGACCTGAGAACCCCCAACGAGAGGGTCTCCCCTATCCGCCATCCGAGACGCGCTGGACTGCTCTGTGGGTCGAGCACTGGACAGCCTTCCAATTTGGTCCCAGGCTTCTATGTTGAAGAAAGTTATGAAATCTCATTGTTTATTTATCATTCAATCTTACATTTATGTACTGGGAAGGTATTATTGTTCGTCGGGAATCTATTTTCGCGGTGTTAATGGTTTGACTAAACCACGAATTTAAATGTCCAACGAACAATAGTTCTCAATGACCATTTCAATTTGTGACATGTGTATCATCTTGTAACATCTTGTAAGACCCATTCATCTGTGCTTGTTTTAACAAACATAAAGCAACCATTCATACCTTTAGAGATAATAAAATCCATGTTGAATGTATATGCTTTTTGTTTTTATTGCTGTAAATAATCCATACAAGAATAGAATTTGAAGAAAAATTTACTTCCGGTCGTAAAATCATCGTTGCAGCAATGTCGTTATTTTCAACGCAGATAGAAGTTGCAATAATTGATGCTACTGATGCAAATTAAAACATTCTAAATTTTGTAATTATTCTTAATAAGTAACGAAATACGTGTTTTGCATTGATAAATAAATTATTATACAGAAGACTAAGAACGTATACAATATTTCAATAATACAGTATACTTGTCAAGCATTAATGTTAATAACAAACCAGCTCTAAATCCCAGCTGAATAAGGTCAGTCTTTTTCCCTTTTTTATATATGTTGAGTCAGCCACTTTGCGTAGATAGGTTTAAGGACGGAGGATTTTAAGTAAATAATTCTAATATGATTTGAATATTTAGAAATATGTTTATTTAATTGGTCGAGATTATTTCCGGTAAAGGTTTCCGACAGAATTTATTTATTGAAAAATGAAGTTGACTACATGTGTTCTTTGGATACATTACGTTGACTAAACTATTTTTAGCGTAACTAATGTATACAAAGGTAGCGGCTTTCAATACTTACGCTATTTGTTTGATGGAGTTAATTATGATTTCATAAATTTAAAACTTTTCTTATGTTCAATAAAAACAAAAAGTTATAGATTGATGTTAAAAGTGTTTTTTAAAATCGGAAGATGGTTTAGGAAATAAAGGTACGTAAACATCAACAAAATAATCATACATTCGGTCAATCCAGCTACCAAATACAAAAAAAAATATGAAATTTAGAATACCTTAGACAAATTTATTTCTTAATGCAATTTTATGAATTATAAGTATACACCTTTTTCAGTGGATTTATCTGTATATCAACAAGAACAACTCACTCACAAACATACATATTGTATGTTTTGTCATTTTGTGAATGAGTTTGTCTTGTTGATATACCTATACATCCATTGAAAACGGTGTTTAATCCTATTATTACTACATTTCCACTGTGCATCATCTTCCTGTTCATGATCTGCAAAGTTTAAAAGTACATGCCTGCTGGGACAAAGAGTGGTACGATGCCATTTTCTTTGTTTGTATGTTTAGAAGTCTTTCTCCACATAAGGCTTTATACACGTCGAATATGGCTATAGTGCTCTATATATAGTGGTAGAGATTCCGGTATGTCCTCAACGTATGGAATGATGATTTTGTTATGTACTTAATTGTTGATTACTCATTATTCCAATGGGATTCGGTGTAGATCACATTACAGTTCTTTTGAGAATTTTACTCCTTTTGGTAAACACTTGTCTGTTTTACCGGCATATATGACTTATGGCGACAACAAAGTCTCAGCTTTAGTGACACCAAGCAAGATGGTAATGTGGCGTTTATCGTCCAGGCCTGCGATAGAAATTTGCTGTGTTCCCTCTTTCAACAGCCTGGCACTAACTGACATCCGGTGTGGTCACAGTTAATAATTAATGAATCTGGAACATTATTATAATTGGTTAATTTTGCAATCTTTTCGGTGTATGTTTGATGTCGCAGAAATCCTCTGTTAGGTTGGCTTTGGTCCTCTTTCTCTTCACAAATACCATAAGTCTAAGAATGGATTTGGCAAAAGCTTTGATGACTGTGATATGACCTTCATTGTTTTAAACGATGCCTAACGAACTGTGTCACAATGGCCTCGGCCGCTGCAATAAGTATTTTTTTTCTTTCAGTCTTATGCCTTATATATACCTTATACCTTAACGTGCACGTAGCAGTGGGTTTCTTCTGGATTAATGGGGAAGATTAGAAACGTCTAAACCACATGGAAAGACGTAAAAATAATGTAAGGCTTAGGAAAAAATATCAAAATATTTTATTTTTACGTGAAAAATGAACTTGACCCCTTAACACACTGACTGTAAACCACTTTTTAAATTGCAGTAAAATCATCTCATGCCACCTTTCGTGAAACCCCGTGAGTGGCAGTGATTAAAAGTTGTTGACATATTCTCGCGTAATTAAATACATGTACCATGCAATGACAATTCATGCCATTTGCAAAACAAAAAAAATGTGGAATATGAAGCTTAAAAAAACAACGGTCTATTATTCTTGGGAGGGGAAGTGGGTACAATTTATATCTTATATTAATCAAAATATTAGAACATTCAAATTATTAAATGAAAACTGAAAGTGGAATCGAGAGTATACACTTTTTCTCTTTATCATTGAGTCTCTCATGCTGTGGACAGTTAAATCAGAAATTTTATGGCAAACGTCATATGTAAATTTTCTTGATGCCCTCGCTACACCGTTGTCCACTGCATATCTGCCAATCTTAAAATCTGAAAGTTCTTTTACAGTAGTAAGAATAATTGCCATTCTTTACATAATATTGTAAACAGTTCATGACAGTGCTGTGAATTCCCATGAGCGCGTGGTACATTTGGGTGACTAGGCAATGTTTTTGCAAAACAAGTGATAGATAGGAGACATGTCTAAAATAAAAAAATGTAAAATCCTTAATCAGGCAGGACAATTGCTTAGAAACAATTGGTTTGATAAGATTTTTGAAATACAAACCTGGGTTATATACTATGTGAAGACGGGTGGAGTGAAGGGGGGAGGTCAGCGAAAACTTACTTATTTTTTGTAATAAACTACTTCTATAGCTTTCAGTTGTGATCTCTAAAACTTCACAATGGTTACAACACATTAATTTGTGAACTTGCTATTATAAACTTGTTTGATTTTTTTTGTGCAATTTTCTCTTACTTCGGATTTTAGACTATTTTAGGCAAATTTTACCGAACATGGTAACTATTTTGTGTAACTACTCCTTTTCCAATCAGATCTCAGAAACTTAAAACAAAAATTATTGTTTGATCATTTTGCTATTTCCTATACAGAAACTGCAGCATTTGTACAAAAGGGTGTCCCTATTGAGCGTAATGAATTTCTATTGTATCGTTGAACCGAGATCACTAAAATTTCTCAGGGAGTCTTGTTTCATTTTTCCAGACATAGGTTAAGTCATTTTACAGGAAAGTTTAAAGATTTCTATACAGGGTAAAATATTTTATTCATTCCTAGTACTGAAGAATAATAATAACTGTAGAAAAGGCAGTAAATTAGAACAAACATTACGAGGGTATCAAGTTCGGTTACCATATGCCTAATTTCAGAAAATCTAAAATATGTCCATCCTAAGTATGATCGCTTTTCAATCTACGGTGTATAATAAACAATCGGGTTTGTATTCCATTTTTACAAGCTGTTGCACCACTTGCTGCTTTAACCAATATTCGACGAGGCAGACACAACAGTTTCTACAGTCCATCACTTAAAACAATTAGATTTCTGAAAATTAGCCTAAGCATCGAGAACCATTGGTAACTTTGTAACAGCCCCTTACGTCTCAGAAAAATATGATATAAATAAAGCTTTCAAATTATTTTAAATAATACTTACATGAATGGGCGTCATAATACTAACGTACAACCTAGTGGTTTTCAAATAAACGTGGCGATGTGAAGAAATCATAACTGTGCTAACCCAGTGATCAAATTTCGGTCGGTTAAGTAACCTATACTAGCTTAAAAGGTTTAACGCCCATAGTTAAATACAAATGCAAATATACCAAGGCAAATTTACCGTTGGAACAACCATAACTTAAAACATCCTAAAATACCAATAGACGTTATTTTATACAAACCATCACTGCAAAAATCAATGGGGGAATAACTAATGATGGCTATTTAGGCACTATTTAAGTTCTTTGTGTCTGCAATAAACCCAACGATTAATTTCTTGTGAAGCAACATTACCAGTGGAATCGGCCAACTATTTTAATTTTTCCCAATTACACACATTAAATTTGTGTTACCTTGAATAAAAAACTAGTTGAAATAATTATTGTTTGTATTTACTGAATTTGCATACATGTCAATAGTAAATACTGTGTTTTCATTTTTATTTGTGGGGTAGCGTCGTTTTCGTGGGTGGGGACAAACCACGATATTATAAATTCAACGAGTAATGACCCCTAGAAGTCTAGAATGACGATAAGCTGACATGAGGCACTGCTGTGGGACAGATGTTTACATGTATAATGACGACTGATGTACAAGGTGCATCGTTATATCGATATGTTTTCGATGGTTATGACAATTGTGCATTATGACACGAAACAGAAATAAAATTGATAAAAAACACATCATTGTTATTTTTAATTGCGTAATCCCGTCAGTAATGAACGTACTTCCAGTTGTGCGTTTGTGTTGTAAAATGTTGATGTTTACACAAATATATAAGTAACTTTCTTAATTGAAATAACGATCGATAAAAGCAATCTATTTTTTAACTACCTTTTTTACTGATTTTTTAACTTTCAAAACCACTAATTATATCATCAAGTTTATTGTCAAACAAACAAACTTAATCTTTGCCCCAGGGAATGTACGACGAATTTACAATGAACTGTTCATTTCCATTGGTTTTAATAAAATGACATGTTAATTATGTTTACGGCTACAAAACAAAATCTGTTTAATCTTTATTATTTCAAGTTTCTTTAAAAATGAAACGGTCAATACGCCGTTTTCAAGATAGGTAGTTAGATGTACACTTTCACATGATATATGGTATCGCTTGATTTTATTTAGGGCACTTTTAAATACTAAACGCACCGTCTTTTAAAATTGTGTTTACAAACATACAAACGACATAAAACGATATAAAACGCAACCTCTTCCACAAATTTATGTTTAGTTGTGGCTTTGCATCACGCCTCAACAAAAAAAACAGGTTTTGTTTTGCATCGTCTTTCTTAAGCCGTCCAATTTCGTTTAAATGTCGCCGCTTTACACAAAAGTACCGTAAATTTATATGAAATACTGTGATACGCATTACAATTGTCACCTCCGAGAGTGATGATGTCTTGAAAATGACGTATAGGAAAATGTACAGACTAAAACTGTATGTGAATACCGAAAATTTGTAAGTAATTCCCCGATTTTTCTTTTTTTTCGATTTCTCGAACCACGAACGATTGTTTTATCTTACTCTTTGTTGTTCTTTTCATATTTTTTCGTAGGTGTGTCAGTACTTTTCGCAAAGGGGAGAGCTCGTGTTTACCTTGTCTCGTCTGGCACCTTTTCATATATATATAGTCCGACTCAAACGAGCAGAAGGTTAGCAGGCTTGTTTTTACCAATATAATTATGAGCAGACCTACTACGAGCTTTTAACGCTGTTATAAGATTTCATTTGAGTCTTTCTCGGTTATTTGCTGCACTAATTCTTATCTCATCAGAATTAGTTATGACCACATGGGAAAGATAAACCTAAACAGTGTTAAAGCTTTTATCACATTTATCCGCAATTAACAGCATTAGTTAATTAATGCTTTCTCTCAATAACGCCTGCTTTCAATCCAAACTGCGTTATGTTGCATTTGAGATTAAAGTTTGCTTCTTGTTTGATCACCTCTTTTTCTTAACAGTGGGTATGTTTTTTGTGTTGTGTCACGTGTTATTCTCTTCCAACGAACTCAGTCTCCTATGAATATTTAGACTGCTGTCGTTCCTTGCAGTTCCTTGCTTTCTGTGAGATAAAACAAACATTGTTTACTAAAATGGTCGGTGTATTCAAGATGGTCGTCGCACTTCAATTTCTTATTTACCACAGAACCGCTATAAACCCGGGTTTCTTCGAATTGTTATTAAAATAAACTAATTGACAATAAAACATTCTTACTCAAATCCTTAATAATCTTGTTTCTGTATTTACGATGGGCTTTGTTTAATTAGTGCACAGAGTGATCAACAGTACCTATATTGGTCAGGTTTGTTTGTTCACATCAATTTGTGGGGTACAAATTTACTCACCCTCGACTCCTTCTTTTTCTGTCTCAGATAACACTGTGAAAATATTTATAAAGTGGCCTCGAAACTATTTAATGTATGTATGCTATTCATTAAAAAAATTATCTATTTTGTTTCTAAACATTACGTTTAACAAACGTCCTGTTTATCGAGTTTTATAACATTAATAAACATGAATATTGTATCACTGTGTCTCTTTTATTGATAAGTTTTGTGTTTATGCACCCTTCCTAAAGCTATAACCCGAGGTGAAAATATTGTAAGAAAGTAGCAAAGAAAACCGACCGAACAACAAGAGCCAAAAACCAAGGGACAGTTACAAATCCGGATATAGACAAACACAACACAAAAATCAAAAACATAAAACACAGAAAGAGAGAAACCCGAACCCAATAAAAACCATGGGTGCACTCAGGTGCTCCGGACGAGTAAGCAGTGCCTGCCTCTAATTAGACACCCGTCGAGTTACTCATTGTCTTGTCTAGGGAAAGGTCAAATCCAGGAATAGGAAACACTACCTATGACTCAGCGAAAATGTCAGATCGTTTTTGAGACAATGATTTCCCGTAACGATCAATTAAGTCGTGGTGCCGACCATAGAACTTCTGGAGAGATAACATCAACCTAGGTACAACAAACCCTTGTTTGAGTAGTTTAGCAGTCAACAGCAGTGATCGGTCTAGAAAATCTGTAAGTGTTGATAATATTATTTATTACACTATTATTCATAACGTATTTAGCATCTAAGATTTTTTTTAAATTTTAGCATAGAATCAGATATAATGATAATACTCTATCTATTATATTTTACGAGAAAGTTTGAATTGAAACAACATAATTACGTTTCGAATAAATAAGTAGCACTATACTACAGATGTTCCCGTTCTTTGTGTTCTTAGTTTTCCTTTAAGACTTTAGTTTTAAACAGGAACAATTATCAATACAAACGATTGCCATACGTTTACATAATGTACAAAATATTTGACAGATTATATACTTTGTTTTCAGCACACGCTTAAACCAAGTGCGATAGCTCCTCTTTTCCTAAAAGGCCGTCGAAACCGTCACCTACAAAAGGCTATATCCTGTCCCCTACTTATTACTCCATACTTTTCGGGTGGAAGCTATATTTTGTTTCCGATGTTTTACCGCCTTTTTCCGTTGAGTAACGTGTTCTTGTTCTTAATATAACTGATATATTAGACATTAAACCAATCAATTACATTCTTCAGACGATTATTTTAACATGTCACAACAACGGTTTCTCAATACCCTTGTTTAAATTCTTACAATGGAGAATGCATTGCCAAAATGAGAGCACAGACAATATAGTCCTTTATTATCAATATTTAATGTGCATTTCAATACCCTTGTTTAAATTCTTATTATCTGTTAGGAGTTGAAATATTATCATTCTATAGCAGGATGAAAAAGTGTCATTCTGCAAGGCAAACCAAATAAATAAAATTAATAAGGAATTAAATAGAATTTGAATTATTTGAACACATTCTGATATCGTTAAGTAGACTACATACATATTAACATTTATACGTGTATCTATTTAAGTACACAAAACATTAACTTCCGGTGAATGCTATCCTTACACTTGTGTAATACTACGAATCATAAATGTGTCAGGAAGATGGTATTCTTCTATATCATGTATCTATGTCTGTTCACTGGTGAGTTTTTTTGTAATGTGTATGGTTAAACGAGTGTTCCAAATACGAAATCAAAGGTGCAAACAATAAAAGGTTCTTAAATATTGTCATAATTTCTATAATAGCAATAATACATATTTATTTCATCAATATGAATATAATGTGAATTAAAATCTACATAAGATATAAACAGGCACTCATTAGCACAGAAAAATGCTTTGTTTTCAATATTGTTCAACGCTAACTAATTTAATTTCCTCTAATTTTGTGCTGTTTATCATATTTCCGTCTCCTTGCAAATTTTCTTGTATGTAACGTACAAGAACATTTAAGTATTTTCTGAGTATTGTGACTCACTTCCTTGTTTTAAAATATATTTTTTACATCACCTAAACAACGATATAGGACCCTAGTAGTTATTTCATTTTAAAAATTACTGTTACTACAGCAGTTACAAATTAGCAAATTTAGACGGATTTCTTTTTACCATAACTGTATTAAAAGGTTATAATGTGGCTATTTACATGTAGCTGTATGTGTTATAAAATCATATGTCTCGAACGCCGCTTAAAGATTTTATTGGTATGACTTCAAATAAAAATATTTTAAGAGGGATCAGGCCACATACATTCAATATAATTTGTAATTAATTCTCTTTAACCTTGCAATATAGCCAGTTTTCTATAGAAGGACTCAAAATTCAAATAAAAAATAGGGGTTTCAGAGCTTATTTCCAACTGGTTCACAATGAAATATCAAATTTTGTAAATGCTTATAGAGAAAACAAAACAAAACACTAAAATAAGAGATTTAAGAAATTCTGTCCATGGAAATTTCTGATTTTTTTATATTAGTTATATTATATTAAAAATATTTTTCGTGATTGAAAGAAAAATTGATTTTCTGAGTTAAATTTTGTCTTTTGGAAAATAAATTTAAAAAATTACCTGCCTTGGTAAACATTTTTATTTTCATTTTCTTATGGAAATTAAGAATTATTGATGCAAAATTATTATTAATTTTACCAAAGCAGATAGTGTCCTGCATTCACTTGAAATAAAATCAATCAGGCATAATCTAGCAGACAGCCTTTAGTCGGCCCAATGTGGGCCTTTGAACTTGTCAGTGTCCACTTAGTCGATTGCTAAGCACAATCTGTATTGGTTTATAATTTGGAAAATAGTTTGAAGAAGTGTTGACTTTTATGCAGTCAAATTTTCAAATACATAGACAATATACATAAATGAAATTAGCAAATGTGTGTGTGAGGCAAATGTAAAAAGAGAGATGAAAAGTAGCGTACGGACAAAGTTTGATTTATTCTACGACAATATATGTATACTTTTTATCTCAAAATCAACGCTGCTGCGGTGGCCAAGCAGTTAAATTAGTTTGTGATCTATTACTGATGACGTGCCTTTCAACAATAAGATTTGCCCGTTCAAACCTTGACCGGATTGATTTTTTTCCATACTTACAGCAATTATATATATTTAATAATAAACAAACACAATAGTTCAATATTGTTTAGTTGGTTAAATAGGTTTTCAGCTTTTCAGCTGCATCATGGTATCCAGTTTTTATTTGGAGGGTAAGCCGCAGTCCCTTGAGAAAACCTAGACCATCGGTAAAAAACCAGCAGCACATGTCAGTTAGGATTGGAATCGAACAATTTGAACTGAAAAATTATTTTCTGGTCATAGTACCAGGCTAAGTAAATTGTTATGTTGAATTAAGGTAGGTCTTTTACAAGGTTTTCCAAATGGTTAAAATAACTTCTATACCTAATCCTTGTTTTTATATTGGCTGACATTTTAAAAATATATTGAACTTTGCAGGCTTACGTAGGTCTGTTACAAAGTTTTCTCGCTTTTTTCTTTTATGCTTTAAATATGACTTCCGTACGGGATTTAAAAACTGCGGATTGGTTAAAAATAAAAAAAGATCTTTTAACTGCAAAAGGCCAAATTTATGTGTCATTTTTAAATACAATTGTAATAAAACATGGGAGATCATCTTAATTTCTGAATATTTCATACTAACAAAACTACAAATTGTGGAACATTATGGCAGATGTTAATGTATATTATGTTTATTTGAAATCTGTCATATTAGACTTTTGAACGACAAAAAATTGCACCAACAGGCTATAACCTGGAATCCACATGAACAAATTATATATTTTATTTATTGTAAATATAATTAAATACAAATAAACAGATTATTTATTTTAAACATTCGTTTTCCTCAAACCAACAAAATTACATGTTATCACGAGTGCCAAACAGTTAACAATAAAAAGAGATCTATCTCAATTGCAGTTAAAGGAAGCTTCTCAAAGATCATTCATTTTTCTAATGGGAGTGTGACAACGTATGATGGTGCAATTAATTACTGCAATGCGCTGAATGGATCTTTACTACATTATAGCAAAAATCTTGTTAAAGCTGCAGAACAATGCAGAATGCAAGGCTATGCATGGGTTGGACAACCTTGGATCAAGAATATAGGTAAAATGTATAACTTTTATGGAAAGGATACATATGATTATACACTATTCATAATATTCGACAAAAATAAGAAAACACTCTTTTTACCTTTTAAGTAGATTAAATTAGCATTAAAGCTTCATGAATGTTAATGTTCACGAATAATGGAAAGTGGTATGTACAAGAGCTGTATCCAATCGAGATGACATATTTACTTAATGGAAATACATGGACTCATATTAGCCCATTATCCTTCAAATTATAATGATAAATAAATTATTTGTTTAAAGGCAAAATTCCACAATTTTATAAACAAACAAAAAACGCACAAATGATTTTGTCTATATTTTAAATACCTAAAAAAAATGTTTTTGACTATGTTTATAAAATTCGAAAAAAATTAGACTTCATTTATTAAGAACCTTGGATGTATAGAGATGAAATTTCATGTGTATGGTATCATTTTATTGACATATATAGAAAATGTAAAATATTTTTTTTAATTATGACAAAAAATATCCGAATTTTTATATACCAGCCCTCTACAAAGAAATTTTGATTTTTTTTTCAGTTTTATTGTTTCCTTTTTCTCTAAAAATGACATACCGGTATTGACCAACATATCATTGGTTAAGAAAAATATTACATACTACTCCTTCTATAATACATAAATCCAGTTGCTATAAACAACGTGTGAAGACTTCAACAGTTTAGGCAGAATGAAGCTAGTTGCTATCAACTTGTATATTAACTGTAAACTTGATAGTTTTAACCTCGAGGCTAAAATAAAGTCGTTACCATCAATTTCGACAAGTATGAGACAAATAGCAAGGACGCAGACCAAATAACAAGAGCCGAATATCAACGGACAATTACATATCCTGATATAGACCAAACTATGCACGCAAAACACAAAAAGCCAAAAACACAAAACAGAAAGTGAGTAACTCGAACGTCAAAAAGTGTGTACTATAATATACGCTTTCATTTATTTGTTTTTTTATCCGTTATCAACAAGCATGTTCTAGTAAAGGATATGGCACAATCTTATTTAAACTCTTTTAAATCATAGTCTACTTACTTATAGTAGATACATTATTAGACGAATAATAATAGACAATACAAAAAGTCATAATGTGAAATATTGATAAAATGATCAAAGTTATTATTAACTGGTATTAAATTTCAAACTAATATGAAAACTGGGTTATAGTTAAATCAAAGTAACACAATTACACTTTTATAAGTATTATTTAATTAAAATGTATGTTCCATTAAAAGTGTGTTTTACACATTTATCAATGAATGTTAGAAATGTCTGCAGTATTCATTTAAACTGAGTTACGAAAATGTGTTTGTTACATTGAATAAATTGATTCTTCATTAATTTATATTTAAGGATACGTTTATTTTCCTTTTGTCCATTTACCAAATGAATCTTTAAACAGAAAACAAAAGTCAAAAGTATTATTTTTCATTTCAAACTGTTCCATTGAAGTTCAACGTGACAATAATGAAAACACACTAGAGTAATTCCAAATTAATTTAATTGCGTCATCCAAACTTCTGATTGGTTTGACTTTTTATTCCGGTTGTGGGAGAATCGACTTACTTAATATTCATGACCATTATTTTATCTCATTTGCTTATAAAATAAATAACTAATGAAAGAAAATACATTTTTTAAACCTATATATGTATATATATATATATAAAACGAGATTAATCTGCAACTTACCATAGTGGTTGGCAAGGAGCAATACTGCAAAAGCAATGACAGATAATTGGTATCTGGTGAGAAAGAACAATAACTGTGCGTCCAAAACCACGCCGAGACCACCAAAATATCCAATAACTTCCGCAAGCCGCTATTGTTTATCAAGGGAAACCAATGTTATTTCTGTGAAGAAAGGATTAAATTATCAGCATCAGATTGTTAGAACCCTACGTATTTTTCTGCACATGTTTCTCACTTTTTTCTACATCGAAATTTGACTGATGGGCATTTCCAACAAGCCGATCATAAAAATGTAAGACTTTTGTTAAATTCTAAGCCACAAATGATACAAAATCTCCCAGTAACAAATTTTAAAATAGGTATGATCTATGACACCCAAACATTCAGACGACCATTTTCTTGCCAAACGAATTCACTTCAAACGGATATATACAGCACTTGGTCGAATCCATTGTTATCAAAATCCATATAAATAGACAGATAGAGGTCTTATCTTCACATTCATATCTGATTTATTCAAACATCAACATTAACAATAATTTCTAGCAATTTTAAGTTGGTCTAAATTGGAAAAAATTTGCCGTAGTAAGAAAATTAGTTTTGTCAGCAAATTTAACCATTTAGTCATTGTCATATACAAATAAATATATTATTACTTTTGACATCGCAAATTTTTTGTTTGTTTAAATTTTTGCAGGATGTTTTGTAGCAAGGCAGGATGATGCGGACAAAAAATCTGCTATTTGTAATTTTTCCAGTTTAAGTGAATGCTTGTCCACATGTGAACACGAAAGGTATACTTATATAGGAGTATCGGTATGTATTATAAGATAGTTTCAATTTAACAAAATTACTATACTTTTTATTAAAGTATTAACACATAATCCCAGAGACATTGACAGTATATCGGAATGATTTTATGTATTCTACATGCTCATATACCCGTGTCGTATGTAGCGCTGTCTTTATTATTATGGAACATGCATTACTATCTGCATAAGAGTAAAACCTTGTTCACGGCATAATTGATACATGATGAACAGAATTATCATTTCTTTAATATTACTTATTTAACAAAAATGTTGTTAGTAACGTTTTTGTGAATTATCTAGCATAGTTTATCAATACTCAAACCCGTAAATACGTGAATCCAAGACAAGGAAAGACGTCCGATGACACAGAGAATATCTGGTCTTTTTTCTGAAAGAAGGATTTTCTATAACAATCAATTAGGTACCATCATGACCAACAGTAGAATCTGCCCTGCCAGTAAACATTATTACAGAAATAAATTTATTGCTAATGGCCATAGTAGTACCAATACGCCAGTAGTAAAGTATATTGGTCAAGCTTAACATACATTTTTACTTTGGCACCAGATTGAAGACCATATAACTATAACTCTAATGATAAAAAAAATACAAAAAAAACAACAAACTAATAGTTGAGCTGTATAATAGTCAATAGCACGTTCGTTTATATAAAAAATCGATATACCGATCACAAGATCTAGTATAACATTTAAGTTTTGAAATTTTAACAACATCCTCAGGTGCTGATGGAATGCTTCTATTAAGTTTGTTTTCATTTCACAGTTGTCACAGTGTTTTTGCTTCGCGCAGTTTGACGTCAATATACCAGATTTAAAAGAAAAATGCAGAAGCACATGTTATGGAAACCAAGGTGAACAATGTGGAGATAAGGACTATATGAATTTGTACCAGAAAGGTAAGTTTCTTTTAGAAACACTGCATTGTACCAAAATTATTTGCTTGGCTTTATAAAAATACATTTGTTCTCATGACGTTGATTGTCTATTCTTAAAACAACGTGCATATTATAAGTTATGTTAGTTCATATCCGTAGATATAGAGCTTTTAACACCTGACGTGCCCAAGTGCCAAAGGGAGTACAAGGGTGCTGAAGGTGTTAGTTAAAATCTCCATATCTATGGATATGACATCCTCAAATCAGGGTTTTTGTGTCCACATGTTTCCACGAATGGGGACACAGAAACCCTGACTTGTGAGGATGCGGATATGAACGTGTTTGACGAATTTTTCCCGGTATTAGTTTGAAATAATGGATTTAAGGTACTTTGTTAACGTAATGACAGACGTTAAAGTAACGTTTTCATCATTATCAACGAAAGTTTGAATGAAATTTGATAAAAATGAGTCTTTTTTACAAGGTGTAGGGTACTACTATTGGTAGAACCCTACAGTTCTCGAAAAAGAACAGTTTTTTGTTGGATTCAAACAGATGTTTTAGAAATGAATTTTGGCGCTGAATATCTTGCAGAGACTTAATAATAGTGTGACGTCATTGTTTGTTAAACTGCATATCTTTTGTTTCTTTTCTGTTAAAAACACATTTGGACCTTTTGTTATAGATTTCATCATCCTATATATGACACAAACCAATTACCATTTTGTGCAACTAACGGTTAGTAACACCTGGGTATATCACTTGCCCCGGGTATATTGGTTTTGTAAAGACGTGTAGCTGACCAATCAAATTCCAGGAATAATACTGATACTGTAGTGAAAACGTAAAGACAATGTTGGTTACTTTCTCTTGGTTGCTTGTAAGAAGACATAAACAAAATATTTTTTACATTTTTTGTAATCTGTAGCCGAAACTAATGTTCAACTGAGCGTCAGATATGTAACGTAAATGAACAGTGCGATTTATGCTAAAATATTAAATTGGGTTTATTTTCCGGTGTTAAACAATGGAACTATAATGTCAAAAGAGAATAATAATAAAAAGCTCATTTCAATGAATTAATATTTTTAACGCAATAAAGGAACATGTTATCTATTATTTCTTCTCCATAGCTGAACATATGATTTACGTTAAATGGTTAATAAGGCAAAATTGAAACTCTTTAGTTAAAAATGCACTGGTATATCAATACGCATGCCGCCAATAAATAAATGTAATGTAATTGTACTGGAAAATAAAGTTGATTTTGTTAATTGCAGTTTTAAATTTGACGTCGACTATAAATAGACAGACTGCTCAATACTCTTCATCCAGCGGAATATGGCTACATGAATCCCCATATAAGGACAGATTAAATTTCTTCTGTATCTCACCGACAGGTTTGAATTACAGACAATACTGCATGAAGTACAACCAGTTTTAATGGATTGTGCCGATCACAATTTAAATTGTTAACTGCAGTACACGAAACAAAATGACGCAATCTGTGACCTTTGTTAAAGAAAGGGTTCAAGGTAGTGTAATTCTTCGGGTACTATGACTCCCTCCCTCAATAAAACCTGGACGCCATGATATTGCTAAAAATATTGCTGAAAGTGGCGCTACACACCATTCAAACAACGAAACAAAATAAAAAAGGATGTATATTCACCAAATAAAATGTGATCAAAGACACCAAGTTTGTAAAATTTACTACAAATGTAATTGGACATTGGCAGAGGATTTTCTAGCCACTAATACAAACTGCTTACCGCGTATGGTCTAGCTATGCACCTTTTGTAGATGCAAAAAGGTACAAACTGAAATCAACAATTAATTTCTACATGTAATTAGCGTTTTGAAATGTATCATATAACACTATTCTGTAATAAGTGTATCCAAAAATCATCGCAGCGAAGTCACTATGCACTGAGTACAAAATTGGGAAAAATATCTGCAATCATAATCATCACTTTACATAGACAGACTGCTCAATACTCTTCATCCAGCGGAATATGGCTACATGAATCCCAACATACGGACAAATTAAATTTCTTCTGTATCTCACGGACAGGTTTGTATTACAGGCAATACTGCAGGAAGTACAACCAGTTTTAATGGGTTGTGTTTGTTTGTGTGGGTTTTTTCTTTTCTTTTTTTTTGTTATTGTAATACATAATATAAGTATTTGTAGTCCAACAAACTATATTACATATTTTGTACACAATATTACAGTTAGAAGGATAAATACGTTAGCGTAACAAAAATCCAATATCTGTGACATGAATTTTTCATTATTTAATCGTGTGAATGAATCTGATTGATCATTACCAAATCAATGCGTGATTTATATTCTGGTTGTTATATGAAATATTCAACGACTACACTTCGAAACCGTTTATTTAAACTAGTAAAATGTAAGAAAAACAGTTGTAAAAGGTTTTATTTTTGATTAAAATACAAAATATTGAATCATAAGCAAGTAGAGATAGATTTCTATAGACTTGCATATTAGTTTGTGTAATTACATTCAATGTAGGAATATTCTAGTTTCGTTTGATATCTTGTTACAGAATACTATAAATGCACTAAATGTGAATTTGATATAAGACCTTCTACAGAGATAAATACAATAATGTAATGGTAAATGGAACTTCATTTAATGGCGGCTAAATAGTTTTGCGATTTTGACATATGATAATAATTATGTTTTTACTTTCACGTAGACGACCAACATGACGAAATAAAATGCGATTTAAAGAAGCACGTTCGAGAAGAAATCTTAACAAATGGAAGAAACAGGTCTGAAATGTGGACAACATTCAAACCAGTAACAACATCAAAGCGTTCGATTAACGATGAAAGTAATTTAGGTGAGTTTAAGTCACATGTAATAACTATTCAGATTTATAAGTAGTCTTTCATCTTATTCTGATATTAATATGATACGTAACTCGACGGAATATACATAATGAATCTACAGGGGCTGTTAGTTTCAGAGGGTATACCCACCCCAGCCATCACTCTTCGATGCTGGCAAGAATAACACTGTGACTTTAATCGTCTACATTTAATGTCATGACATTTAGAAAATAATGAGGTTTTACTACTCACAAAGTTGTTGATGGCAGTAGTCGGATTAGGTACATCGTTTTAAAATTGTCATGATAAAAGGTCTTCAATATCTTAGCTATTTGTACTTTAAATATTTTTAGGTTTGATATAAGCTCTACAATATCTTAGTTATAGTATTTAAGATTGTAAATATTGTTGCCTTTGAGATCCACTAAACGTCTTGATAAGACGAAACTAACATAGTTAATTTGTTAACTGCCTTTTTAATGACATATTATAAGCTCATGATCGGCTTGGTTTGAGATGAAATAATTGTGAGTAATAAGAAATAGATAATAAAACGCCACGAAGTAGCAAAAATGTGTAAATGTTAATTAATGAAACAGAATTTAACCTCTATTACTATCAAAATAATATACATTGAAGACAGTTACAAATTGTATTTTTTAATGCTTTTTAAAGACTACAAATCAGGTAAAGTAAACTAAAGTTTTTAATGTTGAATTCAAATTATCAGACATTATTTAAAAGGCATTATACAATAAATGGTCCCCTTTTGTTTCAGTCCTTGTTCTTGCCATTGGTGGAAGTGTCGTTTTTGTTTTGATAAGTGTAGCAGGAACAACATATTTCTTTAAAAGAAGGTACTGGACTTTAGAAACTTATAAATAATAAACATCAAGACACCCATCAATCGTTAACTAATGAAACCATTGCATCCTTTTCATTTTGTTTTCGAAAAACACGTAAAATTATGTCAAGTTTCAAAGTTTATGAAACAAAACCTGAGCACTGTTTCATAATAGTTTACAATGTTAAACTCAAACCGTTCTAAAATAAAGAAAAGAAAAGAAAAAACATATATTTATCAGATTAATACGTATTGGTTACGAAAATTCCATCGTCACACGCTAGTACACGTGTACTATGTCTATGTCTACGATTAACCCCTGTTAATGAAGCTATATTTGTATATAGAGGATTTGGCCGAGGGGTCTTGACCGCTGGACATAGTGCAGGCGATTTGGTGTCACAGTGTCACAACGGTGTGAGTTCGAATCCCGCTGAGGGAAAGCAAAAATTTGACAGTGTAAAAATCTCATTCTAACAGTGTTGGGTTTAATTTGTAGACGTATATATAAATATTTGATATTAACCCTGTATTTCTGATGATTCAGAAATCGGCTGGATAGATATATTATATGGCTGTCACAATACTTAGACGTTTGTATATAATTTACTTACTGTGACTGTATGACACATAACTGGACTTCCGGTTGATGCTCAGGGTGAGAAAGACGGAGTTTTTTCATAGAGTATAATCCAACGTATTTCCACAATTTCCTTAGCCATCCTTTGATGGTTAACAGTTTAGTGTTTAGTAATTGACGTTATTATTCTGATACTCGGTTAATTTTTTTTGGAAAACCAAGCCTTTTTGGCTGAAATCACCCTTCACCATACCAGGTGGTAGGGGGAACAGTATTTTCAGAGAACTGACTCTGGTTGTAGATGTGAAAGATAATAAAGTGGTGAAAGCTGGGAGCATAATTCATGAATTAGAGGAAACGTATGGTGTAGGAACAATTTAAGCTGTTGTTCCGCGGAGTGGAAATTTATACGAAATAACTTTAAAAGATAAAGAGTCGGCAAATGATTTAGCCAGTAGCGGATTTCAAGTTGCAGGGTTAAAGTATGAGTATCATGCCGTATATTCTGCGGAAAAAGTTGTTAGTTTTATGCATCTTCCAGCTTTTATTGAAGATGCTGATATTTGTGCAAAGTTGGAAGATCTCGGCATAGAAATAAAGTCACCAGTGAAGAAGAGACACCATCCTGGCACTAATGTAGCGGATGGTACAAGGTATGTTATTTGTAAATTTCCATACAGCATGAAGTTTGAATTGGTAAAAGACTGATTTGAGTATATAAATTTGAAGAATTAAAACTTAGCTTAAGAGAAGACAAAATATGCAAGGGGGCTATTTTAAGATCAAAGGCACAATGAGCCGTTAATGGAGATAAAAATTCTAAATATTTTTATAACTGGAAAAACACACACAGGAAAATAACTGTATTAAAGAATTAAGAAGTAAAGATGGTTAAATTATATCGCAAACTGAAAATATGTTGGATGAAATTTATGAACACTATAAAGCTTTATTTTCTTGTACAAGTATTAATGAAATAAAAATGGAAGAATTGTCCAATTTCATTACTACGAAAGTGGAACAAAAAAATATTTTAGATTCTGAAATCGCATCAGAAGAAATTTTTAAATCTTTGAATAGTATGTCTAAAAATAAAAGTCCTGGTGGTGACGGCATTACTGTTTCTTTCTATTTAAAATTTTACAATCATTTTAGTGAAATTCTTAAGAAACTTTTTGATGAAATTGAGAAAGGAAAAATAATGTCTCGAACAATGCGTCATGGAGTTATAACATTAATATATAAAAATAAAGGGGATAAAAATTTATTGCAGAACTTTAGTCCTATTTCTCTTTTGGCGGTGGATTGTAAAATTTTAGCCCGAATAATGTCAAACAGAATTAAAAATGTTTTACCAGATATAATTTCTGAATTTCAGACCTGTTCTATTGTAGGAAAGGATATTTCAGATACTACGGCAAGTGTTCGAGATATTATAATGTAATTGAGCAAGATAATTTAGAAGGATACCTTATAAAAATTGACAGCAAAGTGCTTTTGATAGAATTGACCACAAATATTTTATATTTTGGAAAAATTTGGATTTGGGGAAAAGTTTTTAAGTTGGATTAAAATATTCTATACAGAAATTTTTAGTACAGTTAAATGCAATGGTTTTCTAACTAAATATGTTCCGGTTAAAAATTCGATAAAACAGTGCTGTCCAATCTTTGCGATTTTATACGTTTTGGCCGCAGAGCCATAGGGACAAGCTATTTTGAAAAATAAAAATATAACAGGGATTACAATTCCGCTCTCAGATAAAGAATCGAAATATTTTGCACTCGCAGACGATAATACTTTGACAGTTGCAAATAAGGAATTAATAAATGAAACATTTAAAGTTTTAGAATTATATAGTGAGGCTTCGGGTGCAAAAATTAATAAACAGAAATCTGAAATATTATGTTTAGGATCTGGTTCAATTTCAGAAGAAGAATTACAAAAATTTCAAATAAAACTTTGTAATAATGTAACTAAACTGTTAGGAATATATGTAGGTAAGGATAAAAAAATATGTGAGTCGTTAAATTGGGATTCAAAAATATCGAAAATAAAGACAATATTATATTTTTGGTCAAAAAGAGATCTTACACTACCCGGGAGTGCTACCGTTTTATCATTCTTAATAATGTCTAGATTTTATTATACGCTAATGGTGTGTCCCTTGTCAGAAAAAAATAAAAAATGAAATCCGTTTATTATGTTTAAAATTTTTATGGAAAGGAAAAAGTCATTTAGCAAAATATGAAACCATAATTGGTAAAAAGGAATGAGGGAGGCTTTAATTTACCAGATATTTTTCTAAAAATGCAATCTTTTAGGTTAAAATTTCTCAGAAAATATTTTGATGTAGATTGTAATGCTCTTTGGAAAAGTACTTTTTCATATTTTATTTCAAAAATAGAGAACATTAATTTGCAGCACAAAGTATTTTATGCCTATTTTAATTCCAGACAATAAAACAACTTACCACTGTATTATAGAGAAATATTTTATGCATTTATGCTTTAAAATCCAAACCTGAATTTAAGTTCGAAACACAGCATGTATATGAAAATCCGATTTTTTGTAATCCATTAATTTTATTTAATGGCAAATCATTGTTGTTTCCAGATTTTATAACAGCAGGCATCACACAAATAAAACACATTTGTTATGAAGTTATTCCCGGTTTTCTACCGCCAGATTCTATTGTTGAAATTCTGCAACAAATTTTTCCCGATATCCAAAGTGATATTGTGAAAAGCGCTTATTCGAAAATTTTACAGTCTATTCCACGCATGATGCTTGAAAAACTTAAAATCTCAAATCCTGTAAACTTTGTCAAAATCCCTGATATTCTTATTATTGATGATTTCCGAGTTATAAACTTTCAAAGTGCAAAATCGAAGAATTTTTACGATTTATTTCTACGTCTGATGTTTGAACCGCCCACGTCTGAAAAATATTGGTTAAACAAATTTCCATCTATTGAATTTTCCAAGGTCTACTCGAATGTTCATCTCCCTTTTTTGCCTCCAGATATTCATTGTTTAAATTATCGACTTGCTATGAATAGCCTTTCCACACTCGACAAATTTTTACGGATAAAGAAAGTTGACAATGACACGTGTGTTTTTTGCGGTACAAATCCCGAGACTTTAGAGTACATGTTCGTAAGCTGTGACAAAGTTCAAGGTCTCAGGGTAGTCTTAGTTGATTTATTACATAACTGCTTGCTGACCGACGTACGTTTCTTTTCACGTATACGTTGTATAATTGATGTAACTAACATAGATACCGATAAACTAACACGATTGTTTTAAGAATGTGTGAATCCGGATATTGTCCCGAATTCACTTTTACTGTACATAGTCAATAAAATATTTTATTAATGAAAAAAAAAGACCGCTTGACATAGTGCAGGCGATTTGGTGCCACAGTGTCACAACGGTGTGAGTTCGAATCCCGCTGAGGGAAAGCAAAAATTTGACAGTGTTAAAAATCTAATTCAAACAGTGTTGGGCTTAATTTGTAGACGTATATATAAATATTTGATATTAACCCTGTATTTCTGATGTTTCAGAAATCCGCTGGATAGATATATTATATGGTTGTCACAATACTTAGACGTTTGTATATAATTTACTTACTGTGACTGCATGACAAGTAACTTTGTCATCCTATATAATATATACAAAACTGCTGAATTAGATTACTGTCAGATTAATACGTATTGGTTACGAAAATTCCATCGTCACACGCTAGTACACATGTACTATGTCTATGTCTAAGATTCACCCGGGTTAATGAAGCTATATTTAAATATTGCGGATTTGGCCGAGGGGTCTAGACCGCTGGACATAGTGCGGGCGAATTGGTGCCACAGTGTCACAACTGTGTGAGTTCGAATCCCGCTGAGGGAAAGCAAAAATTTGACAGTGTTAAAAATCTAATTCAAACAGTGTTGGGCTTAATTTGTAGACGTATATATATATATATATATATATATATATATATATATATATATATATATATATATAAAGAGTCTAAAAGAATTCTGCTAAACCAGTACACTTATTTAGTATCGGATCGACAAACATGACGATACAGCATAAACAAAAAATAATAATATACAAGTCTATGGTTGTCACAACACTTAGACGTTTGTATATAAGTAACTTACTCTGCCTGTATGACAAGTAACTTTGTCATCCTATATAATATATACAAAATTGCTGAATTAGATTACTGTCAGATTAAAACGTATTGGTTACGAAAATCCCATCGTCACACGCTAGTACACATGTACTATGTCTATGTCTACGTTCACCCCGGTTAATGAAGCTATATTTTTATATAGAGGATTTGGCCGAGGGGGTCTAGAACGCTGGACATAGTGCAGGCGATTTGGTGCCACAGTGTCACAACTGTGTGAGTTCGAATTCCGCTGAGGGAAAGCAAAAATTTGACAGTGTAAAAATCTAATTCTAACAGTGTTGGGTTTAATTTGTAGAATTATATGTAAATATTTGATATTAAACCTGTATTTCTGATTATTCTGAAATTCGCTGGATAGATATATTATATGGTTGTCACAATACTTAGACGTTTGTATATAATTAACTTACTGTAACTGTATGACAAATAACTTTGTCATCCTATATAATATATAAAAAATTGCAGAATTAGATTACTGTCAGATTAATACGTATTGGTTACGAAAATTCCATCGTCACACGCTAGTACACATGTACTATGTCTATGTCTACGATTCACCCGCTTAATGAAGCTATATTTGTATATAGCGGATTTGGCCGAGGGGTCTAGACCGCTGGACATAGTGCAGGCGATTTGGTGCCACAGTGTCACAACGGTGTGAGTTTGAATCCCGCTGAGGGAAAGCAAAAATTTGACAGTGTAAAAATCTAATTCTAACAGTGTTGGGTTAATTTGTAGACGTATATACAAGAAAACTTTTGATGCAAAGCATCAGTTCGCCGCCGATTTATTCTACATTCTGCACGCGTTTGTCAAAGTGATTTCTAAAAACAAGACACTTGAACTTATTCCTCATAAGTTTCTTTGTAAAGCTAAGCCCTGCTGTTGTGGCTAGTTTCAATTGCCAATTTCTAAATTTGTGCACATGTAATCTTTTGTCATATATTAAATCATAAATATACTTGAATTAAAACTAATATTCACGTGGTTCAATTAAATCATTGACAAAATATTTATTATTGAATCTTACAAATATCGGCATACTCCGGAATTGTCTACGCAAAATAGCCTTTTATTCTGGTTTCCGATTTGTCAAAGCTACGCTTGTCGATAGAGCTATCAACGAAAGACTTAGTACCAGGATAAAAATGGCCTCCTTCTATTATTAACTTCCGTAAATATAATACTAAAAAAGTTATTATTACATGAAACTTTGATATCACAAAAGCAATTTTGAAGTCGAACCTCATACACTATCTTTATTTTTCACTCAAGTTAAATGATTGACATTCTTGTAGCAAAATTTTGTTCATTTTTGGTAACTAAGTGTACTTAAAAATATGTTCTCCTTTATCCATCGTTAGCAACGAAAGTGAATACAAATATATCGCCGCCCTGGGCGGCGATCATAAATATTTGATATTAACCTTGTATTTCTGATGATTCAGAAATCCGCTAGATAGATATAATATATGGTTGTCACAATACTTAGACGTTTGTATATAATTAACTTACTGAGACTGTAAGACAAGTAACTTTGTCATCCTATATAATATATACAAAATTGCTGAATTAGATTACTGTCAGATTAATACGTATTGGTTACGGAAATTCCATCGTTACACGCTAGTACACATGTACTATGTCTATGTCTAGGAGTCACCCCGGTTAATGACGCCATATTTTTATATAGCAGATTTGGCCGAGGGGTCTAGACCGCTGGACATAGTGCAGGCGATTTGGTGCCACAGTGTCACAACGGTGTGAGTTCGAATCTCGCTGAGGGAAAGCAAAAATTTGACAGTGTAAAAATCTAATTCTAACAGTGCTGGCTTTAATTTGTAGACGTATATATATATATATATATATATATATATATATATAAATTATTTGTCTTTCATGGTTAATGAATACAAATAGCTCTAGTCGTAATTAACACAGGTGTAATTGATAAACAAATTTATGAAAAAAAATTGTTCATTATCACGTCACTTCGAGAAAACTTTTGCATGCGCCAGTTAAAAACTCTTGAACTTGCAGAATTAAACAAACGAAATCTATATGCTTTAGAATACACAAATATTTAGAGTCACTGTACTCTAGGTGGACAATAAAAATAATACTAAAATATAATTTATTTGTTTGTTTAAATAAAAATACTATTGAAACCAAATTTGAAGAAATACTGTTCATTCTTTAATTTAAATTGAGGAAAGAGGATGGTGTTACGTAAAAAGTCTAAAAACACCTGCAAAGAATGGGAAATAATAATTGCATATTGTAACTTATCCTCTTAGCATTACTAAAAATTTAAACAGCAGTAATACCCAGATCCGGTACTGAATAGTTTATCTTTATCGTGCAATGCTTGTAACTAAACAAGATGTGCATTTAAGTTAATTTTAGTACCCCGCACTCTGAATTTATTTTAGTTTGTTTTATATGTCGGAGGTGAGATTTTCAGTCCACACGGAAAATAACTTCTAATTTCATTCCACTTATATTTTGTCATTCCTGTTAAAAAATGTAATAGACTTGTTGCTTTACATGCAATCTAATGACATTTTCATAAAGCATATTAATTTATAACACTTATATCAGTCTGTAATAACATTTCTCTTGAATATGCTTATTAAGGTTTCAATGCTTTTTATACGAACGTCGGATAGAAGGCTCGATCAGGTGAACTAGAAGGACGACAACTTAGGTCAACCTAATTTAAGGCATTAAGTAAATGCAGATAAAACCTAAAATAAAACATTCAAACAATAAGTTTAAATGCAGCTTACATTCACATTCTAAAATAGTGAGATCGAAGGTGTGTTCTGTTTAACAGGCTGTAAAGGACCCATCAGTTTTCTGAACATCGGTTACTCGGAATTAAAAACGTAACATAAAATTAACTTTCATAATGAATACTAGAATATACTAGAATATACTACTCAATTGCAGACTTCTCTTAATAGCGAATAGGTAACTATTTTAATGCAAAATATTGATTCTCCTATGAATGTTCTAATTCAAATTGTGAAAATACATGTCAATTACTTTGTCAAACAGCAGTTACAAATCTGAAAAATAACTTCGAATCCTTATGTGCCAATAGTGAGCTTTTTAGTTAAGTAAACTAATAGTAGCAGTTCCGGAGAAATCCGAAGTTACACGAGGAAATTTAAACTTTATTGAAAAGGTACATAACCACCGAAGTCATGCTCAAAAGGTTCCCTACAAACTGATCTTTAAAGCAAAGGCACGTGTTTTTTGTTGAGTATATCTCTTAAAGATATCCCCCCAAAACCACAAACTGCGTTATCGATAAACGGTTAAAACTTCGAATTACATATAGCTATATCTCATGCAGAGCTATTTGTAAGGGTTTTGATGATAAATTTCTTGACACAATAGTTCTAGTTCTAAACTTCTATACTATCAAATTTTTTCGCTAAAAAAGAGCCAACTTGAAAATCATTAGATCATTCTTGCGCTTTCTTTTAAAAAAAACTCTTCCAATATCATACATCCGTTCGCGATTTTATTGTGTGCATTAAAACTCCAACTTCCATCCAATTAAAAAATATATGTAGTTTAGCAAGTTCTGAAACACGCATTTTAAATGTGGAAAGTGTAGTATCTATACTTACAACAATCTACCGAATATCTTTGAAAGTTTATATTTATCAATTTGGTTAATATTTAGCATTAGTAGTAATAATATCAATTTAAAGTCCCAAGTAATAAGAATTGTTGTCAATAACCATAAGAGTGTCAAAATACAGGAATTTCTTTTGTAATAATTTTTAAGGTTTCGATACTTATGTTCTTACAGGACAAAGACTTTTCTTGGAGCTTTCACGTGAGCTAGTTTTATCGTATTATACCAATCGGAGAGCTCTCTTGGATTTTCTCAATTGTCTTCTGAACAAATGTGCATAGAAGGAGGGCAATAGCTAAAGTTTGACATTATGAAGGAGTAGTAAATGGTATAATGGCTTTTAAGTTGTGCATATTCGCCCAAGGACGTTTAATTGTAGAGCTGCCTTACTACATTTATTTTTTATGCGAGAATTAAAATATAAAATGACCATATTAATACACATATCACAAAGGAAGCAGTCATTCTTCAGCTTTTATTTAAGACTCTACATATAGTTTAAAGCAATTTCATTAAAAATCAAACACAGCGGATGAAGTTTTATTGAATTTTACATTTTAAGGTATCCAGACCTCGGTTATGTTAGGCAAACATCAGAAATACTATTAGGGTAACTTACTATTGTGCTCAAAAATGTTAACATGACTCAAAGTAAAACAATATATTTAATGTGTTTCATTATTTAGCTATACATTAATGTAATACAACTGTATCTCTTGGTCGAAAAATAAAACAGTAACTTTATTTATGTGTCAGAAGTAACTATTTAACTATCTGAACTGAAAAATGAGACCTTTAGATTTTGGCACATGCTAATATATACATTTCTACAGTAAAAACCGCTAGTAAAAAATGATACCTTTCTTAACAAAATTAGTGCTCATATGTACTATTATTATGAGTGGTTTGTAATTTTTGCATCAATAGGCAGACAAAGGAAAATATTTTACACATTGATGTCGCAAAAACCGTTTGAAAAGTCGTAAGCTGAAATGTGACGTTTTCACTCTTTCTACAGAAATAAAAGATCCAGGAACAGTAAAGCTGTTAATTACACTCATTGTAGGAATTTTTTATTTGCAATAAAGGAAAACATACAATTCCAATTAAACAAGCATGTGTACCGTTGCAATTAAAATGCACAATTTTTTTTTTAATTTTGAAAATTTATCAAATGTGAACTGTAAAACATGAGTCGCATAATGTTGGGGAGAAAAGTAAACAAGTATGTTAGGGAGATAAATACGTTGAGGAAATGCAAAAATTGCCAACACCAATGACAAATCGCGAGGTCGAGCAATTTCTGGGATTCGCCAATAATCGACACCGTTCAGCCTCTATGCCAAATTGCTCGCAAGAAACAGTTTCAATGGGAGGAAAATAGGAAGGGACTGTGTTTCAGCAGCTCAAGGAAGCGTTGGTTACAACTCTATTACTGACCTTACCGAATAAATCAGATCCGATATGGATGCATCTTATTGTGCAATATGAGCGAAGTTAATACAGGTTCATGATGTAGTAAAACAAACGGTTGTCTATTCCAGTTTTTCATTTAATCGTTAGAAGGTTAATTATAGCATAAGTAGGAAAGAGTTGCTGACAGTTGTATGGTTTAATGGACACTGCTGTCATTATTTGCTGGGGCGAACATTCATCATGCGTCAGATCATAGTAGTTACTAGTAGTGGCGGCTAAACTTTAGACAACAACAAGGGCAACTAGCAATTTAGATAAAGACGAGGAGCTGAGCCTGCCCAACATGGACAACACATTAATGCTGATGCTTTATCAAGTTTAACACATGACAAATGTTCGAGGGATCGGAGAGAGGTAGGACACATGTTGCACAATCATATGCCCTGCGGTACTTGTAACTCGTGCTCATCGAAATTGGTTTCGATTCCGAGAGGGAAATGGAGTATGAAACCGGATTGCTAGACAGTAAACCACCGCAAGGAGATGCGCTTGAAAATAATGTGGAATTCCACGTAGGGCAACATAATAAAAACAAAACAGGATGAGTCAGTTGTACCTCCGAAACTTTATGTCAGTTCAAGAAAAATAGCAAAGGAAACCGACCAAACAAAATTAGCTAAACGTCTAGTTACAATAACAAATACGGATGTAAACAAACATATTCAATGTAAACAAAACCCAAACATACAAAAACAGAAATTTAGTAACTAGAACCCAATAAAAACCATGGATGCACTCAGGTGATCCAGACGAGAAAGCAGTGCCTGCCTATAACTAGACACTTGCGAGTTAATCATTATCATGTCTAGGACATATTTTAATCAGGCAATTGGAAAGACTACATATGACTCATTGAAAATGTCCGATCGTATTTGAAAGATTGATTTTCCATAAAGATCAATTATGTCATCATTAAGTCACGGTGACGACCATATAACTTCTGAAGAGATAACGTCAACATAGGTACAACAAACTCTTGTTCGAGTAGTTTAGTAAGCTGTTCAATGCACCGCCAAGGACTAAAGGCTCGTTCTGTGAATTGTACAATTAATTATTCCCAAAATGCTCATACTGCAGCGACAGTATTACAAGAAACATCTGATTTGGCATAGCCATCAGAGACAACATTGTTTAAGTGCAGTCTACTTGCTTAAAAGTACTTTATACAGTAATTGTTTTCCTTCATAAACACTGCGTACTGAGAAACACAAAAGCGCGGATGTAACTAACTCTCTTAGTGATTGTGGAATTGATGATTCTTAATCACGATATACGTGTGGCCGGTCATTAAGGTATAACCAGGTCGTTTTTTATTAATAAAAACAAATTGTCTTTGGTTTGGTATGACAAAAAAGATCACTGATTTCGTAACAACATGCACTATTTGCAATGTACGCAAGAAACAAACGAGGAGAGCCAGGTGTTCTATCACACTGTATGTCACAGGAGCTCTAGGGGAAAGGGTTCACTTGGATTAATAAGGTCCCCTTAGTCGAAATTTGGGAACTCTTATATTCTAGTATGTTCGATTAATTTACTCAATGTTTGGAATCTATTTCGTTATCTACCCAAACAGCAGACGTGCCTTCTAGAGAAACTTTTTAAATTTGTACTGATCAAGTTTAGCAATTATCAGAGGAAATTGTTACAGGCTGTATAGAACGTCTGAAACTGGTCAGGTGGAACGTTTCAACAGAACCATAATGGACTGAATACGATTCTATGTTTTGAAGCAACAAGGCCATTCGAATGAATACCCAGCACAAATGGCGGAAGCAATACGTCGCAGATGCAAATTGAAGCCAAGAATATGTTGTACGCCTTTAGGACGCAATGCGCAGCGCTCACAAATTTGCTAGGGAAATGTTGAAATCTGCCCGGAAGTCCATGAAAATATATTATGATATAATTGTTCTGGAGAAAGCGTACAAAAGACAAACGACCCAAGTCAAAGTGATTACAAAAACGCTGGACACACCATTGAAGGATCGTGCCGTCATTTGTACAAAACTGACTGCTTACCTTGATTAGTTAAAACCCGTACAGGCATACACGGGATAACTTAAGACAGTTTGAAGCTTTGTACTTCTAGGGATAAAATGCTGTGGTTGATCAGGTTTAAAACAGGATTGATGGAGAGTGATGGTGAATCGTTATTGTCAGAATACGAACAGTTGTACTCTGAAGAGTCCTGACGACGGATCCTTCATGATAAGATGCGACTTCTGCGAGAAGTGGTACCAAAACGCCTCCATCAATAAAAGAAACACATATTTACCTTTATAATATAGATAGAGGTTCGATGACATACTGTAATGCTAAAGTCTATAAAAGATTGTAACTTTTTATCAGAAAAGTTTCTTCTGTAAATACACTGTTTTTTTATACTGTTAAACTCATATAAGTATTGCTTTTATTAATAATTAATTCACCACATGTTCATTTTGTATACGTTTATTTTATAAATGTTATGTTAACCTTTTCCTCCATATACAAAAAGTGATATAATGTTTAATTATTTGTAATTTATTAGCAAAAAATACTTAAAATCTAAAGATATCTTGTATATGCAGAACAACTGTCATGCTAAATGCTACATTTATTAAACTAACAAGGATTATAGGTTGAAACAAATCCGTTCTACTCATGCTGGATCTTTTTGCTGACAGAAGAATACTAAATGTGAGTATGTAGAAATATTCAAGTAACAAATATGTGTTTACACCTGTAGTGTTATCTATCTTTTGATTTCAGTCAAGAAATTTACTGCTTCACAATGAATTAATTTTTTAATTAACCTAGTGGATTGTTAATGTTCACATAAAATGGATACTTATTATTCCTCGACTAGCATTGCCGAAGGGGTCTATAGGTTTTCAAATCCGTCCTTCACACATTTTGTTATCATTTTTATGAACACAGATATTGTGCTGATATTTTGTAAGAGATTTAAAAACGTATCAGTTTAAAATTTAATTTTTTCCTGTCCGATGATTTTCTATGAAATTATGGTCGTTAGAAAATGTCTATAGAATAACAGTTGTAATCTTTGTAAAAAATGCTTCTTGAAAAACAATGAAATGAACATCGACCCTTTTGTTTTAACAGCAAAATTAAAAATTCATAAAGTATGCCTACAAATTGGACAGTTCTCACTGCTTTAGTCTCGGGTCAGTAGATACGAGATGCCCACTTATTTGGCAAGTTTTAATAAGGATGCATTGTTATGGACGGTTGTGGATAAAGTCGTTGTATAGTCTAATGCTTCTTGAATCTGGAATGATAGTCCCTTATGAAAATTTCAAAACATAGTATGCAGATTGTTGCCGCTTAAAATGGTAAAATAACCAGTTACTTCCCGCTTCAAACGTTTTACTGGTATTCACAATTTTACTGTATTTGTGGTCAATATGATTTTCAAACATTGATTATGTTAGCTTGTTCTAGTTCAGGACTTTAAGGAATTGCTGCTTAATGGACATATATGCATGAATCAAAGCCACTGTTAGCAGCTTATCAGGGGAGCATAAAACGATAAACCCAATTACCTCTCGTGAATTAAATGTTCTATTCTCCTATCTTTTCATGTTAGGTTTGTATGTATTTCACATTAATGTAAAATTTATTTATAAGCTCATTATATGGGGTATTCACAAGAACACCCATGGACCATAGCTGTTTAATTGGTATACATCACCTACTACAAGTTCATAAAAAAACTCTTCTGTCTTATTTGCATATGTTATTGTAAAATGTAAATTCACTATTTGGTTTCCAATGTAAAAACTTATAGTTTACGAATAGAATGCTCCAGTATATTCTTTCATGTCTGAGCAACAAAAATGAACATGTAAAACTACATTTTGGTGGCTATTGTTAAGTTTTGTAAATGTGGTTGGAAACATGTGGAGTTAATCTAAATTTTTGTTGCTATTAAAATTAAAACTTTTATTGCTCCTCCCATTTTCTATTGTTGCCGCATGGCGAAAGAACAAGAAGTAAAAGATTTAATTTTAATTAGATTTGACAACATCATACATAAATTTATAATTTTTAAACATGACAATGTGAGTTCTGGTTAACTGGTAGGATGGATGAAATATAACTTACTACAACGTACAGAACATAAATTGAAAGGAAAGATTTTCAAAAAAATATTTATATCGTTTTCACATTTTAATGTCCTGCAACCTTCTATTCCATCCACAGTCCATACAAGAGAAAAAAAAAGACAATAAAAAAAAATTGAAGACAGGGATTTTTTTTTAATTTTAAATTAAACATTTCTCTGTCTCCAGTCTTTATGACCCCGGGACTAGTAAATTTGGGTCCTCTTATTTTCTATTGTTGCCGCATGGCGAAAGAACAAGAAGAAAAAAGATTTAATTTTAATTAGATTTGACAACATCATACATACATTTATAATTTTTAAACATGACAATGTGAGTTCTAGGATGGATGAAATATAACTTACTACAACGTACAGAACATAAATTGAAAGGAACAATTTTCAAAAAAATATTTGTTTGCCTTGCAAAGTTATGTCTGTCATGTGTATATCGTTTTCACATTTTAATGTCCTGCAACCTTCTATTCCATCAAAAGTCCAAACAAGAGAAAAAAACAATAAAAAAAAACAACTGAAGACAGGGATTTTTTTAAAATTTTAAATTAAACATTTTTCTGTCTCCATTCTTTCTGACCCCGGGACTAGTAAATTTGGGCCTAATCAGAACACAAATTTGTACAGTGTGCCAAGTAATTGCATTTCGCCGAAAACAAAGAAAGAGGGATTTGATTTATACATACACATTTTTGTCCGATTAAATATTCTGTCATTCTGTTAACCCGTCCACCCTCTACAGTTATCATCTGGTCCTACAGTTCTTTAATCTCACTTCATTGTGAAAAAATATTTTTTTTGTATATTTTAACAAGGAATTATTTGACTTGTTTCAACATAAAAAAACCGTAATCTTTTTAAGGTTGCTTCTGAAACTAAACCAACACAGGAAGCCCAGATATGCCAACGGTTCTGCAAATGACCTTTGACTCAGGAAATTAGTTCTTATTTTGATATTTGGCTGCGCCGAGCTGTAGCATGGACAGTGGATTTATTATTCAATGGAATTTTGATATTAGTTTTGTTTGTTTGAATGGTGTTTTAACGCCAATTTTTCAGCTATTTCATGGCGTCCATTTTGTTTTTTTTTGGGGGGGGGGGGAGGAAGCCGGAGTACCCGGAGAGAACCCCCGACCTGCGGTGGGAAAACTGGCAATCCTTGTCAATTAAGATTGGAGGCGAAAACACCCTGCCTGCAGTGAGAATCGAACCCGCAATCTCAGTGTTGACAGACCACGTGATTAACAGTAGACGAACTTCCTTGACAACTCGGCCACCGAGGCCCAGAATTTTGATATTAGAGCTGTATTTAAAAAAAAACTGGTTTCATACAGAATTGATAAATACATTTACTTGTATAATTTGTTAAATGTATTAGTTATTGTTTTAGCTGATTGTGCACAGCCTATTTCTGGATTATTTTATGAGTGTTTGTAAGTTTTCCCGAGTATCCTTCGTGGTTTCTAAATTTTTGAAAAATTCCATCTGACATGACATCAAATTTAATGTGATATAGCTGAAATTATTTCGCTCGTTTTGAGGGATCTCTCATTACTCAACGAAACTTGGTGCCAAAGTCAGAGCAAAAAGTGTTAATAGTTACCCCTATACGCAAATAATTGAGAGGAAGTTGAAGTGTTGATTTTTTACTTTGCTGTCTAAAAGTTTGTGTGTCAATGATGTTATCATTACAGAAACAACAGCTATAATGCTGTAATTTTCACTTTATTCTGTCAGATAACAGTAAACAATTAAAAATACCCGTTTCCGTCTAAAGTTTACTCAAAACCATTAAAATTTATGGTTTTAAACAGTAAGTAACATGGCCGTGAATGGCATATATTTGTCAGATATACTTGTAGACAGATACAACAAAGAATTTGTGAAATATAATGCCAAATTGCTCAACTGAAACAGAAGCGAAGTTCATTTAGTAAGGTTAAACACTACTGCAACTAAATAAATTTTGTACAAAAACAAAAAAGAAATACGTGTGTGCACTTCCCCCCCCCCCCTAATAGCACAGCCATACGTAGCACATGCATTCACCCGGGAACTCTGCGAGATAAGGTTGTATATGATATTGCTCACAAATTACTGTTAACCAAATCCATGATACTGTTTTACCAAAAAGCAGGCAATCCCCAGTAAAATATGGTTTGTATTTTATTTATATCATTATCTGAAAAACTTATTCAATAGCAACAGATAATCAGGTCATAATCTAGCACGCACTTTATCCCCCAAACACAATATGCTGGCATGATCATTTCTACAAGATGTATTTAAATCCAGCATTTTATTCTCAAATGCTTCATTTCACCAAGTTGAAACAATTGTAATCAACATTCATATTTCTACCTTTTAGCAATTTACAAAATAGATATTCATAAAGTTAAAACATTGCCAACCAAGGGAGATATTTGTAGGCATTGAGGAATGTAAACAAACTATAAAATGAAGATTGTATTGTAAATGTATGAAATTGATCCATATTTATAGAACAAAATTAGAAGATAATAATCTGATTCCTGTTTTAGAAATAAAATAACAGAAATGTCTTGCTAAGATTAAAAAGATAGTTTATACTTTGTTTGTGTGTGTGTGCGTGGGTGGAGAGGGAATGTAGCTGGAATTAACCATGATATGCGCATATATATAAAAGGTTTCAATTGGTAACCATGGACCTTGTACACAATAAATGCACTCCGTTGCTTTCACCATTTATTTCGAATTCTTGTGTTGATGTTTACTTGTTTACAATATATAGTAACAACATCATAGCAGTATTACGTCACAGTTTGCATGATGTCATAAAGGGTACATCAAAACTCCTGGATGTGTAAATCTTTTTTTAAGAAACTTATATTGCTATTAACCTATTAATAATCAGTTGAATTTTAGTAAATACAAAATCTACACCCATTTTGATCCATAATTATATGATTTATATATTGAGAACTGTTTGAGAATGTTTGATTGTGCAATTTATACAAAACATATAAAGTACAGTCGAGTCCCCGGTGAAGGCGCGTCCGGTATATAGACGCATTACGTCACATTCGTTTTCACTATCTCGGGCGATTTGTTGCTCCACCAAAAGAATTCTAATATCGTTAAACAGAAATTCCAGGATTTAAAAAAAACAACAAATGTAAGTATTTAATTATTATTTATTCCCATATTTTGAATATAAAATGCATTTTACGAATTTATTGTAATTTATCGAAATGTATTGATTTTTGATATCCATAATATTGATTGTTCTATTGCGTAAATCACACATTTTGTAATGATTATCTTATTATCTTGATATTTTATTATCAAATGAATGTTTTTTACGGATTCACTAGTGTTGGCTTTGTAAGTAGTTCTTTTTATCGTCTGTCAATGTGTACTTTCATTTTACCTGTGTGGTCACGCGATTGTGTATTTTTTGTTTGCGGGGGGGGGGGGGGGGGGTAAATAAAGGAAGGATTTTATAGTAGAATTCTTTTATCTTGTGTCAGAAACAAACTTTTTATGTTCTTGATTTTTGCAACAAAAATTGATAAAAAAAGAAGTTATGAATTTAAAAAAGAACAAAATAAAAACAAACAAATAAAGTACAACAACATTGTATTTTTCCCTTTTTTTCAGGCCCATGCCACCCATATAGAAAAAAGAAAATTACACAAAAGAAATGGTCAGAGAATTTCCATCAGACGTGCTTCAAAGATTAATATGCCAGAAAATACTTTGAGAAAAAGATTAAATCACCCAAAAGGAGATGGTATAATGAGCGGACCAACTATTTTTACTGCTTTTGAAGAAGCTCAGCTGCCTGATCATTGTGTGAAAATGGCAGAGCGAGGGTATGCTTATACTAGATGGCAATTGGTTGAATTAGCATCCGACATGTCTGCAGCCAAAGACAAGAATATTCAACCGACAAAGCACTGGTTCTACGGTTTTCTTAAGATGAATCTAATGGTAAAGATGATAAAACAAACGAAAAGAGAAACTGTTAGAAACCGTATAACACCAGAAATAATAGCAATCTACTTTGATGATCTGAAACTGATTCTCAATAAATATAATCTGCTAAATCAACCTGCCAAAATTTGGAATGCAGATGAGACAGGAATATCTCTCTATCACTCACCACCCAAAATTCTCTCAAGATATGGAACTCTGCCACACTCTGTAGATCAAGTACAACAACACTTTTTGCAGCAGTCAGTGCCGTAGGTCAGACCTTACCCCCATATATCGTTTATAAAGGCCAAAGATTAAATGCAGAACTGGTTTCCAATGGTATGGATGGAACAAAATACAACACATCAATTAATGACTGGGTCACAACAGACATTTTTATTGATTTCTTCAAGAGCCACTTTCTTGTCCATATAACTGAAAGACCCCTGTTGCTTCTTTATGATGGTCATGCAACGCACATTACAACCGATGGGATCATTGAAATAGCCAAGAAGTCTGATGTTCTTTTGTTTTTTTCTGCCACCCCATAGTAGCCGTGCATTACAACCACTTGATGTTTCTGTATTTGGTCCCTTCAAAAAAGTCTTAACACAGAAATGCACAAGTACATGCACTGTAATCCAAATTCTGTCATAACTAGAGATCTCCTACTATATAGGTATTATTTCAACCTCATACAGAAGCTCCATGACAGTTACAAACATTATGTCTAGATTCAGAAAAACTGGTATTTTTCCATTTGACTCAGAGATTGTCAAGCCCAAACCCTTTGATCTTATAACCCCAACAATAGAAAAACCAACATGTACACAAAGCAGAAAAGAAAGGAAAGATCAACGAGCAATTAGTTTACTGTTTAAGGAAAAGGAAACTGCATTTGAGGAAAAACAACAAAACAAAGCTGCAACGAAAGAAACAAACAAGAAAAAACGCAAAACCTTTTTACCACCTTACGGAGCAGCGATTACAGAGCAGACATTCATTGACTTGCTTTCTAGTTCTACTAATGAAAGCTCCAAGAAAGATGAAATGGAAAAACAACAAGGCTGTACTAGCACAAGTGTGGATCTTGAACCAGCAAAGAAAAAACGCAAATTCCAGACACCATATGCCTCACAGAAAAAGGGACTATCCAGCCAGTAAAAGCAAAACGTAGGCGAAAAGTACTTGCAAATCTAAAACTGTCAGGGAAGATCAAATCCAGGATGAAGAAATTTAGGACAATGGCAAATGTTGCATTTGCGGACGTATTCAGCCAAAAGACTTCAATCTTAATGTGTTGCACTTTCATTTGTATCGTGGGCGCAGTGTGACAAATGAGGTGGGTGGGTTCACCTAAAGTATTGTAGCAGAGTCACCAGTGTATCAGAGAATGACTCATTTCACTGTAAAAACTGTGATGAAACCTTATGAAGCAAAATCCGTTGAAAATACTATATTTATGGTTCATCAGTTTATTGTTTTTGAAGTGATTACCAGAAATTTAGTTACTAGAAAATAGTGACTATTTGATAACAGAAATTGCAGTGTTCTGTGATTGTTGTAATTTATATAAAGTTCAAAATAAGTTGAGAAAATTTGTTTTATTGTACATGTATTTAACTTCCAAAACCTTTCTCTGTTTACCACTTGAAAAAGATTTTCATATCTTTCCTTTAATCGCTCCAATAAGGAGTTTGCCTGCACATGCGTCCACTAACCGGACATAGGGATGTTTACAAAACAACTAGGTCATGGAACTTGGGAGACAAAATAAAATTACCGGACGATGACTTTACAACTTTTCGTCCATATTGCATGATACATTTAATTTTAAAAAAATACATAACAGTCGGATCAAGAAGTTTTATTCTGAAATTTATACTTAAATTTAAGGTGAGAACTCTTAAGTGCGTCAACACCCCGGAATACTCTGTAAATGTAAAAAATTGGTCTAAAAGATAAGTAATGTGCCCATGTTTCTTCTTAAATAGGTAAAGTTTGTATTACTTTGGAATTCAATATTGATATTATTTAAAGATATAGCATTCATATGGTTTATTATGACATATTTAGGTTGCGAAAGCAAAACTTACCATCCAGCCATAGATATAATGACGCATGAAAGTTGATTTTTTGTAAATCAACTGCCAGGTTGAAAAGTTGAAAGCGTTAAAGTTTGTTCATAAAAAAAGGCTGAAACGGCTTTAAACTTGGCAGATTTGCTCCTAATATGGGGAACAAAAAGTAGATACGGTAAAAAGTGGGAAAATTGAAAAGTGCGTTTTCAATTTGAAAACGGCTCTGTAAATGACCTTTGACTGAGGGAGAGGAAATTAGCTTATTTTGATATTTGGCTGCCCTGAACTGTAGCATGGTAGTGGATTTATTATTTAATAGAGTTTTTATTTTAGAGCTGTATTTAAAAAGCAGTTTCATACAGAATCGATAATAAATTTACTTTTATAATGTGTTACATGTATTGGTTATTTTTCAGCTGATTGTGCACAGACCATTTCTGGACTATTTAATGGGTGTTTGTGAGTTTTCCTCAACGAAACTTGGTGCCTAAGTCAGAGCAAAAAATGTTAATAGTTTCCCATATACGCAAATAATTAAGAGGCCTTTGTCATATGAACCCCTGGTTTTGAGTGTTAGTGCCATGCAATTTTTATTGATAGAATGGGCAGGCTCTAGATGCTCGGTTAGAGGTGCATTTATATTTTTTACATAACTATAAACTTTTCCATATAAGTCCTGTTTACTTATTTGGAATAGTACTATTGTCAAACATTCCCTAGCCCTTTTTAGACAATAGCTCAACGGAACATCTGAAATTTTTTTATTTTTTACAGTAATTTTATTAAAATACGCACGTTACATCGTTTGTATAAAGTGTGCGTGGGCTCTTCATGTGTGTTGCGATAATTGTGAAAACTAATGAATGTACACATTTTATACAATATGAAATCTTAAAAGAAATCATTTTCAATGTATTATAGACATTTTTGTGATTAGCGATTGATTAGAAGCGTGATAAGAAAATATCTTTATGCTAACAATTTTCGTTTCATAATTCTCTCCCACCATTCGCAGGGAGCCGGAAGTGATAGAGGGGTTTCGACAAGAGTGTGTTATATTCGCGTTTTCTTCTGTTTATTTTCAAAAAGATTTTAAAAGATTTTCAAGTTAATTTAATTTATAAATAATGCTTATTTGGCAACAGTAACGGTAATAATTATGTACTTTTGAAAGTTTCTGTGAATTGACAAGTGGTACTTTGACGTCGCTGGTTTCCTTACTACTGTCTTGTCAATTTGAATCTTTATTTTTAACTTAGAAGTCACTGCCATAATAAACAATATCGTACAAAGTTAAGAAAAACATACATTTAAGCTCTTCATAGCTCTAACTATTTCCACAACGATATATTATTTGAAGCAATAGAAGTGAAGCGACAGATACAATGGCCACGACCAAAGTTTTTGGCATTTGTTGATAAGTGAAACATTAATTTCTCCACGAAAAAATCCATATTATAAAATAGAAATTCATCGTTTAATGCCCGACAATACAGTTTCCTTTAATTACATTGAATGAGTTTAGAAGATAGATATTTTGGCCAGTAAGAAGCAATACAGTTGGGGTATTACCGAGAGGCTTCAAAAGAAGTCATTATGGAGTAAAGGGATAGGCGTCAAAAGGCGTCATTGGGGAGGAAAGGGATAAATTACCTCATGTAACACATTATTATGGTTTTGAGTGTTTACTTAATAAAGTAAAGGTAAGTATAAAGTTTATTAATATTTGATAACTAAATAGAATACTAACATTTATTGTTATCTTTGTTTAGCATAACAGAACAGTGGCAAACAAAGTTTTGTTCCATACCTTTTCCACATTTAATATATTAGTGAAACATTTTCTAGCCATTAGTATGGTTAATATATATCTCGCCGGACGTTAATGCTAACCTTAATTAATTATTTATGTTGTGTATAAATTGAGTCAACAGTAGCGACTTGTGTAAAAATAGTTATCCGAATTAAAAGTTTCCAAATGTGGTAACATTTGGTCAGATCTTGTTGGATGAAATTTTGGATTATCTTTAATAATATAGTTTTTGTTTATTTAACTGCATTGGAAATTAAACATAAAAGTGGTTACATAACAAAATTGATAAACTGTGTCCAAAAAGGATATATGTGGCATATAATGTTTTGTAATGTCTTTTATATGGACTTGCGCAGGTAGAAGGGTATGTATAACGCAGAAATATTAATAAAGTCTTCTGCAGAGAAACAATTAAAACCTTTTTACCTCAGACCTGTATAACATTTCTACAACATTTTCATATTGTAGGAAAACGTATTTTTGTTTGGAATTAAATACATTACATTAAATTTTAATCTGACAGGAAACAGGTCGTTTGAAGCAGATTATATTTTAAAACTTGATCTTGTAACAACAGAAGTTGATTACATGCTATAGCTACGTGTTGGGAATAAATCTGCACAAACTACGATTTCATATATTAAAACTAGTAGAAACACATCAACAGATCTAAGAAAAGCATTATTGAGAACAAAAAATACGCATTTAAAACTGCTTTTAATTTAAAAAACAGCGTGGCTTGAACCTAATACAATTTAATAAGTTATGTTATCACGACTTTCAAGTTTTTGGTTTTAATCTTCTGTACTTATGTAATTCATATCATCTCTTATACCATGTATCGGTTTCAATTTTTTTGTAAACTATTTGACAAGACTGGCATGGCGGTCTTAAAACAATATATATATATATTATTAAGTAGGTCATAAGATTTATAAACGTTTTGAAGTAACAGTCTATGAACTCTTCAACTATTAATGTGTTGAAACATTTAACCTATTTATATACCTGATTTTGTATAAAGTAATTCCCTTTTTTCATGTACCTTCGTCTGTACATATTTTTCTAAAATGTTTATAATGATTAATCGTGTTATGAACCTTCATGATAAGTTGACAAAAAAGTCTTTGTTTTAGTTATCTCTGCATGGAACTTACCAGTAAGTTTTTAAACTATTTGTTAAGTATGTTTGCTGAATTGATAGAATGATCGACATGATATAAAAATACTAGCATCGTCAGCCGACAGTCATAATCGAGCCCATGCTGTCCCCTAAGAGCAGTGTGCTCTACAAATTTCTGTATCACGTGATCAAAATCTGCCAAAGATGATATTGACTTTCGTTAGAAAGTAGGTACTGTAACGAAGTGGATTCTCATAAAAAAATATTTACAATAAATCATTTAGTCATTATTGAGACCAATTTGTACTTTATTAAAAAATCACAATATGAATAATGTAAACAAAAAAATTCTCACAAAAATTGACAGCTCAATTCATGCACTGCTTGCCAATACAATTTTTTGTCGATATGAATTTTACCTCTATTTGCTGTTTTGCTAAATTAAAATGAACAATCCATTCATTCAGTTGAGTTATTTTGAAATCGAACAGTCAAGGCATTTAATTTTGACTTTATGTGCATAAGTGCTATTCGGTTAACACACATTGGACATCAGATTATTATTGTTGACGTTACACATACAGCTCCACCCACCAAAAGCATTTTATTAGTTTGCTAACAGCTGACTAAGAAAAACACTCGGCATCTGAAAATAGCGCAAATGAAAACATGACATTCGATTATTATTCTTATACACATAAAACACCACCACGCATTTCATAAATTTGCTATTAGACAGCTGACCTACATAAACTCTCAGCGTCCACAAATGGTACCATTTTTCCGCAAACATAAAACATCAACTTAACTAACTCTTCCAACTATAACTGGAACTGTTAAAACATCAACATTTTAATCCTAAGGCTTACAAATGTTTTTTCTCCATAAAAGCCCATTCTAATCAAATAATTAACTTGTCAACATTTTTTAAAACATCCGAATATAACACATTATTAATATTTTCTGCCAATGCAAACTGTAAATCTATGTCAACGTCGTTTCCATTGATTTTAATTTGTCTTCAAGTGGATTATGATAGCAACACTGACTAAAGAGGTAGAACTCTTAACAAAACGAGATGCTTCAGACTGAAAATTCGTCAATTGGAGTATGCCCGAAAAATGTTCTTTTAAAAAACAGACTTATTAATAACTATCGTTGCTGTGTTAGTATTTTTGTAATGCCTATGCCAGAATATCCATGTCAGATTGGTTAAAAGTAACTATATCATCTTGTACTTTTTTAAGAGACAAAAAAAACTGGATAAAGATTGACGACATTTTATTGAACCTAAATGAACATTGAAAAATATTGCCTTCCGTGAAGAGTAACTGCCACTTCGAACTTGTAACGTGCAACTAGCCATTTTTTACAATAGGTTTCTCACTGATTCGTATGATTTAAAGTTTTAATAAGATATGTTGGACCTTTTCATTGAAAAGCAGATTGTTCTGTTCAATAATATCCCGGTTCTACTGTAAATTTGGTTACAGCTATATACTAGTAATTCAATATATTTCTGTATGTTGATACATAGCAAATATAAATGTTTAATGAATCAACAAACAATTTACATTTCATTTTTGAGTCGTTTCACATTGGAAGTCGAACTTCTTTTAGTTTATAACATCTTGGCTGTTGCTTCTAGCATGTAACGACTCTGGTGAAACCTCAAGACCAGATCCGTCCGCTAAAATAACGGAGTTTCACTGACTAGTGTTACTTCGGGTTGAACATATCATTACATACACCATTCTACCACACTTGCCATTTTCAAGCTGAAATCCTGCATAAGACCCCGAATCCCCGACGGCGAGAAGCAAACGGGTAGAATTCCTATAGACTATAGGGTAAATACAAGTATGACATACGTAAACGATGGATAGTGAGGATGTGGAAAAGAGAACGTAAAAGGGAGGTGTGCCACAGATTAAAATAAATAAAAGGATGGAATCTAATAGTAAGAATCGATACTAGGATTTTTTTTTCGGAGAATGAAGTCGTTGTTGAGGACAGCATGAGGACCCTCAGTCAGATAACCCTCGAATGAGGGTCTGAGGGGATACATCAGGAAAAGTAAGGAGGCTTTGGTGAAGATGAAGCAGCTCAAAGCACTCGCGACCAGCCGCGGTATCGTCAAGTACTACCAGCTCAGGAGAGAAAATCTGCTCAAATTGGTGGAAGACATCAAAAGTGCCACGTGTGGAGAAGAAAATGAAAATCACCGATCGACGCCAAGCACTGAATAGCGTATTTGGTACGCTCGTTCTCAAATCTGTGAAGCTGCACGACATGATCGCATTTCTGAAGGTAAGTCAGAGCACCAGTGCATCTCAAAAAAGGGTTTGAAGGTGCAATTAGTGCTCCTAGCTAAGATGATGGAAAAGAACCCCGCTCCCGGCGAAAATGCCTACGTCGTTCTGATCACACTTTGCTACCCTCACCCAGTAATCGGACCTTGATTTGGAGATCTCATAGATGATGGAGAAGGTCAAGAAGAAGTTATCATTTGGAAACCACCGAGGCACGGACAGACGGACGGACACTCATATCCACACGAAGGGTGTCACATACTACCCCGCCACTTTGTGTGGCGGGAATATATATAAACGCAAACGAACAGAGAGAGAGAGTAACCCGAACCCAATAAAATCCATGGGTGCACTCAGGTGCTCCGGACGAGTAAGCAGTGCCTGCTTCTAATTACATACACGTCAAGTTACAATGTACTCATTGTCATGTCTAGGGAAAAGTCAAATCCATGAGTAGGAAACACTACCTATGACTCAGCGAAAATTTCAGATCGTATTCGAGACACTTATTTCCCATAACGATCAATCAAATCATGGTGACGACCACAGAACTTCTGGAAAGATAACATTAACCTAGGAACAACAAACCCTTGTTTGAGTAGTTTTGCAGCCCACAGCAATGATCCGTCTAGAAAATCGAAACACCGATCGATCGCAGGATCTAGTTATATGGTTGAAGAGCTGACAAGTTATTTTAATAATACACTATCCGATTTAGTTCGTAATGGAATCCTATAACTGTTCTTAAATACATTTTGAAAACCGATAAAAAAGATCTTTCAGTTTGTAGGAAACAACCCACCCGCCCCAAAAAAACTACTTGTACGGAAAACCTGCAAAATGCCATCTTAACATTACTTGGCCCGAGGATTGCTTCTTCTCGCAATATATTTCTTGTCTTTTTTACTGTCTCTCACAGTCCGCATAAGAAGCAGAGATTTCTTGGCTTAGATTGTTCATCTCAGAATTTAGGTTATGTTTAATACAAAGAGCTACATTGTTAGCGGGCCTGTAATTAGCAGTAGAACTGTAAGCGCTAACTAGGATCCATTTCATGATATAGCAAATTTCTCACGATATTTTTGATTGTCGCTTCCAACCTCTTATATATTCCAAACTGCTCAGTTATTCGCGGCTTATAAGCATATAAACTTTGAGCATAAGAAAAGAATATAAATATTTTTTTCTTATGCTCAAAGTTACTCTAAACCACACTGGAAAGACATTCTTCAACAATCTACTAGACTCTCTATGATTTATCAGCAGTCCGGAAAGCTTATGACATACATGTGTAACGCTTAAGAAACGTAAAGGAATGTGATAGCAAACGTAAAACGTTCGCTTCCGTTATATTGTCAATAACGTCATAGTTTAATTTGAACTTAATTCTGTTACTTTTAAACTTGGGTTCCAGCGCTCAACTCCTTCTGCCTCTGTCAAAAAAACTTAACACATCTACATAGATAAACATGAAATAAAAGGGTGTAAAAACTGTTTAAAACATTTTATTCTGAAAAATTATTATGTTGTGCTTTCAAAAATAACAGTAAATAAACTGTTTATTTTATGGGTTATATAATAATGACAATAATACTAAAATCGAAATTTTTATATTGTTTCTTTTATTGCGAAGCTAGTTCTTTAGTCTTTTTTTATTTTCAGGTAATTAAAGAGTATTTTTTTTCTTCAAATTATTCATGAATAAATATATCTATTTGTAGTATTTAGAAGAACATGTTACACAATTTCTAGTTTCCAATTCATTTATACAGGTAATTGTTTGTATTAAGAAAACCAAAAAAAGTTTCATTCCTTGATTCGCAGAACACTTTTTGATTGCTAAATGAAATGATTTAGTAAGGAGAAATGGCACACTAAAATGCTCCGCAAAATAATTTATATTGTTTTGCCTTTGTTTGTTTATATAATGTTTAACGCTACTTTCAGCACTTTTTCAGCTATGTCATGACATCTAGTTTTTATTGAGGGATGAAGCCGGAGAAAAACCCTTAGTAGGATAAAAGGCAATCCTTTTCAATAACATTTTATCAAAGATAAAAGGGTTTATATAACTCAAGTTTGAAAGTTTTATTAATTATATATTGTTAATCATTTTGATTTGAGTGCACTCAAGCATGCAATTTTGATTGGAACTTTTCAATATTACATAAGACCTTTGAACCAATTAATGTCTTTAACTGATGTCACGTGATTAGCAAATCAAAACATTTTTGAGAGGATAGACGCTTTTGTCAAAGAGAAATTTGATTAACATGTTTTCTGTATTATTTGAATGGATTTATATATGCAATACATTCTAATTCACTGTAGACTGTTTCCGGTTTACTTAACAGTTACTTTCGTGAAAGTAGTACTGTTAGCACTCTTTTATTACTTTGTTTACTTTTGCACCTGCTGAGGAGTCTGTGATAATTATTCTTTAAACAGTGCGCATATGCAGTGTTTGTAAAGAATATGGCAGCGTCCATCGTTTTTATGGGATTTTTATTCGTCGTTAACGTGACTTTACTAGCCACAACGCTGATATATGGAACTTGAGACTAGATCCTGAAGTCTTTTAATTTTCCTTCCGATTTCAAGGAGGGTTGACAATTCCACGTTTATTTCATCAACGAACAGACGTGTACAATTTTGAGGGGTAACCTCCCCCCCTCAATTGTGTATTTCCAAATCGAAAGAAATGATTTGAGTGCTCGGGATCCTGAAGAAGTAGTTTGCGTTTTATTAACTTGTGCAAGTTATTTACATAAAGGCGTTGGAATCCCATTGATAATTGTAGGATAATTACTTTTGCGCATGTTGTGGGTCATAGCCTGACAGTTATTATATGCAACAAATTGCTAAATGAACAACTGGTTTGAACAATATCCCTGGCGTAATTTTCACGAAACATAGAGGTTTGGGAATTCTTTACATCATATTTGTAATGATGGTGTGCATTTAAATGAAGAAGGATTATGGAAATACTACAGAAGTGTACTAGTAGGCAGTGCAAACCTACATGCTAATAATATCCTTGGTAATATCTATCCTTTTAGAATTTATTAACAACTTTTTAAAATTTAATGTTGTAGTTCTTATTTATGTTCTTGCTTCAATTACAAATCTAAGAATTAAACACGTATTATCTACATGTTAAAACAATAAACAATCCTTCCAAAATACATGTACTTGTAGTTGTACAGGAAGTCAATATCAAGTAGTATTTGTACTAATTATTCCTACTATATGTATGCATTAGTTATACATTTACAGAGCATTTTACACAAGGTATTACATCTTACATTTGTAAGGTATTCAATAATGTTTTATATAATATTTTAAACTGTAGATTTTTGTATTTGGTACATGGTACAAACATACAGATACTTGGGCACACGCATATGGTGACACATTATTTGCACATGGTGCATTTGGTACTTGGTACAAACTTGCACATGTTTCGGTACATGGTATTAAACTTGCATATATGACGGCAGATGGTACATGGTACAAACTTACATATATTTGGGCACATGGTGCCACACTCTGCACATGGTGCATTGGGTACATGGTATATTACTTTAAATATATTGCAGTACATGGTACAAGGTACAAACTTACATATAATGCGGCACATGGTACATGGTACAAACTTGAATCTACTTGGGCACAGGGTGCCATATTATTTGCACATGGTGCTATTTGGTACATGGTATCAAACTAACATATACTTGGGAACATGGTGACATTTATCTGTTATTGTGCATTTGGTACATGGTATTAAACTTGCATATACTAGGGCACATGGTACATGGTACAAACTTACATATACTGCAGCACATGGTACATGGTATACACTTGAATCTACTTGGGCACATGGTGCCATGTTATTTGCATTTGGTGCATTTGGTACATGGTACCATTTACATATATTTGGGCACATGGTGGCACATTTTTTGTTTTTTTGTTTGTTTTTTTTTTTGCACACGGTGCATTGGTATGGTACCAATTTATATACACTTTGGCACATGTTGCCACATTATTTGCACATGGTGCATTTGGTACATGATACCAATTTATATTCACCTTGGCACATGGTGCACCATTATTTGCACATGGTGCATTTGGTACATGGTACCAACTTACATACACTAAGGCACATGGTGTCTTATTGTTTGCACAATGGTAAGCACATAGATCTATTAATTCTTTATGTATTTTTCCGCCTACCATTAACCATTTGTTGGTCTTCTTGAGAGATGTGGCCCACTAAACGCCAGCGTGAAGTCTGTGATCTTCCAATGAGCCAACGGAAGTATAATTACGTCATCTTTATCAAACCCAGAGACACATTAGACAATATCAAGTCAACCTACACGTGTTCAAGTAACAACTTCAAGTAATTAGTTAACAATGTTTTAGGTTTAGAGCCGCATCAGCTAGGTTTGAAAATGAATATACAGGTGGACAAAGGCCAACAACAGTTTAACTACAGGTATCCCCCTTGAGTCACATGTCCCACTTAAAATTAAAGACAAAATTTGGAATAATGTTTTTTCATTAATGTTGGGTCTCTTTCGCCCTAGAATATGAATATTGAAACTTGGTCAGACTCGTTCTCACCAAAGGAAGTGACTGTTAACACGAAACAAAATAATGCAAAGCAAAAACACATTAACTGGTTTGAGGCATTCAATATATTTCTGGCATTTTTTATCCAAAATATTCCCTAACAAGCCCCCTTTATGCTGAAATACATTAGTACTATTAAAGAAATACATTGCTTGATAGGGCTAGATGCTTTCTTATTTTCTGATGAATCTTTTCTTAAGTTAAGGAAACAACATCAACAGCCATGGCAAGTTGTCATTGATATATTTATAGGAAAGCTAGGTATATCAGGTTTCCTCAGGTACAACAAAATAAAAAGCAGTTTCAGCATAATCATGGCAAATGACAGAACCAGTACTTTCTTTAACAAGGTCCAATTCTCAGAGGTAAATTTTACCAATATTGATGACTGAGGTCAGCCTAAAATAGTAACAATTGTTCTTCGCTCATTTAAGAATATAAGAAACAATCAACCAGTGTCTATATCTATTGAAACCAAAAAGGTAGTCGAATTTTGTACTGTAAAAGCATTGTTTGCATACACATCATATCGAAATATCCATTGGTCCATTTTTCCAGTTCAAAGGTGGAAAACCAATAACACATAGAGTTTTAACTAGCAAACTGTCCCCACTAATAGGTTTTACTGGCATAAATGTATCCCTTTATAAAGGACGCCGTTTTTTTCGGAAAGGGGCAGCAACACAATTAGCACAACGGGGTTGTTCGGAAACCAACATCCGGAAACTTGGCCGGTGGATTTCTAATGCATTCCAAAAATACATTCGTTTAACATCCTATCAGGTATATCTGTCCCTTTTGTGATTGATTCATATCAATGAATATTCATAGGTCAGGATATGCCTGCTTTGTCAAGAGTGTCACAATTTGCATTGTGGTATTTTTATTGAAGGTCAAGATATGCTTGCTTCAAATAATATGTATAGATTATTTTTTATATGTGTAATGGGCAGCAGTTGTCTGCTCTTTTATATATTTCATTTCAACAATGTTGTGTTGTATCTTGCAGAGGGCAGGATTTGCCTGCTTCATGTTCCATTTTTTCAAATACACTTTTTGATTTTATAGAGTATATTTTTATGTTACATGTATGTGTCATTTATATCCATGTTTCTGTGAATTTTATGTCTTACCTATGCTGATGGCTCATATTTGCTACATTTTATGCTGCAGATACTATTTTTACATCCTCACAGGTCAGGGTTTCTGTGTCCATATGTGTCCGCGGGGCCCTGACGGGCTTAGCTAGGAAATTCCCGGGCTACATGATTTCATATGACGTCAAACCTTCAAAATATCAACTAATGACATTGCTTGAAAGAAGCAATTGTTTGGCAGTTGTCATTCTTACTCATTCTTAAGTGGGAAGAAAACATAACGCAAAGTAATAAATAACAGCGGTAATAACAACCTATTAACACTACTGTACAATATACACTGATTTTCACATGGTCTATTCAACACATTCGTTTGGTTTATTTACAATCGACATCGGGATATCCCTTAACCAAGCCCTGACTGACAGCGAGCTTTTGATTGGCTTCATTCAGGTATGATGTAGCCAATCAAATTAATGACTTCTAGCCCGGGAATTTCCTGGCTAAGTTTGTCGGTGTTTCGTGGGCACGTGTGGGCATAGAGGCACTGACTTGTGAGGATGCTATTTTTAATAACTAAATTTGAATCGCTCATACATATGACTTAATTGTTACATATTACTTGAAATGTTTGCTCCCCATGCATATACCTGGTATATGTTGAAGGTCAGCAGTTGGCTGCTTTAGCATATGCACTTTTCATTGTCATATTTTTGTTATTGTAAGCAGTGCTTGCAACTATTCATGTTTTTGTCTAAATATATCTTTGTATACTTGTAATGTAATCATTTGGTTGCTTCAGATTATAGAGCTTTGACCTTTAGGTAACTCGGTTGCCAGTGTTCATTAAGGTTCTAATTGTGTTTGGTCCAAGTTGTACCTGTTAGGTTGGTATTCCTGTTTACAGATACAGGATACAAATAATTGTAATATCTAGATGTTTTATGCAACACTTTTTGCAATTTACTAGTAACCTCTATTTCACTGATCCACCAACTCCAGGTATGGCTGCTGCCATGTGTACTTGGCTGTGGCTCATTTTGCAGGCCATCCTTTTTTTGTTTATGGAGCTTTATTATTAGTAGAGCATTTGAAGTAAATGTTTTAATAACATTATGTAATACCATCTGTTTGATGTATATATTTTATATGTTTATACTTGTTTTTATTTGCGTCATCAATACAATTACATTTAATTGGAACTTTTGTCTCTGCTCCTTTGCAAAAAACCTAGTGGAGTTGCTGGATCACTTTGGGTGCGTCGTCAAACTTGATGGTATATAAATTAAGATTGGAGTCAAGTATACCCGCAACCTCAGTGTTGACAGATCACGTGATCAATAGCAGAAGAACTACCTTAACCACTCGGTCACCAAAGCCCCCTTAATTTATATTGAATTGTGATCAAAAATAATTTTAGTAAGAATCAGAGTTAATTAGTGTAAATACATACATGTATTTAGAAACAATAATTTTGCAACATTCGCAAAAGGTTTAATTTTATAATTACAATTTCTAATACTTATAAATGTGTATTTAATAAGGAAGAACATCCATCTGATTTAATTAAATTTACATTCACTTCCTTTGTTTCCGTTCAAATATATGTACATAAATACGTAGTGTGTAAAATTAAGTGAATATTTTGTGGTTGAAGGATGTTTTTTCAAATCTTTTATTTATTTATTTGTTCAGTTGGTAAGTCTTATCTAGATTATTTATAATTTGTTTATTAAATATAGTTAGCTAGTTTTAGTGCTTGTATAATCAGTTGAAACATACATTTAAATTTCACTGATATGTAATGAATTCCTAATTTATGGGGAAGTATGATATATAACATGATATATAAACAGAATACAATTAAAATGAAGTCAATTTTTAAAAGTCACTTTAAAACACGAGAAATGTTCCTAAATTACACGCATTTATACGAAAGCCCAGCAGGCTCATTCGAAATTCGAAATTCGAAAAGTGGAAACTCGAAATTCAAGATCCGAAATTCAATATAGTTGTAATCAATCAGATTGCGTGTGACATAATCGCCTACAAATCAGAAAATTTAAAAAGTCTTAGTCCAATTATCAACCCTGAATGATATCCGACAGCAATGAAAATTCTTATATATATACCAATGCGTATTAATCTGACAGTAATCTAATTCAGCATTTTTGTAAATATTATATAGGATGACAAAGTTACTTGTCATGCAGTCACAGTAAGTAAATTATATACAAACGTCTAAGTATTGTGACAACCATATAATATATCTATCCAGCGGATTTCTGAAACATCAGAAATACAGGGTTAATATCAAATATTTATATATACGTCTACAAATTAAGCCCAACACTGTTTGAATTAGATTTTTAACACTGTCAAATTTTTGCTTTCCTATTAATAATAAAGCTCCATACAACAACAAAAAATATACACCAAAATACACATACAATTGACAAATTATTACATAATATAATGTAAAATGTTTTGGAGGCGAGGGGGTTGGTGGTGGGATAAAATTATCTTTGATGAAAGCGTCTCTCCCCACTCAAAAGTTTTTGATCTACTGAACACGTGACCTATACTAAAGATATTCATTGGTTGAAGGACTTATGTAATATTGGAAAATACCAAACAAATGTGCATGCTTGAGTGCACCCTAACAAACTGGTTAATAATAGAATCAAATAAAATTATCCAACTTGAGTTATATAAACCCTTTTATCTTTGATAAAATGTTATTTATATACCATCAAGTTTGACGAAGTACACTAAGTGATCCATCAACGCCACTAGGTTTTTTGTAAAGGAGCAGAGACAAAAGTTCCAATTAAATGTCATTTATTAATGACGTAAATAAACACAAATATAAACATATAAAATATATACATACAAACAGTATTACAAGATATCAAGAAAACATTTACTTAAAATGACCTATTAATAATAAAGCTCCATACAACAAAAAAGGGATGGCCTGTAAAATGAGCCACAGCCATGTATATATACATGGCAGCTGCCATACCTGGAGTTGGTGGATCGACGAAATAGGGGTAGTTGCTTACAATGCAAGATATTACATGTATCTGTAAGCGAAAAATACCAAACCTACATGTAAAACTTGGACCAAAAATGACCAATCTTTATAAATTGAAGCATTAAAATGATGACATTCAAAGCAGACATAAATATATTTAGACAAAAACACAACTAGTTGCAACCCACTTCTTACAACCAAAAAACACAATTACCAATGCACATAGAAAAGCAGCCAACTGCTGACCTTCAACATACATGCATGTGGAACAAAACATTTAAAGTGATCTGTAGCTGTAATCTCATATGTATGAGCAGTTCAAGTGAAATTATAAAAAATAAAATGTAGCAGAATATGAGCCATCAGCATAGGTAAATATAAAAGAATATAACAAGAATATGACACATACATGTAACATAAAGTTATACCTCGAAAAATCATAATGGATCAAAAAGCAGGCAAAAACCTGTCCAAGGCAAGGTACAAATACAAAATACACAACTTCTGCCTATTACACATTTAAAAACATATATAAATATCATTTAAAGCAAGCAACTCTTGACCTTCAATGAAATTACTGTACATGTAAATATATATAAATATCATTTGAAGCAAGCAACTCTTGACCTTCAATGAAATTACTGTACATGTAAATTGTGGCACTTATCACAGAGCAGGCATATCCTGACCTCTGTATATTTACTCACAAAAAGGATAGTTATACCTGAAAGGATGTTATACGAATGTATTTTTGGAATGCATTAGAATTCCACCGACCAAGTTTCCGAATGTAAGTTTCTGAACAACCCAGTTGCGCTAAATGTGTTGCTACCCCTATTCGAAAACTATGTCCCTTATAAAGTGATGCATTTATGCCAATATATTGTAATAATTGGGACAGTTTACTTGTTACAAATCTATGTGTTACTGGTTTTCCACCCTTGAACTGGAAAAATGGACCCTTGGATATTCCGATATAAGTTTTGTATGCAAATAATGTTGTCACAGTACAAAGACTAGCCACCTTTATTGGCTTCAATAGATATAGACACTGGTTGATTGTTTCTAATGTTTTTAAATGAGCGAAGAACAATAGTTACCATTTTAGGCTGACCACTGTCATCAAATTTGGAAAAATTTACATCTGAGAATTGGACGACAGAGGCACATTTACCTGTATCCAGAGTTTTGGGCAAAATTTCACCTAGGCGTAAAAGGGCTGTGAAAGCCAAAAGAAAAACAGATTTTAACATAAGACCTTGATAGTGATCGCTTATGAATTTGTCAACACTCATTAGAAGTTGTTCCAATATTTCTTTTGTAATTGGTAAACGAGAGTCATCTATTTCTTTGAGATAAACTTATAAACCAAGGTTACAAGAAAAAAAAACGACTCGCCCGCGCATTTAATGAAATTTACTATAGGTACATCTTCCTTGTCGAAAAATATCGTTTGAAAATATGGTTGCAGATAGTTTTTCCAATTCAGTGTACAGTGAATGTACCACGTACGGTGATTGTTGGATACACCTATAAGTTACTAGTGGTATTTGATACCCATTTATTTTAATTAATAACTAACCAACTAACATTCTACAGCAATGGAAGTGGTAGGTTTGGCATGCCATAAGACCTCGGCACCACGACTTAATTGATCGTTACGGGAAATCAGTGTCTCAAATACGGTCTGACATTTTCGCTGGGTCATAAGTAGTGTTTCCTATTCCTGGATTTGACTTTTCCCTAGACAAGACAATGAGTAACTCGACGGGTGTCTAATTAGAGGCAGGCACTGCTTACTCGTCCGGAGCACCTGAGTGCACCCATGGTTTTTATTGGGTTCGGGTTACTCTCTTTCTGTGTTTTATGTTTTTGATTTTTGTGTTGTGTTTGTCTATATCCGGATTTGTAACTGTCCCTTGGTTTTTGGCTCTTGTTGTTCGGTCGGTTTTCTTTAATTTGCTACTTTCTTAACCCACCAATTCGTTTGAAATACCTGTACCAAGTCAGGATCATTGCTGTAGCTACTTTATTTTTGGTCGTCGGTTCTGGAGTTTGCCGGTTTCTCGGCCTTCTCGAAGACTCTAATAAGACTGCCAGATTCATTTGTAGATTATCCATGTGTTAGGCATTGTTCATTATTCCTCAACAGATTCTGTTCATTGATCTCCGAAGATCTTCAAATGTATTTTACATACAGCATTGTCTAAAAATAATGACCTTATGCTTCAAAAACTTTGTTATAAGACACTCACACAAATATGTTGTTGTGCCAGCAGATACGGCCCCGAACAACATTATTTTTATCTGCAAGAAATATTACATGGAGTGTTTAAGAAATGAATTAGGCATAGAGAGTTCATTTGGCAAACCTACTTCCACATCTACTTAGATTTCAAAAGAGGAGATTCATGAAAATCACAAATCAAAAGTGTTGGCATTCTTTGGTCTCTATTTCGAAGACTGTGATATCCCATCCCTGTATTGGATACAAAAACTTCAGTAAAATCCACCGCTTCAGAGTCGGAGGGACATTCGTCCGCCAGCACCACTGTGGACGCATTTCCACTGAAACCGCTTGATGAATTGGTTTGGTATTTGGTAGGATAAATCATTATGATATGTAGATGTGCAAAATCTACCGTCATTTTGATAAGTCTAATTTTGTTGGATTTATGGGACTTCGACCATTTCAGCAACATAATACATTTTGGTAGATCTTGTAGACGCATCTCCTTTGAAACCGCGTGACAGATTTATGTAATATTTAGAAGGGTTAATTGTTATGACGTTTTTATGTGCATACTTTACCGTCATTTTGATTCGTCAAATTTTGTAGGAATTATGAGTCTATATGACCATTTAGCAATATCAATAATGAAAACAAATAGTATGTTTGCACATTCCGAGGTTTTATCATGTAAGTTGCTTTGCTCTTTCCTAAATACAAATCTAAATAGTTCTAATATTACATCCATATTATTTTGTCTCATAACTAAACTTTTTCCGATTTAATTTTCTCACACCTTTTAGGCAATTCGATACTGCAGCGGAGTGGAACATTTGACTACGTCTTAACTCTGAGCTCTGCTCTCTAATTGAAATTGTAACCAGTACATTAGATAGAAAATAAAATTAAATAGCACATATTTGTTCCAAATAAATAAATATCATACGTAAATAATACCAAAGTTGGTGCAGATGATTCTGGGAAGGTACTCGATTAAAATTATATCTCAAAGGTCTGTCTACCAATTATTGCTGAAAACTGTGTGTTTTATATGTTTAATTTTTCTTTATGCAGTTTTAAAGCATTCTGGAATTAAATTTTTTTTCTGGATTATCCGTTGTATGTTTTCTACCAAATTTCATCAGATATCCACCATCCTACCTAGATGGCTGCATTATAGTGTAGTTCAAGAAGACATGTAGTCCAAGTGAGCAATGACAGTCTCCTGGTAGCTTTATTAATGTTCTACACTTTTTCTAGTGCTTATATTAAAACTGCATCTTATGGTGCCTTGATATTGGCATGAACATTTCAACAGTAAAGTCAGTTCATTGCCTCTGCCTCATGGCTATTTAACTTTTTATCAGTTTGTCACATTTAAAAAATTGCTTGCCTTCACAGTAATCTGAATTATAATAAAAACCAAGTGTACAGAGTTTGTAAAGAAAAAAATCAGGATTTTAGCTTCATATGGTCTTGTTTTGGAACTCAGGATTGCTTCTGATAGTTTTGTCTTGTGCAGGTGAAATCAGGATTGCTTCTGAAGGTTGTGCATTGGAAATCAGTATTGCTTCTGATGGTTTTGTTTAGTGCACGTGAAATTAGGATTGCTTCTGATGGTTGTGTATTGAAAATCAGTATTGCTTCTGATAGTTTTGTATAGTGCAGGTGAAATCAGGATTGCTTCTGATGGTTGTGTATTGGAAATCAGCATTGCTTCTAATGATTTTGTATAGTGCAGGTGAAATCGGGATTGCTTCTGATGGTTGTGTATTGGAAATCAGTATTGCTTCTGATGGTTTTGTATAGTGCAGGTAAATCTGGATTGCTTTTGATGGTTATGTATTGGAAATCAGTATTGCTTCTGGTGATTTTTTAAAGTGCAGGTGAAATCAGGATTGCTTCTGATGGTTGTATATTGGAAATCAGTATTGCTTCTGATGGTTTTATATAGTGCAGGTGAAATCTGGATTGCTTTTGATGGTTGTGTATTGGAAATCAGTATTGCTTCTGATGATTTTGTAAAGTGCAGGTGAAATCAGGATTGCTTCTGATGGTTGTATATTGGAAATCAGTATTGCTTCTGATGGTTTTGTATAGTACAGGTGAAATCTTCTGATGGTTGTATATTGAAATCAGGGTTGCTTCTGATGGTTTTGTAATTGAAATCAGGATTGCTTCTGATGGTTTTGTATTTGAAATCGGGATTACTTCTGATGGTAGTGTATTGGAAATAAGTATTGCTTCTGATGGTTGTGTTTAGTGTATTGGAAATCAGTATTGCTTCTGATGGTTTTGTATAGTGCAGGTGAAATCAGGATTGCTTTTGATGGTTGTGTATTGGAAATCAGTATTGCTTCTGATGATTTTGTAAAGTGCAGGTGAAATCAGGATTGCTTCTGATGGTTGTATATTGGAAATCAGTATTGCTTCTGATGGTTTTGTATAGTACAAGTGAAATCTTCTGATGGTTGTATATTGAAATCAGGGTTGCTTCTGATGGTTTTGTAATTGAAATCAGGATTGTTTCTGATGGTTTTGTATTTGAAATCGGAATTACTTCTGATGGTAGTGTATTGGAAATCAGTATTGCTTCTGATGGTTGTGTTTAGTAGAGTTATAATGCAATGTTGGTAGCCTTCGTATATTTTGATATAAATCAGACTGAGTATTACATTATACTATCAATTAAACGGACAGTTTTTGAGAAGTTTGATGTATTTTTACATCTTACCATACCTCTGTATGAATATTTTCAACAACCTTGTCTCCATAACAGAAACTTGATTAAATTATGAAAAATAGACATAAGAAGTTCAGGATGAGTAAAACTGCCATTATATGAAATCTCCTACAGAAATTGTTTAAAAAATGACTAGGTAGTGCTGCGTACTAAAAAATTTCTAACAAAAGGTTAACACATAACATCAAAGGTGGGTAAAAGTGAAAAATGCCAAATGCCATTTTCTTAATAAAAAACAATAGATTACTAACTACGTGTATATATATATATATCTATATATATAAATATGTACAATGGGTTTGGTGGGTGGGAAATGAAATAGATTCCTGATTACAAAAGAAAATTTTTGCATCCAAAATGGCGGAATTGAGAAAGTGACGCTGACCACCCAAATTGGCTGTCCCATCAATTAGGCACTGGCTATTACTTTGTATAAGGTGGCTGTTACAATAATTAGCATTAGCTATTAAATAAATTCAACCATTGCTATTCTGATTAAAACTAGGCTGGAATGTGCATAAAATTTTTTATACATATAAAATTCATTTATGCACATCTCCTATGTTCCATAACACACTTGGGGTGCTCTGTTTGATGTTATACTGAAGGCTTGCAACAAAAAACACAATTGAAATTGAAAAGGTCATTTATTTTCTTAAATGACAAAAGAAACATCTCACAAGTAAAAACAGCACTACCTGTTTACAAGTAAATGTCTGTTTAAAAAATGACTAGGTAGTGCTGCGTACTAAAAAATTTCTAACAAAAGGTTAACACATAACATCAAAGGTGGGTAAAAGTGAAAAATGCCACAACTGGATAGGAAATGGCCTAGACAGTGACCCCACCCAACCCAAGTGTGCAATGTGGACGGGAAAATAAAATGAAATACAACCTTATTTTGATTGTCTAACTACCTAACCACAAACACAATATACTCTACACTACATGGTGAGTCATAATACTGAATGGCTAATACTGTTCATTTGACTTAATATCTATTAAAGTGTATTGTAATTAAAATGTGATCTAATAGACCTGCAGATTCATACAACATTTGCTATTGCAAGATCAGATGCTTCTGTCACCATGATCATGTGCACATACAAAGAAAAAATAAAAATCAACACAAATAACATACAAGTATGTTGAGCATAGTATAGTACACAAAAGCATAATATACTACTGTCAATAAATTGATAGCAAACTCAAAATTATGCTGAAATATAACAGATAACAAAAATACAAAAAACACATGATCAGATGCTTCTGTCACCATGATCATAAAATATTATTGACCTTAAAAATGAGACATCAAATAAAATGTAAGAAATATAATAACTGATCAGATGCTTCTGTCACCATGATCATACCCGAACTTCTAAGAATACATCTCAAACCCTTACATGTATGTACAAGTAACAAACCTAAGTTGTCGACTTGGAAAAATAACCCTGTTAGAAAGTTAACATTGGGACCCTAATGTACTTTTTCATTGCATCAGAAGACCATCTGCCCATTTCTCTAATATTTTGCTCTGATATACCCATTGCAAAAGCTGTTGTAGCTGCACCTATTCTGAAACTGTGGCTTTTATATTTGTTTGGGTCAAGGCCACACCAAACAAGGGACAATTTTAATTGATCCGTAAAATATTTTCTTGATACTGGGGTCCCATCCAGAAAAGTGAAAAGTGGTCCTGATACAGGTTTACGTACTTGAAAATAAGACCATAAAGACATAACAGGGCAGATACTGCAATGGGTTTTATTTGACTGTATGCACATATTGTGAGATCTCCCCTTACTATGTTTGTAGCTTTCCATGTGAACTTCAAACGCAAAAGGTATTTTAGAAGAATCATTAAATAAAAAATGGATTGCACCTGTCTGCAACAAATGAGAATTATTACTAGAGATGTTTGAATAGGTGAATTCCCCAATTCGTAAAAAGCAATGGAACGCTAGCAAAAACATACTTTTGATCATTGTTCTAACATAGGCAGATGAAGCTGTGAATTCTAGGGATTTACACAGTTTTTTTAAAATATGCTGCGTGATAGGTAAGCGAGAGTCTGCTTTGCCCATTTTGTTGTTATACCCTTGAAGACATTTTTTCACTAAGAAATTTGAAGTAGGATCTGGAATATTTTTTATTTTATGTTGAAGGCTAAGAGCAGATATAAATGTAGAGACTGAGGATGACGCCATGTTATGTGAAAAACAATAAGAAATGAACAAAACAATGTCTTCAACTGATGCCGGGAAGTTTGCCTTAGTAATGCCATATTCTCTGCTGAACTGTTTATAATGTTCCAAAGCCCTTGTATATGTGGCATGTGTTGAGGGGGCAATTGAATGATGAATTAAATCAGAGGCTATTGCAATCAGAACACCAGGCTGCTCTCTTTGAAATGGCAGATTGTTGGGTTCTGTTGATTGAACTTCTCTAGGAACTGAGTGATCTGTTGACGAGAAAGATGATCAGCTAAAATATTAGTATGACCGGGCAAATGCTTTGCAATAAACAAAATGTTGTGCTTCAAACACTGTAAAATAAAACGTCGAACCAAAACCATGATCTTTTTATCTTTTGAAGATTGCTTATTAAGAATATAAGCAACTGCTTGGTTGTCAGTATGAAATATTACACATTGATTTTCCAACTAGTTTGCAAACAGCTCAACTGCTAACACTATAGGAAAGAGTTCTTTTACTGTAATATGATTTTCAAACCATGCCCTCGGCCAAGTACCATAAAAGTAGCAATTCTGAAAAAAGCCCCCAAAACCAATATTGCTTGCGTCTGTAAAGAAATTCAGAGTGGCAGAGGTTTTCCATAAATTCGACAAGAGCAGTGATTTGCCATTAAAATGATCTACAAAAAGAGACCAAGCCGAGAGATCTGCTCTCGCCTCTTTGTTTAGTCTTCTATGGTGAAAAGGCTTCACAAGACCTACTGATAAATCTATTAAACGTCTGAGAAATGTGCGACCTGGGTTCACAACTGAACATGCAAAGTTCAATAAGCCTACAATGGACTGAATTTCTTGTAAAGTAATTGACTGCTTTGATTTATAGTGTGTCAGGAGGTTTTTAATTTTCTCTAATTTATCTAGGGGAAGCCTTTTTTCCATAAAAACTGAATCCAACTCAATGCCTAAAAAGGTGAGACAAGTACATGGGGGGACTGTTTTGTCAACCTTAATTGGAACGCCTAGATCCTTAAATAAAAACTGTATTTTTTCCAAATCTTTATGACTTAAAGCTAAGTCAGGTGGTCCTACACATAAAAAATCATCTAGTAAATGTACTAACTCCCCTGATATTCCCATTTTATTTTCACAAATCCAGTGTAGAGCTGAATTTACTTCTTCGAACAGTTTACAAGCATAGCTTAAACCAAAGGGTAAAACCTTATCATAATAAAAACAACCATCAATCATAAAACCTAGTAATTCCCAGTCAGATTTTTGTATTGGAACAATACGGTAGGCCATCTGAATGTCTACCTTGAACATGCAACATTGTTTCCCATACTTTTGCATTAATCGAGTCGCATCGTCTATATTCTGATATATAACTGTTTTATATTCCATTGGAATCCCATCATTAATTGAGTCGCCTTCTGGAAAACTTAAATGATGAATGATTCTGTAATCCACAGTTACCCCGTTAGATTTTTTGGGGACTAAACCTAAAGGAGAAGAGCGAAAATTTGGAAAAGGTTTTGTTTTAAAAGGACCTGCTACTCGTCCCTGATCAATTTCAAGTTGAATTTTTTGTTTTAAAAGAGAAATTTCCATAGTTGCAGATTTCAAGTTTCCACTTTCTAAGTATTTCCGCTCACCAGCAAAAGGCAGTTGAAACCCCGTTTTAAAACCATTCACCAAAAAGAAACGTTTTTCTTCGTCATATCCCTGAAGCCAATAATCCAAGCGGTTTGCCTTTACTGGGGTAACAACTGCGTTTTCATTTTGAGACAACTGCTTTGGGGGTAGGTTTAGTTGTTGTGAATTTTGTTGCCGAGTGATGTACTGTGTTTTGTTGGCTTTGAAATTTTGTGAGTTGTCCCCCATCACATTGTTTTTTAGTATGGGGCCCTCCACATTTTTGGCAGGCATGAGTGTAAGGACATCTTTCCCTGTTACATGATCCCCTGTTGTTAAAAATGTGGCATGGGTATCTAGGCGGGTGGACTTGGACTGTATTCCGTCTTCTTTTTTATAAATTGTCCCCTTAAATTAACTACAACACTAAAATAATTTCAAATAACGTGCAGTTATCATACACACAACTGCCGAGAGTGTTCCTTTGTGGAGAATAAGAGAAGCATTCTTGTTTGTAAATTGAGCGGAATGTCAGGTTATACGAAAGCGGTTAGAGTATGTAGCGGTTTTTAGACAGAACCATTTTTATAGATTTTCAATGAAAGTAATAAGAAAATACCGAACACCAAGGAAATTGTCAAAAAGACAATGCACGAATCAAAGTCCAAGAAACTGACACATTTTAGAACCTGTATTTTTTGGTGTTGTATATGTACCACCTGAATACACCAGGTATTCATCAGAAGATGCTTTTAGTGAAATAGAACACGAGTATCATTTGTTTTTGAATAAGTCAAAATACACATGTCTTATAGGGGATTTTAATGCAAGGACCGCTAATGATAAAGATTTTGTTGAAATAGAAGAAAATAGACACGTAGATGAATATCTTTGTGAATTTGTCAATGATTTTTCCTATATATTAAATGATTTAAAGATACCGTTAAGTAGGGGGAGCATGGATAAAGTAAAAAACAGATACGGAAATTTATTGCTTAATTTTTGTAAAGGAAATAACATGTTTATAATTAATGGCAGGGTTGGAAAGGATAAGAATATTGGAAAATTTACATGTAAGAATGCTAGTGTAGTCGATTACTGTATAAGTAGTCCAGAATTTCTTAAATTTATCTCAGACTTTGATGTTTTAGAGCCTAGTACATTATTCTCGGACGTCCACGCACCGCTACATTTATCATTATCTAACACATTTATGGACAATGTTACCCCTTATACTGATGTCAATACTTTTACAAATAAAGCTAAATTAAAACCCTGGAATAGTGAAAAAGCTCTAGACTTTCAAAATAACATAGACGAGTTTGCGTTATCAAAATTAGAACAAAAACTCGAAACAAGCTGTAAAGAAATAAATAATCTAAACAATGATTCAATTAACCAGTTATTAGACGATTTTGGAAATATTTTTATTGAATCGGCTTCAAAAACCTTCGGAAGATATAGCCCAAAGCACTCGGCAAGTAGCACGCAAAAACGTAGTGTAAACAAAAATAATAAACCTTGATGACTGCGAAATAGCTAGACAACATTTTCGTAAAGCAAAAAAACTATATAAATCAAATAACACTATGCAAAACAGGTCAAATATGGTTAATGCAGAAAAGAATTATAAAAGATCTTGAACACAAAATATAAAAATTATTGTATTAATCTTTCGCAAGTCTTACAAAATGAATCGATTAGTCATCCCAAACATTTCTGGAAATTATTGCGTGGACATAAGCGACAAAACCAGCAAACTATTGACATTGAATCCCTCTATGATTTTTTGAAAAACTTAAACACAGCAAATGATGAACAACAACCGACTTTCAATTACGAGGTTCCAAACATATCAAATGAATTTATAAATGGCTATATTTCCCAAGAAGAAATTATGAAGTGTATCCAAAACCTTAAAAATGACAAAGCGTGTGGTATAGATGAAATTGTCAACGAATATATTAAATCAACTTCAACTCGGCTTCTTCATATATATGAAAAACTTTTTAATTTAATATTCGATACTGGAATTCTACCTAATAGCTGGTTAATAGGTATAATTAAACCTATATATAAGAAAAAAGGAGATCAAAGAGATCCCAAAAATTACAGGCCTATAACAATTGTCAGCTGCCTCGGTAAATTATTCACTGCTATTTTGAATGCAAGACTCGCAAGCTTTTCTGAAGAATATAATATCATTAAAGAAAATCAAAGTGGCTTCCGTCAAAATTATTCTACTATAGACAATATTTTTGCCATTTTTTCTCTATTCCAAATTCTAAAATCAAAAAAGAAAAAGATGTTTTGTGCCTTTATCGACTTCGAGAAAGCCTTCGATACAGTATGGCGAGATGGCTTGTTTCATAAGTTGTTACTTAACAATATAAATGGCAAGTTATATAATGTTATATTTAACATGTATTCACAAATAAAGTCTTGTATATCATTAAACAATAATACGTCAGAATATTTTAACTGCGAATTGGGCATACGACAAGGTGAAAATTTGTCCCCGTTTTTGTTCTCAATGTTTTTAAATGACTTGGAAGACTTTCTGATTACAAAAAATATAGCTGGCTTGAGCAGTGTTACAAATGATATAGAAAATGAACTTAATGTATATCTGATGATTTTCCTTTTACTGTATGCTGATGATACTACTTTAATAGCTGAGTCTGCCGAGGACCTACAGGCACAACTCAATGCTTTTTGTGACTATTGTAATACATGGAAGTTAAAAGTAAACGTCGACAAAACAAAGGTTATGGTACTTGGATTGGGTAAACCAAAAACAAATCTTGAATTCTTTTATCAAAATACCGAAATAGAAATAGTGGAAAAATTTAATTACTTAGGGGTTATTTTTACAAAAACCTGTAATTTTGATTCTACCAAGAAACTTTTAGCAGATAAAGCATTGAAGGCTATGTACGAAGTTCTTAAGTTGGGACGATTATTTAAATTATCAGTAAAAATTCTCCTAGATTTGTTTGATAAAATGGTTAAACCTATTCTTCTTTATGGCTGTGAAATTTGGGGCTTCGGTAATAACGAATCGTTAGAAAGAGTTCACTTAAAATTTTGTAAACTTTTGTTGAATTTAAAGTCTTCAACATCAAATTATATGATTTATGGGGAATTTGGTAGACTTCCTATTGCTATTGATATTAAGATAAGGATGGTATCTTACTGGTCCAAACTTGTAAATGGCAAACAATCCAAATTGTCTTCAATACTCTATCGTCTTACTCGGCAATCGAACGAAAACTATAGTATACAATATTCTTGGATTAACTGTGTTAAAACAATTTTAAATGATTGTGGTTTTTCACTAATATAGGATTCAGAACAATTCTTCAATAATGAGTGGCTAAAATACATAGTAAAACAAAGGTTAACAGACCAGTTTGCGCAAAATTGGAATTCGGTTGTGTTTCATTCAACAAAATCAATAAATTATAGAATTTTCAAAACAAAATTGGAATTCGAAAATTATTTCAATGTCTTGAACTTCTCGGAAGCTATAAAACTATGCAGATTTAGGACAACAAATCATCATTTACCAATAGAAACTGGAAGATGGAAAAATATTGAAAGAGAAAATCGTCTTTGTCATTTATGTAACTGTAACAAATTAGGAGATGAATACCATTACATGTTTGAATGCACTGCTCTCACAGAACAACGTAAAAAATTCGTCCCAAATTATTATGTGAAAAACCACAATGTTTATAAGTACTCAGAATTAATGTCCAGTAACAGAAAATCTCTGCTAAGAAATCTTTGCAGGTTTATTAATATTATTAATGATCATGTTAGCGCCCCTGGCTTACCTGTTGTGTAAGCATAACCTTATTATTGTTTGTATATATTGTATATAGCCTGTTGTTTTGTTTGTTTATTTGTTACTTTCTCTGTACCAATTGTATTATTGGCTGTGTGAGAATAAACTATATATATATAGAACAAACATCCAAAAAAGCAACAAAAAGAAAGAAAAAGTAGGTTCATAGTAGCAACTATAACAAGCATAATTCATTAACCCTACATTAGGCACTATTTAGTACACAATGTCTTGTGATTATTTCTTTTGTTGTTTAATCGTTTGTTAACATGTTCTCGTCCTGAAGATTTGCTTGAGTTTCAGTAAACATTGAATTAATCATATTGTTATTTTCAATGGTATTATAAAACCCTTTCATTCACAAGGTAAAATTGAATCCGCCACAATATTTTTAATTTTATTCTGGAGATCAACATTTTATGAAGTGAAAGTCACAATGGCATACATTCAACTCTGGGTTCAAAATACCATACATTTACCCGGGATCAAACTTTACATTGTTGAAAATACAATATGACACTGGTTCTGGATTAAGGCAGTAAAATATACAATTATATATAAGAGAATAAAAGACACTTAAATAGAACACTATGTTTAATCGTCGACGTTTGTAACAAATTTAATTAACTCAAATATTGCATTGAAAGAGAACTTGATATTTACAACGTGATGATTAATCTTTTACATCTGTCTTTAAGAAGGATGTTTACAACTATTTAAATATCCAATTAGCCATTTTATTTTGATGAATGTAGTTAAATGCATATTGCACTCTGGTACAGTTATTGCTAAAAAGTACTAAGTAATCGAACTGGATTTTTATTAAATTTATCTTGGTGTTAACTACTAAAATTAATTGAGTTTTCTTGTGCTATTTTTCCTCACATTATTGAACATTGTCATTTGATTTTCTTGGACATATTTCCAGGTGAAAATTAACATGTTATTATAGAAAATGGAATTTCTAATACACATAAATCGTTGAATCTTTCGAACCGTTACAAACACCTGTTAACACGTCAATGATCTCAAAAGTAATTGTAATTTTCCAGCAATTACTTGATGACGTTCATATATATCCTGATGAACCGACTTATTTGGAATGGGATTCAAATAAAACGTCAGTACTCTTATTTGATGCAGCGACAAAATATAAAAGCACGGAAAGTACCTATTTATTGTGATTTGTGAAGATGTAAAATTAACTGGTTTACTGATTAGATCAGAAGAGGAAACACTTACTCCGATGATGCGCATGGTTAAGCATTTTTTGCGACAGATAACCATAGGGATGTTCATCTAAACGTGTAATGGCAAATAAGCGTTGCATCTTAGATATATGATAATTCCAGAAACGTATAGAATCATGGCGTAGCAAAAACCGAAATATAATTTTATCACGATAAACAGCTCCAAGAACAACCCATCACGATTAATGTGTAGTCACAAACACAACAAAGAATTCAAGGCAATAAAAAAAAACTTTTATGTAAAGAATTGAATATTAATTGCAATATTTGTTGTCCATTGAAATCAAAATACTGTCTTTTAGTGTCTAATTCACAAAATGTAAAAAAACACATGCTTTTCATTAGGAAATCGATTGTCTAAGTAGCATTCCCCCATTGACAACATAAATGTAAACTAACTATCGCTATCTTTAATTCCCTTTCCTACTTCTAGACAACGGCATAGTGATAACAAATCTAATACCGTTGTGTTTTTAGTGCATACTAACTCATATTATGTTATATATGTACATGGCTTTATTAATTGGAAAAATACATTAAAACTATTAGGCGGGGAAACCATGAAATTGCGAGTCATTTCTTAAGTTAAATACAGTTTGCGAAGTTAGATCGCAATATATTAATGCAACATAAATACAAAGTTATACTTTCACTCATATTTAGTATCAAATATTTGTAGATTATATTTATTTTAAGATATTGTGTTATTGTTATGTTAAATTGCCACTGGACTCAAAATTGTTATTCTTTTTTAAGGATAATTATTAATATCATTTGTAAACTGAACCAAGTAGTCCAGATGGAATTTTAAACACATGTATTTGTGAAAAAAATAATAAAACTGTTGAACTTTAATTAGTTTGGTGTTTTCATCGCTCCAGTTTATTTCCACTATACTACAGTAACACAATAACGTGGGTTTACTGTACAAGCGTAATCCCCAAACTCGAGTGATCTATGGACTTTTTGTTCTTTAGAAGGGATTATTTTTCAGCGGCATTGCATTTTTTTTAATTCTCTCAAATGAAACATGCTATGATAACTTAACGATAAAGTAAAATTGGTTAAGGACCACGACTCTGTACCCAATAGGGCGGTAACTGAAAATCACTGTAGATTTCACTAAACTTCAATAAACCAGCCATTGTTCTCTGTCCCAGCGGCAGCCGGTTTAGAGAAGTTTCACAGTAATCATACGAATACCCAAATAATTTTAATAACCAATAATCAAGGATTTTAGCGTGACAAAGCCTAAATAAAATTGTCAAATAACAGATCGTCAAAAAGAATCGAAAACAACAGAACAGTGACAAAATCTGAGACACACACATATAAATTGCTACACTCAAATACTCGAGACGAACAAGAAGTTTTTGCTTATTTTTAGACACACGTTGTGTTACAGTCATAATTAAATATATACATCTATATCTTAAAAATACAAAAATGGCCAATTTAACTCAAAATTGTACGAAGCTATATGAGACTCACATATCCAATAATACGAATGTACACAACTGTCTCGACGTGATACAGGTAGTTGTACCTACACTTAAATGTATGTAATAAGTTTATCTAAAATTAAAAAATATACCAAGAGCAGAACAAAACTGAATGTTTACAATTTAAAATTTAACATTCAACGAAGCATTTGTTTATAAAATATAGCCCCCTAACGTCACACGCAGTATGACGTCATATTTCATTCATAGAATGAAAGTCATTCAATGAATCATCGGTTATACCATTCATTGTGACGTTAAGAAGTAGTTCCGACAAAAGTACATCTTGTATCACATATATAGATGATACAAGGTTTTTTTTACCACACAGCTTGTATCAGTCGTTATTTTTTTCAGATTTTGACTAAATACATGTACTTAATTTTAGATAATATTCATGCAACACCCGATTATGGATATTTTATGGCATGCAATTCTGACAGTGATCGTAATTAAAGACATGAAAACTTAATGTCTTTTTTGTCTTTTCTCAACATTATAAAATTTTGTACATAAACATTTTATTCTAAGCATTAAATATGTATATATTTAAATGTGTTGGGCTCCTGAAAGTTTTTACAAATACAATTTTTGGAGAAAGCAGAAACGCATTTTGTTTTTTAAATATACTTTTAAATGGATTGTTTGTTTGTTTGAATTGTGTTTAACGCAACTTTCAGCAATTTTTCCACTATTCTATGTGGCGTCCTGTTTATACTGGGGGGGGGGGGGGGGCGAAGTACCCGGAGAAAACCCCTTCGGTAGGAAAAATGGCAATCCTTGTCTATTTAATAGTAGTTTAATAGTAGACAAAGCAGAATGGATATTTATATTAGTGGGCTATAGTACTGAGCACGGGTGGAAAACGTTAAATCCAGCTGTAAAATACTTCACCACAAAAAGCGAGGCAACTCTAATCTTAATAATAGAATACATCGAATATTAACGCCCATGTGCGTGAATCGATTTAGTCAAAAAATCAGATCACTTTCAATTCAATGATTCATTATTTACATTGGAAAAAAAGTACGCGGAAAATTACGGAAAACAGCAATAAGAGGTATTGCGTGTATTATGACTATGACATACATCAAACCGCTTATTTCCAGCGTTCCAATTGTATTAGCATAAGAGAGACAATAAGAACACAGAACACAGAACACCCAATACGAACCATCAAGTAGAAAGGCACACATAATGCTAGATAAGAATTATATTACTGCGTGTTCACTATTGTCACAATCCTAAGCAAATTAGATTGCTTTGGGGTCTTTTAAGGTTAAAAATTCTTTGTACACAGAAATTAAAATATGAATGAAAAAGTTGCCTAAAGTAACATCCATCCGAACGTTTGGTGCTCGAATTATCAAAATTAACTATAAGAATAAAAATGCTGGACATAAACATGTAGGTAAATGCTTCTAATAATTCTTATCTTACATTCGTTTACGTTTATAGTCATTTTTGATTGGTCAAAAGGCCTTAAACCAGTACTTTCCAGACCCGTTCATACTTTCATGAACGACTTTTGGGGAACTATATACTTTTTTTTGCTAAAAGTAAACAAATATGGCGGCCATGTGTCGTGTATGCTTCAGACAATAAATTAAGCCAGTACACTCGAATTTTGGCGATTCAAATATCTTGAGCGATGTATTGCTTAAACGGAAATCTATTTAATTGAAACAGCTGTATGATATTATTATAACACCATTTGTTTTATAGACATACATACAAGAAAATATTTTATACAGTACACTTCGCTTTGGATTCATTGACACATTGCTGAATGATGGGAAATAGCCGAAATGTGGACGAAATGCGAGTGTGAAGGCATATATAAACGAAACTTTGAAATTGCGTTACATGTAATTTCAATTATGAATCATTTCAAATACACACAATAGCCGTAACGGTAAAATTACCTTCTTTTTTTCGCGGTCACAACAAATCAACGAAATAGCAAGATGCACGAATTTGTCACCAACTCCATGTCTCTGCACAGCTCTAGCAATTTTCACTGATAAATCCATTGAACAAACGACAACTATTGTTTTTCCTGTTCGTATTTAAGAAAGAACGTCTAGCTCGGTTTCCGTTCCGTTTGAACAGATATGACGTCACATATGACGTTACTATAAACCGCGGGTACAGTGACGAACATTAGTATACGGAATATTGTTTTTTGTTGAGTCTTCTTTTGTTTTTATTAATAACCTTTTTGGCAAATCGTAAATTGTATCTGTTGTCAATGCCAGTAATTCCCTTCAAACCGACCACGTCTTCAACTTCAGTTCGTTGTATATATTCCTACGCGTCACACACTTATAATAAAATTTTATTTTGGGACAAGAATGTTAAATATATAAAAACAATTTTGGAAGAATTATAAGGATTGAACGCTTATTTTCGGTAATACATCGATGTATGAACGAGGTCGACTCACTCACAAACTTGTCATAAACGGCCTGCGGCCGTTTATTTGTTTGTGAGTGAGTCGACCTCGTTCATACATCGATGTATTACCGAAAATAAGCGTTTAATCCTATATTAAAACGTCAGTGATTCGACAAATCTCGCGACTGTTATTTTTGTTATTCAGTGAATAAAGACCACTGTACTTCCTGTGCTAGTTTTTATTTACGTTCAGAAAATGTAAGAAGCTTTATTGTTCTCTAAGTTATTTTCTCAAATGCACAAAAATTAGGAAATTAGCATAGGAACAGTTATTTAAAATTTGCCAATTTTAATTAAAAATTTGTCTTATAAATAATATGTTCAAAGGGAGAATAAGGTTTAGACATTTTTTAGAATTTCAAGTAAATTGAAAGAAAGGATTAAATTTATTAATAAATACTTACACTTATCAAATTTAAAATGACAAAGAAAAGAAGGTCTTGTTTTTGTGATTTTGCCTCAAGTAGTGGGTCCGGAAAATACTTAAAAATTACAAGAACAAAAAATTATAGATATGCATTGACAAGTGATAAAAAGCATGCATTTGAACATTAGACAAGACCAAACAAAAACCACACGAAAAAGCGAAAATTGTTTTAGAACAGTATTTACTCTGGCTGCAGAAGCATTTGAAAGATTAATGTTAAACATCAAGATCATACAGTTTCAGTTGAACGAATTTTTCATAGTTGGCACGTTGACAGGGTTTTCTAAATGTAAAGATAATTATAAAACAATCAGAAAATGTTTGCAAAGGCGGCAGTTCTGCAATGATAGAACAGAATTTGAGAACGAAGTTTAATATAAGAAACGGTAAAACGGACAGATATGATCGATAAGACGTTGTGAGTTTTATTTATATAAATCACTTCAGACATGCTAATAAATGTTAGAATTGTACTCGTTATGGTCGTAAGACTCAACAGTATTCGGTCAATTACAAACAAGAACACTGTAATTGCGTTATTCTAAGGGGTCATCCATAATTGTCAACATTTTTTTAAGGTTGGAAAGAGCACTCTTTTTGAAAACCCCCTCCCTCCCTCCAAATGAGTACGTCAACATTTTTTGCAAGTCTGCACATCCACATTACCGAAGTTTAAGAACGTACGGAAAAAATGTTGAGATTGAAACCCCTCCCCCCTATAGTGCTCTTTGCAAACTCGTGAAAAATGTTGACAATTATGGATGACCCCTAAAGGATAAGGTAATTGTACTATTTTCAAGATGGACAAAGTAAACGTTAAGATATTATGTATTGGAAATGCGAAAAACCATCTCAAAGGGCGGAAATGTTAGGACGAAATGGAATCTGGAAAACCATGGAACTCTCCTTATGTTAAAGTTGATAAAGAGAGTAATGTGTCAGACAAAATGAAAAAATAATTATTAATTAGTCAGAAAAATTTAAACTAAACTGTTGATAAATTGAAACATCATTATAAAGCTTATTAATGACTTATAGGCATACATACACTAATTAAGACAAAAGGCACTAGAATGTATCTTTTGTACAATTTGGTTATTGTTAGAATTTAAAGATAATTTTACCGCGTAACCGACTTGTTAAACACGGCATAGGCTTTATTATGATGATGGTTAATTAGTATTATCGGTAATTTGTTACAATTTCCTTTGATCTTTACTACCAATAAAATTAGTATCAACGCTCAGTAGAACAATGACTAGCGATATTATCAGCTGTTGGTCATTTGTCATGCGCGAACACATTGCGGAAGAATCTGCCTTACTTTTTGACCAATGGCACATCACTAACCAAAGCTCATAAATATTAAGGAAAACAAACATCAAGAAAGAAACAATAAATCTTTTCTGCAATTAATAAGACCTGTCCAGACACTAAGAAGTGTTACAAAAAATAAAACACAACACACATTCAGTATCTAGAGAGTATCTTATTAGTCTCCTTATATAAGAATAATATATATTACATACAATACCCCCACCCCCTCCCATGTATAGCAGTACACTCGAATTTCGGCGATAAAAGGGTCTTGAAAGTGTATCGCTTTAACGGCGTTTAATTTGGTTGAAACACATGTTTATCATTAAAAGAGAATAAAATGCAGGATATTTTAAAACTACACTTCGTTTCGATCGCTGAATGAAGGAAGATTGCCGAAACATCGTGTATGTGACCGTAGGCGTAGACGTAGTTGATAGGCTATAGCCCTTTATACTATAGGCAACTAATTATTTGGTGTTACACAGGCAGAAATTTTCATTACATATTTAAGGGGTGCGGAATCAATATGGATTGATTTATCAACATCGTTAGCCCCATAAACGGAATAACTGATATGCGCACCAAGCCGGTCAGTGAAAGAAATCGTAATCAGAATCATTTTCTTCTTTGAAGAAACATTAATATAGTTTTCAAACATGATAAACTACCTATTTAAACTTTTTCGTAACGCTGAAATTGGTTTCAGATTGACATTTCCTCTTCATTCATTTGAAATTCCCCCCGGCTCCGTCTGTACAATCGCTTTAACAGTTTTTGAATGAATGAGGTAGGAGTGACGTCATGTCAGACCGCATTACGCATAAAAATTGTACAAAAGAAGTAGTGAACAGATTCTTACCGTAAAAACAGAATTATTGCAAAGCAAAATTACCTCAAATATGTCAAAAAACGAAAACAAATAAAACAAGATGTATTTAAATTTAGAAATTACCGATAAAAAAAAATTATTAGTATTTTTTTTCGCTCGACAAGGATTATCAGGTCCATATCAGATTCGCTCTACGAGCTCATCTGATATAGACCTGATAATCCTTGTCTCGCGAAAAAAATACTTATCAAATATGGACTTTTTACGAGGTCAATACGAAGTCCGAGGTCAATTTTTTTCTACAGGTCTATATAACTACGTATTGACAGAGTAAAAAGTCCTTAATTGTTATATTACATATGAATTTTTCTCTATTTATTTAAATTTAGAATAATGAGTCGGAAGAGTATATCCGGATCTATTTTTAGAAACAAGCCTTAAATATGCTTTATAAATAGTAACATATCCGGATCTATTTTTAGAAACAAGCCTTAAATATGCTTTATAAATAGTAACATGCCTTAAATATGCTTTAAAAATAGTAACAAGCCTTAAATATGCTTTAGAAATAGAATATATACACAGAATATTTTGGGGGGACATTGTCTACACGAACCAATCAAAATTAGGACTTAACACACCATATGTAATATTAATCAAATAAGGACTTTTTACGAGGTCAATACGTAGTTATATGGACCGTGGAGGAAAATATTGACCGAGGACGAAGTCCGAGGTCAATATTTTTCTACAGGTCCATATAACTACGTATTGACAGAGTAAAAAGTCCTTAATTGTTATATTACATATGAATTTTTCTCTATTTATTTAAATTTAGAATAATAAATTGCATCATACAAAATTGACTCATTGATAGTAATAATAGAAGCATTCGAACAAATAGAATTTTATTTCTTACAACCCAAGAGTATATCCGGATCTATTTTTAGAAACAAACCTTAAATATGCTTTATAAATAGTAACATGCCTTAATTATGCTTTAAAAATAGTAACAAGCCTTAAATATGCTTTAGAAATAGAATATATACACAGAATATTTTGGGGGGACATTGTCTACACGAACCAATCAAAATTAGGACTTAACACACCATATGTAATATTAATAATTAATATGTAACCAATACTTTGTAGCGCATATATTGGCAATAGTTAGATCAAATATTGAAGTTTTAATACCTACAAACAGTTATTAACCTGTGTGTTGTAGAAAGAACAAGATTACCATTAAATTTAGTGTCATATTAGATTTAGTTGCTAAAGGGCCAATTAGAAGAAATGCATGTAATAAATGCTATAACCTTTGTGTCATTGAGGAAATTTTGTTTTTAAGTTAGTGTTAAATCAGGCAATACTTAAAATCATCTTGTTATGCAAGACCACAGCGATAAACGAACTTATATCATTTTGTTGAAATTGACATGATGAAAAACTATCACAACAGGTTCGAAACAATGAAAACGCAGGTAAGTTTTTCCTAATTTTTAGGTTTTAAAGTTAATGTACGAAATATTTTTTTTTATAAAACACGATTTAGCATAAATATGAAATTTTCAAATCGACAGATTTAAGATAAAGAGTATTCATTTAATGTCGTTTTGGACCAAAATTGTATCTTTAACCTAGTGCATTAACAGTATTAATTTGATTTTAATTGCAAAGAAAGAGAAAGCAGGATACTATATAAACCAGCTCAATGAAACGATTAAAACAAGAAATATTACTTTGTTTAATACTATTAAATACTGCTAATCGATTGCACAGGGATGTAATTTATCAGCTTATTACGCAATAACCTACTGCGTTTAAAATATTTATTTTCGGGATTTCTATAAAGAGTAAGGGAAAGATGTGCAAATTAATTTTGATCATTGTGTAATAAAATTTGTAATGTACAAATTGAGATACACAATAATAGTCGCAGATAGTTCAAACTATGCTTAGTGTTTGTATACATTTGAATGCAAGCACCTCTTATTTTATTATTTACCCCACATAAAATTGGAAGACATATTATGTTTGTCTGATATTTTAGTTTTTCTTCCACGTTTCCACATTCATTTTAGAGGAGGTTCATAGTGGGGTTTTTTTTGTAATTCAGGTAAAGATGGACGCCTTATTGTTGTGAGTCTGTGTGTCCGTTTATAACAAATCGAGTCCAGGCTATGGGTTTTTTCTTTTCATGTAGCCTTTTTGATATTTTAGATGTGGGTAGATTATAACTAATTAATATGTCGCATGACATAGATGCTGACCTTTAACTTTGAAATTTTACTCACACGGTCACATGATAGTTTTTAAATGACTACTTTGTGTCCGTGATATAAATTTGTTGTTAGTAATAGGTCTTTGATTGTTTTTTGCTTGAATTGTGTTTAAATCTTCTTTCAGCTATTTTCAGCTGGATCGTGGCGTCCAGTTTTTATTGGTGGAGGAAGATGTAGTACCCGGAGAAACCTCGACCTTCGGTTAGTTTGTTTGTTTGAATGGTGTTTTAACGCCACTTTCAGCAATTTTTCAGCTATTTCATGGCGTCCAGTTTTTATTGGGGGAGGAAGCCATAGTACCCGGAGAGAACCCCCGACCTGCGGTAGGAAAACTGGCAATCCTTGTCACTTAAGAGTGGAGTCGAATACACACTGCCTGCAGTGAGAATCGAACCCGCAATCTCCGTGTTGACAGACCACGTGATCAATAGTAGACGAACTACCTTGACCACTCGGTTACCAAGGCCCCACCTTCGGTTTGATAGGCTTTTCATATTTTGCATGTGAGTAGACAGTTACTAGACAATTGGTCTTGTAAAGCGGACATTTAAGAAAATCGCAAATCGGTGTTGGCATCTTTGGGTTTCTGTATCAAAATCGAAGATAGTGATCTACGCTTCTGGTATTGGATGTAAAAAAGATTAACAAAAATGCATACACAAGAGTTTCATAGCACAACTGTCTAAGTGTAAAACAAAAACTCTATCGAAAATCTCCACCACTATTTTAACAACAAAAACGGTGGATGGTTAAAAAACCAAAAGAAGTTGGAGACATTAGGTATGGATCTCTTTCTCAGTGTAACAGCATTAAAACATATGATTTTTCGACACTATACACGTCCATTGTCACTTAAAACGATTCCTAGAGATCTGAATAAACGCTGCGTTAAAAAAATAATACGATATAAATACCTGGTAATTAGTCATGACATAACTTACTTCGTCATCAATGACTATAAATCAAATAATAAATGCAGTAAAGACTAAATCTCTCTTTTCTTTTTGGCAACATATGTATCGGGTTTGGAGAACTTGTTTTCAGCAGACTGTGGATATCCTCCTCTCATCACCAACCTGTTTTTGTACTCTTATGAGGCAGAGTTACCAGAAACCCTGCTGAAAAAGAAAGAACAGACACTGACCCAGACCTATAATTTCACATTCGCTACATTGATGATGTTTGGCATTCAAAAATGCTAAATTTGGTGACTATTCAATTTTACCACAGCGAGCTTAAAAATAAAGACACCACTAATTCACTTAGGTCGACCCTCCTACATGGACTAACTTATAGAAATGTAGTCGAAAAATCTACAAACTACACTCTACGACAAACGTAATTACTTCAACTTTCTAATTTTAACTTCTCGTTCATCGATAGCAACATTCAAGCATCTCTAACAGTCAGATTTCCGGTGAAACTATAACAATAGAATCGGAGCTCTCTATTATACAAGGTACAAAAGTTATGTACCCATGTTTATTCTGTTGCCATGCAAATTAAAAGTTATTTAGCGCATTGACTGACAAAAGTTTTCGTTTACTATCTATTCGTTTTTAAATTAAAGACAACTTTTCAAAGTTACAAGAACAACGGATATTTAATACCTCTGTTTGGATCCGAGAATCCTCTGCCGTCTAACGCTTGTATGCATAGGCAAAAAAGCGTTTAAAAGAAGCGTTGGATAGAGGGTTCTTGGACTACTTATTTTCATGCAAATGCTACATTTTTACGTTCACATGGAGACACCAAAGCAGAAAAATGCACATTAGAAGACCAACATCTTATGTGCAAAACGTGGCACGGACTTAATAAGTCGCAAGTTCGCAAGACAAAACCTTTCATAATGATCTAAATTTTAAGAAAGAAATTCAATTCACCTTAACGTAAGTGATTTGTTGTCCTTGCTGTATACTTCTTTAATAAATATGAACGCCCCCCCCCTCCCACTTCGTAAAACAAACCAAAAAATAAACGTCCAACAAACACGTATAAATGTAATTTGTGCATACAATATTTGTTCAAATCAACTTTTAATGTTTTAAATGCGAGGGTTTTTTTTAAATCGAGACATTTTACATTGCTGAAATTCCGAATGTGCATGGTTATGGCGGGGGTGCTAAAAATAAGAATGAAATAAAGAGTCCAAAATAACATTGCAAAATCTGCTGCTCCTTCCATCATGAATCTTCCACAAGTATATGTCTATGGAGTATTATCAAAATTTTCCCACTACGTAAGTACTCTAAAACTGTTGTCTGTAGATTGATTTCTCCCTATTCACTATAGCCAAATACACCAAAAAACCCACACACAGTCATAAATGCCAGCAACACATTTTAGAAGTCATCTAACAATATTAATTATGCTCTACTTGAATGAATTTGATCAGATTATATTGTGCATGCACTTTTTAAAGATTTTATCAATCAAAATTGGTAAAAAATGAAACAATATCTTGCATTTTATATTTTATTTTCGATTTTCATTGACATTTGGTTGTTTGGTCGCTACTCATAATTATCTGACTTTATACTAGACACCATAAGATAAGGGTAATTCATACCAACTTTGCGTAAAGTTGGCAAAAAAGGGTTTCCGAGTAGATTTTTTAAACAAAAGCACACCAAGTGAATTTTAAACGTAATCAACATTGATTCAAAAATTAAATACACCCTTATAAACTTTGGATTCTAAAACCTATGGTTTTTAACGAACCATAAAATGACCAAGACAATGGTACATTAAAGTCAGGTTTGCGAAATAACTTAATTAACACACATTTAAGAAGAAAGTTTATTAAGAACTTTGCAAAACTGTTCAAATTGTTAATTTTTGAAATCGCAATCTTTTTCTTGCATAAGACCGTCTCATGATTGATTGATTGATTGATTAATGGTGTTTAACGCCCGAGCAGCAATATTTCAGCTATATTCAGGCGATGAACATAAAATGGATGATAAAATGAACATGAAATGATGATGAATGAAAATGGGATGGGACACAAGGAAAAATAGGGGTAACGGATTTTAGATTGCCACTGGCAAATGGGAGGATGGATAGGGTCGGGCAATTTAGCCTCCTGTAGCGGGATCGAAATCCCTACTCATAGCGAATACTACAGCAGCGTTCTTTAACGTGCGAGGAACGTGGCATTTTTCCCAACACGGTGCACTAATATGGTTTGCGGTCAGGTTTTCCGTATTATGGCCTGACAACCCCAGCTTGCCAGGGGTACCCCATTCAACCACCTGGGGCACACATCCCAGTCGGTCTTTAGGCAAACCGACCTGACACGCCGGTCAGGGTACTGGGCGCTATTTAGTCGCCTTTTACGACATGCAAGCTAGCGCGACTGTGGTCTATTCTTTTAGCCACCCGGATTCCGCACGGGGCGACCATCTCGTGAATATGCATTCTCAAGCACATTCAATACGTCAGTAAAGTATTAAAGATGATTAGAAGAGGTGGTACAAGTGGTTTCTACACAACCATGGCTAGTTTGGCTTGTGCATGATGACGCCTTCTAGTCTAAACCATCTCCAGACCTTGATAGTACAATTTCAGAGCAACCTACATACAGAGAATCTCTACAAAAAAAAAAGATTTTAAATTAGGAAACAATTTACAGGAAAGGACGATTTAGGAATCTCAAAATTAAAAAATGTTACCTGGCAATGAAATTTTTTCTAAATATTTATATGAATATAATTTGGGAATGCAAAGTATTCTAAAGTTATCAGTAATAGCTTAAATAGGATTTTTTTCAAAACATTTTTAGCCTACACGGCCTGCCATACCACAATCAATTACCGGACGTGAATCACTTGACCGTTACATTACTTTTTGACGAATCCTAGTCAACTCTTACCTTAACCAACTCGAACCATACCAATTCGTACCTTTGCCTTATTTGGTAGAATGAAAAGGGACACAATCTGAAAATTGCTGAAATTATGTTAAACTTAAACAAATAATAAATTTATTATCATATTTAATGCACAACACTTATGCGCTAACAAAATCAAAGAAAGCAAACAAAACCCTTATACACAAGACAATTTTAAAACAAGATGCATATCTTAGAAGTATATTTTTAAATCTGCGTTTATGTAACACCAGTCTTTGGTAGTCAATTAACAGTTGTATATATTTTAATATTATAAACATTTTGTATTTGATTAAAGACGTATTGTGATGGTCCATTTAGCTGCCCACACTGCCGCAGAAGTTGGTTGGCGGAGATCTGGTCGCTAGAATACAAATCCAACAACTTGAACCATTCCGCCTGTATGTATTTCGTAGTGGATCTCTGCTGCCGACTAAGTTTGGATTCTGTAATCATTTTTAGTTGTGTGGATAGAATAGCGGCTTCTTCTTGTAGTTTTGAAACTGGCAGATAAAAGGGCTTCTTCTCATCGGCGGGTCTCTTGTTAATGCGACGATGCCACCCTTCAACATCTTTGTTCATTCTGGTGGGTTGAGTGTAACTTGACCAGTCCATACTCGACAGGACAAACATTGTTGGTCACCGTGTGTCTTCTCTGTACTGCATACGTTGTTGTACTGGATCTGTCTAGTCCTTTAAGCTTTGTAAAAGCTGGACGAATAATTTTCGGCTGGTAGGAATGGTAATGTAAAACTTGAAAAGTATACAATTTGCTGACAAGAGAAAAATAAGCGGTCGTTATTGGATCCCTTTCCTTTAAATTAATTGTTGCATAATCTATTCTCATAGATATAATAATTCATATACCCAAGTCTCAAAAGAAAATTGTTGATAACGGTTGTTGAAGTTTTATCAGTAAATTTAAAATACAAATAAAAAAATGCATTAAATTTGTATTTTTTAATACACTGCAAAATAATTGTGAAAGGTTCCAATATTTAGATATATTTTCATCTAATATACAGTTTATTTTTTATTTAGAATTAATTTAGAACATTCTGTACAGAATGTACAGATTTACTATATTAAAATGCAAAGGTTAGTAGGGTACGAGTTGGTCTATGTACGAGTTGACCGGCACCCTTTTTGACTTGTCTCCCTTAACTACTTGACAACGGACACATCTAAGTGCTGCGATTTTTTGCACCACGTTAAAATTACTTCAAACAAACTTGAATCAAATCTATTTATAATTACCTTTGTCCCATAGCAGATCCGATTTGTGACTACATGGGGAACATTGTTTTAAAAATTTTCAAAGGTCTGCCAACATTTTCTAAAGTTGTTCCTTGACGATCGAAAAATGTCTGTAGCTATAATTTTAAATGGACTGTAATTTTCTGCTGTAATTGCTCGACGGAGGAAGTATTCGCGTCTTAGAATATCATAGTATTGTGTATTCTTGAGTTGAACTGTATTAGCTGTGTAAATGTTTCAAGTCCAGTCAAAAACTACGCGTAAATACGAAAATGGCGGTCTCTCTAAGTGACCGCATCTCTTGAATATTTTGAAGGGAGATAATTCGATGTCACCACAAATCGGACTGCAAACATACTGTATAAGTGGTTTTTTTCGCTATATTAGCGGTAAAAGTTCGAACGCGAAAATAAAAAAGAAATATTGAGACTAATGATAGAGTTATTCATTATGATTACGCCAAAATAAACTCACAAATCTTTTTACAACGCAAAATTTTTCCCACGCAAAAAAACACTTATACGGTATGGTGTATATATATTCCTGTCTCGGCTATAAGTTGTTTGTTTCTTAGGTGCCCGAGATGTCTGAAAACAGCCTATAACGTACCATTTATTTGCAAAAATTACTAATTATCAATCAAATTATCAATCAGCAAAATGCCTCTGATTCACGAAAGCTCAAAATAGTGACGAAATTATTTGGATGTTTGTACCTATTGTATGTACTAACGGACATTATTAAATCTGAATGCCAACTTCGCCTGTTGGACGGGGACATCAAAATACAGACAATATTCTATGAAATCGTTAAACGTTAAAAGCAGGAGTTTTTTATGATTGTGTATTATTATTAGTATCAATGAATTTTAACGCGTAAATGTAAATGATTTTTAATAAAACGAAGATTTGTGTTAATAGTCTCTCACTTTATTCGCGATTCTTTGTTGTGTAGCTTAAGGTGTCCATTTGATTTTACATATGTAAAATACGTGATGAAAATTGTGTAATATATCGGTCAATTATGATCAATCTTGCTGTCTGTTCAAATGATATAATATTGTCATGAGGTAACTACATGTTGTACACGTTTTACTTTTCAGTTTTTATGGAAAATATAATTGTGGAGTTCTCAAAATATTGCAACCGAAAATGATCCAAATAAAATTAGAAAGTAACGGTGTTACAATTTTTGTATAACGTATTCATTGGCACGCTAATTCACCATTAAATCGTGTCAAGGAACTTTCATTCATAGCATCATTATAAAAACATGAGCTAATTATTCCCGTATTATTTTTTTAGGAAACAAACTGATTCAAACAGCAAATAAATTCGAATCAGAAGAGTACTTTTTAGCATCCGAAAAAAGTTTATTGTGCAAAAGCGTAAATGTTGCATTTATTTGTTAAAATTTGTTATCTATAATGCATACCAGTACATTTGGAACAGATTTAGAATGAAAATATTAGTTAAACAATTGAATATGTTAATTTAAAAATTTGCTAAATCCATATTTACTACACTGTATGTACTAAAGTAAGCTTTTAAAGTAGAAATTCGAAAAAAGTCACCTGTATACTTATAGGTCTTGACGTGTTTAGATCTTTTTATTATCGTGTCATTATACTTTTCCCCAAAATGATATAAGTCGGTTGATTAGTGTGAAGACTCGCGTTTTGTCTAATCGACTTTTTAAGTGAACCTCAATAACACCATATTTAAAAAACAATGAGTACATGATAAAATTAAAAAAATATCATAAAATAAGCACTTCACATATGTTCATTTTTTAAAATTAGATTGCCAATTAATTCAAACACTTTGCTTTTAATTTAAAAATTTGGACTGTTTTGCTTGTCAGCGGTATTACATTAACTAGCCTTTCTCTCAGAAGGGTTACGTAATTATACTAAACATACGCTATTGTTTTCTTCTTTGTTAAGCTCTGTGTTATGTATTGATAAAACGAACTCATAGGAAGGGTAGAAACTTCTAAAACAAAGCCTGAAAAGTAAACTTTCGTAGTGTGTATTTTCATTTCATTATGGAGTCTCCAGCTTTTTACATCTTTATTAAATAGTTTGTACCGGCAAACATCAATAAATTCGTTGTATTTGAGGCAAAAGTTACAACAAAAGAATCTTTAAATATAATTTTTGGTATAAATAAAGGTAATAACAAATACCTAACACCTATGCAACTGTAAAAACCAATCCACAATCAAAGTCCAGAAACCGGTAAACTCGAGGACCAACAACCTACAACAATGTTCCTGACCTGGTACAAGCATTTAGAAAGAAATGGTGAGTTGAAACAATGGCATGCCAAGCCTCCTGCTTCCATTACTAATGTGTGGATAAAAATGGTTGGGTATCATACACCACTAGTCAATAATAGTCATCCAATAATTATCGCATCACAATTACTACATACTGAAAGGAAAAATCCTTTCGATGCAAATGAATAACAATGAAACACAAAAAAATCGTTTAGAAATATACATTTAGTGACGAACAATAGTAAAATTACATTGAACCGTACAAAAATGCAATATTAAATGGTCATCATTATTACTTTTATACTACAAGTGACCGTAATTTGGAGACGGTTTTTTGCCTAACAAATGAAAACTAGTTAACCGTGCACGGTTCAGCTTATGCTGCTTTTGTAGATCAATAATGGTACTTTTGAAATCAACAGATATTTCCTCAGATATTCAGCGTTTTGAAATGTGGCATTTTTAAATTTTGATGGGGCAATTTTCTATACTAAAATTTAACCTTAATAAGAACGTGGCATTTTAAATAGTAAACAAACAAGATAGATAACAGTAAATATAGCGTGTATTTTATTAAAAACACTTAGCAATTTTCGCAGATAGTTTTTTTAAATTCAATTCTCTGACTTGTATGTGTAATTATATAAGGAAGAACATGTGTTTTAATTAAATTATAGCTACATTTACTTCCTGGAAGTTTTATTATTAGTTATAAGTGTGTACTGTGTAGAGCATCATGGATATTTTGTATTGAGAAGATGGAAGTTTTTCTACTGTGTTTATTTATTGATTTAGTTGGTGAGTCTTTTTGACATTGATTATGTATGCTTTATTTATTTAATACTAAGTTAAAACAAAACAGACACTAAAAGTTCCTGAATTTCTGTTTCTGGTATAAAAAGAAGAACGACAGAAAACTTGATATAAAACATGCATATATAATGCAGTAATAGTCATTTCACTCATGCCATTTCCGAGTGTTATGTACAGAAATAATTCGCGGAAAATTGTTTTCTACCTTTTTTCCGTGCCCCTTTAGCCCGATAAAATACCGTCGATATAAGTTTAAATGTCCCTGAATATAAGGTTTGTTCATGCCATTAGAGGTTAAACCCTGACATTTAAATATTCTTTCAACATTAATATTGATGGTGGTGTTGTTGATGTGCTGAATCAATTCTGCTATATTAAAACATCTTTTAAACACGAACCATTGATAGCCTTTTTCGTATTCATAATTTTCATTAGGTATTAAGGTATATCGGGGATTAAACATTTTAATGGTATGTATTTCTGGAAAACGTTCGTAAAAACGTAGAGCATATTTGATATAAATACATATTAAATTAAATTATACACCATTTAAGGTATTTATACTGTTTCTATTGAGCCAATTATTGATGAAATGTGTATTTCTGATTAAAATAATGGCTGAAATTTTATAATTGAAATATATCTTATTATGTTATTATTAGGAAATTAAAATGACAACGACCAACGATTTACCTTAAAGTAACATATTTTTTTGTAATTTAAAACTAGGAAATGCATTTATTGTAAGCGTAAAAACAAGCTTTATACAATTCCTTGGTGTTATATCTTGCAACATTTAAATAACTCTTCTATGATTATTGGTTTTTTTTGTTGGAATCTTTTCACATCCACATCTACAAAATATTTCTTACTCATAGGATTCAAATGTTTGGAATAGTCATGAAAATACAGTTTATTAAAACAATTAAAATATTTGATTTTTCGGCACTCTTCGAGACCAGATTTCATATTTAGCTGAAGACCAGGCTTATCTATATTATTCAAAAAAAATTTTGACTTTCATACAGTGATTTAAAAAAGCTGTCAATCGTTTTATTACCAAGAAATAGTCGTTTTATTAATATTTTAAATTGTGAAACCTGAAAAACATAATTTGACTTTCATGCACTAATTTAATATACATTTTGTAGCTGTCTATCGTTATATTAGCATAAAATAGTCATTTTATTATTTTTTTTGTAAATCGTAATCACAGAAATACAGAAAATTAGCAATATTTTGAATATATTTTTACCATTTACATCTTAAATATATAGTTTATGAAATTAATATGTTTCTGCCCTTTATTAGCTTATAATTGGTGTATTTTGTCTTTTTCTTATTTTATCGTATACCGAGGCTTCAAAAAGGACACGTTTAAAATTTTTGTTCAATACATTTTGTTTAAACCTTCCATTATATCCAAGATATCTTTTTAAACATATTTATTGATTGTTTCCGAATAGTCCTTGGCCACTGTTTAATTTCTTTTGTTTTTTTCGGTGGATTCCAGTCATCGGACGGCAGCTCGTAATTATCTGGTAAATTAACATGACTTGCTTTACACGGAACGGATACTTCTTTGAAACATATTGAAAGATTAAAGTGCGGTTCTTTTTGTCATTCCATGGGTTGCTGATACATGTCCATCCAAAAAAGGTAACCTAGCCATAGGCTCATCCGCCCGAAAGCAAATATCTTGAAAAGTGTAAGAGTCCAATCCAATCAACATCTCGGTTCGAGACATGAAAAATTTAATTTCCTTTCCGTTCAAAAAAGCTCCGATGTTACACTCAGGAGGATGTGTATTTTCTGTCACTGTCATTTGTAAATCTGTGACGTTTTTCATTTTGAGTTCATATTCAATCAGCATTGTCCCAAAAGTTTCAATTTCATAATTAAGCACATTCAAAGTCATTGTTTGTAGTTAACTCTGCAGATCAAATCCTGCTGTAACATCAGAATTTAGGTACGCGTCTTGCTATCACCATTCAACAATGCACTCCCTTTTACTCCACGATTTCCGTTTTAAGAATAACGGCTATAGTTTGAAGTGTACCATAGTCGGACTTTTGATGATCCTTCGCAACTCTCGTTCTGTTGTGTCCACCTTCTCTCCTGATTTCTCACATCTTTGACAGTCTGGTCTATCGGTGTGGAAATACGTTTCAATTGTTTCTACATGCCTTGTCCTATTTCGACATTTTTTAAATTAACTGACTGATTACATGTAGCATGTCGTTCATTTTCAGGATTAGCGTTGCATGTCACGAAATGAAAATTTTCGCTAATCAGTTTGTTTCATTTTGCTTTCTTTCTCCTTGTCTTTATTTAAGGTCTCCCAATATGTTCAATGTGTTCATTTTGTTCGACTGTTTGAATTAAAGTTTCTTTTTCCTTACATGTATCACTAATTTTGTGAATTGGAAAAAGTAGCAAAAATGTTCACAGTGAACAGAATTTAAGAAGGTTTGTTTTTGCTTTTGTTTAAATGATGTTTAACGCCACTTTCATCAAGAGTCTAGCTATATCATGGCGTTAAGTTTTTATTGGGGAGGAAGACGAACTATTCCTCCGACCTTGTAAATTGCCCTACCTGCACTAAGGATCGAACCCACAATGTCAGTGTCGACAGACAACGTGATTAATAGTAGACTAAATACATTAACCACTCGTCTACCGAGGCCCCAGATTTTTTGATCCCACCATTCTCTAACTGGCGATACACATACTATACAGTTTACTCATTTATTTTTTAACTACTAAAGATGCAGACACCCAAGTTAGACAACAAACTGGAAAAAACTTTGTTATGTTAACAGTTTACCATCGACGATTTTTGTACTTCGACTATCAAACTATTTGTCCACTATTAAGCGATAAAGATCTATGTCTATCTGAAACGATTTACAATAACAATTAAGTAAAACCCCCGTGTAGCTACAAAAATGTAACTTTAATCTCATTTGCTTTGTCCAAATAGTTAGCAACAATCAATTAACATTAAGAATATCAATAAATTAAATTAATCTGTACAAAGTCAGGAACATAGCTGTAGATGCTATATTTTTTTGTTTGTGTGTCTACAGTTTGCTAGTTTCTTGTACTTTGATTTGTGGATTGTTTTTTTACAGTTTTCGTTGTGTTCGGTATTATGTTATTACCTTCATTTGAATTTTACATAACAAATCAAGAATTTTATTGAGTTAGACGAGAAGAACAGCTTGTGAAGCTAAGATGTATGAACATTTCAACGGCAACAAAGCCAAACATCAAACATCATCCTGGCTATCTTGTTGTTCACACCTACTAAGGACTGGTTTAAACTCGGATGACGGTGCCATGTACCAGATTGTTACACCATTTGCAGCCAAACGTGACCTTTACGTGGCGACCATTTTATAAAAACAAATGCTGAAAAGATACAGAAAAACCAGCAGAAACAGCAATACTGTTCATTGCTAATTAAGCACAATAAATTATGTTAATATGTGGAGGGTGGGTGGGAGGATTTGCAAACCTGACTTTTCTCTTCGATAAAGGTAATAACAAAATACTGAACATCGATAAAACGTTTAAAAATACGATATACAAATCAAAGTCCGAGAAACACAAGAGCCAACAACCAACATAAAGCAACTACAATAATGGTTCTGACTTGGAACAGGCATTTCAAAAGAAATGGTGGATTAAACCAGGTTTTATGGCAAACCTCCCGCTTCCATTACTGTAGAATGTGAGTTGGTAAATTGATAAATGGGTATCATATACCACTAGTCGCTAAAAGGTGTATCAAACAATCATTGTAGCACGTTTACCGTACACTGAATTCAAAATTGGGAAAACTATCTGCAACCATGATTTCAAACGAGAATATTTTTCGACAAGGAAATTGTATCTAAAGGAAAACCTATTTAAGGCGCGAACGAGTCAGTATATCAGAATAGTCAAGCTCTTGCATACCTTATTAATTGAGAAATATAGACACCGTATGCATGAGAAGCTGGAATATTGCTGCATAGGTGAGGAACATTTATAATTTTTAAATTAAAATCGTCTCGTTTGTCGTAAATTCTGATGCTAAGATGATCCTTGATGTCATATTCGAGGTGTAAGTCTAAAAATGCTGTAGATGAAGTTTTTTCTGTGGTTTCTTTAATTTCTAGTTATGAAGGATATATTTACGGAAGCCATTCAGCAAATTGAGGGTTGTTAATTGAAAGGACATCATCAAATCCGTTTCTTTTGAATACAGAAACCAATCGGCAAGGAGTGGGGCACAGTTTGTACCCATAGGAATTCCTATTTTCTGCTGAAAAACACATATTTTTTAAGTTACAAATATGTCGTCGATCAGTAAATCTAGCATACTACAAATCAGTTCTTCGCTGTAGCATAATTTAGTTTAAGTTCCTTAATAGAACAAAACGTATTTTCGCAACCTAAAACTACATATTTGTAGGCATATATGGAAGCAGGGCTTTAAGTATGATTTCCTTAAGACGTGCTTTTAGTTTTTCGTGCGGCAAGGTGGTATAAAGAGTATGAAAAATCAAAGGTTCTAACAGATTTAATTTTAGATATCGATCTTGATCTTAAATTTTCTAAAAGTTACTTTGAATTTTTAAGAATCTGTGCATGAAAACAAAAGGCGGCAAATCACAATAATTAAAGATAGATTACTTAAGGTTTATCTTAACATCAGCATTGAGCAACAACTGCATAAACTACTAACGAACAGAAATATTGTGTCTACTATGATGACCGATTTGAAATAATTGATTTTTAAACTAATTATATGTAACTAAATTTGATGCGTACAACCTAATTATTCGTATGTTTTTCAGCTCGTTATCATTATGATAATTTTACGTCAATGATGTATGCATAAGAAATTTTGTCTTGAAATTGGAAATATCTAGTTAACAAATGTATACAAGGAATCGTACAATGTAACAGCATTATTGGATTCATATATAAAATCTAATTCTTTGTAAGAAGGTTAGGATTATGATCAGGGATACGGTGCCAGCCGGAATGTGTCATAGTGATGTTATTAATCTCTTAAGTTGCCAAAACCTGACAATTTGAGTTCTTTATTAAATATTTTGACTCGCAGCAGGTAGAATAATATGTTTGTAACAAATAAGATTTTTGACTACGTCGTACTGATGGCAGAATGCGACTGTACTGAAAAGTAAAATAATCCAGTTGTCTTTTAAAGTGTTAGGATTGCTTTTATAGTGTAAACAAATACTTTCCTTTTGAGTGAAAACAATTAGCCTTTTCGGGAGAATGTCATCGAGCCAGTCCATTTTTCCGCTTGTAATTGTCAAATGTTAACATTAAATCTCATTCCTTTGAACACAAAATGTAACAGAAATCATGATAGTTTTTAATTTTGAGTTGGACATCCGAATACATGTATTTTTATAAGTATTTCTGTTAACTATAATAATATAAGCCTGGAGGTAAACATTTGACAAAAACTAAACACAATTCAACATTACAGATTGGGCTTAGTAAATGAATGAAAAAAAATAAATGTCTAAAATAAATGTTTACATAAACTTTTAGACATGCAATTTTAATTTCAGATTGTTCATCTAGGATCATTTTCTTTTCTAATGACGAACAAAAATCGTACGACGATGCAAAAAAATTTTGTCAGTCTTTAAACGGATCTTTACTTAATTATGGAAATGAAATTGTGAAAGCTGCAGAACAATGCAAAATGCAAGATTTTGCATGGTTAGGACTACCATGGACTGAAACGAAAGGTACAATAAATTCTGCGTTCTTGAAAATGATTATTTATCTACAAAATATTAGGTACTCGTGAGCCTGTATTTTGTTATTCAAGTTTCCTTGATATAGGGTGACTGCTGGTAGAAAACCCAATTAACCACAGGATCATAGTCACAAGATTGATGTCATTACGAAGAAAATGTTACTCAATTTGTATGTTTTGTATTGTGTGTCTGTCTGTTTTTGTCTTGTTGTGATCTCTGTTGATAAACCAAGATTCTTTCGTTTAATTCGCTGATGTAATAAAACACATTTTGCCTTAATTCTTTTAAAGTGAGCGTTCTGTTATCATGTAATATTGTATGCATTAATACATGTTTTTATATTTCTTCATATTTTGTAGGATGTTTTAATTATACGAATGAAGGGCTGGGTGATTCGCAAAAACAGAATTATAATTCCAGTTTGTTTAGTTGTTCGTCGTTCTGTCAAGAAGAGACATTTAATTACATAGGAATATCGGTATACGTTATCAGTAAAATAGAGTTTCAACTCTTTCAACAAAAGTAGAAAAGATTAATATAAACTAAATTTCAACAGAAGCTTGAAAAAAGTTATGTTTCTGAAGTTAACTTATAAAAACCCAATAATATCAATCTTAAGAGGTTTTGAAAAATTTTAACCACAAACGTTTTTTAAAACCTTTTTTTACATATTTATAAATCATAATTATTTTCATTTTATTACTCCTTTTTGTCTTTTAGAGTTGCTTTGAACTATTACACGACTACACCCTAAATAAAAAATTTTGCATACCATATTTACCGCAGAATGTTGTCAAAGGTTCAAGATACTCGATAGAGTCAATTTACATTTCTACCCTTAGCCACAGTTAGCTGTGTGGCATACTTTGCATAGTAATTTGGGACAAAGGTATGAAGAAACCTTTTTATCTTTGAACCTAAATAGACGTTTAAGTTGGGGATTACCGGCATGTCAATACTAAGATTGCGAGTCATACTGTGATAGAGTGTGTTCGGCTCAAGGCTAAATTTGCAAGAAGTGCCAGTGTTTATGTCAAACGTTGTGTGTTTTTCACCGGTACATCATCGATTGTCCTTTGCATAACAAATCTTAATCTGCTTTGGCTGGAAAATTGTTGAAAGTGGTGTTTAACTCATTTGAGCAGACAAAAACTATTCTGGCAATGTAAATATTGAAGATTTGAAAATCTTATTGTTAGTTTCCTTCCCTGTAAACTATATAGAATTACATAAGTAAGAATGTTTTTTGTCGAATCAAATAGAAAAATATATAACTTGACGGTTTATTTGAAGAGGAGTATGAAGTTTAAAAAAAAAACTATTTTAAATTTGTATTTTGAGTGACTGGTATTTTGTTCTATCAAATTTACCTTTTTAGCAAAAAATGGATTAATCCTAACGTAATTATAAATAAACAGATAAAACACTTTATTTGAAGAACTAAACGACGTTATTTATATTGTAATATATTACCGACAGATGTCTTTTTGTTGGTGCTTTCAAAAATTTAATGTGAATATCAGAGATAGCCCAGACGAATGTAAAGAGAAATGTCCTGGAAACCAAGCTGATCTTTGTGGAGTTAAAGAGCATATACATGTGTACCAAAAAGGTATTGTTTTTATTTTTATGAATGATTAATGTAATTGGAACAATTATATCTACAGGTCGTTTTGAAAAAAACCATCATATAAAAAGGCAGATGTGTGCATAGAAGACAAATTAATCAATAGTTAATATATTTATTTAAAATAGATGTCCCTTAAACAATACAGTTATAAATATAAAGATGGTTAATACTTAATCAAAATGTTTTGGATTACATTAAACGCGTAATTGAATTATAAGAAACAAAGAAACCTAGCGATTAAAGATAAACTGACATTCTTCCTATGAACTCCACTTAAGTTAATCAATGAACATTAACTAAAGAGTAAAATGTCAGTAACACTTTTATTGTAAGCAAGGTAAAAGCCCAAGAATTCTTCTATAATTGTGATACAGATTATTATGACATAAACCTGTTATAAAAATATTGATTAATAAGAAAATTAATTTAAAATTAACTTAAACAAGATACTGCAATTTTTTTTTGCAATTTTTAATGAAAACAAAATTAAACCTTTTAACTTATATCGTGCATCTGGCAAGTTTAATTAGAAAACATAACTTATTTCCAAAAGGCTGGTAATGTTATTGTATTGTTTTGTAATTTTCAGTCCGAAACCTGACGGTAAAAGAAACTCGACAGACCTTTCAATACTCGTCAAAAAATGGAGTACGCCTTCATGCAGATCAACCTCTACAGAAATTAAATTTTTTTTGTAGCGTTCCAAAAGGTTATATAACAATATAATAAGATATAGTTCATGTAAATATTTGAGTGATTTGCTGAATTGAAAATATAGCCGTCAGTCATTGTTTGTCTTAGTCTTACTGAGCATCAATTGGTATAATTAATGGGTTTTTTTTATTTATAAAAACAACATAATGAGGGTTAATCTTTTAACTTGATTTTTTAACTATGTCAATTGTTGTCAACTTCAATATTTTATAATTCTTTTTTCTATGTCCTTATTCATGTTTACAACTTTTATAACTTGTTGATTGATTTTTAGCTATATACAGGACGCGAACAAGTTAACAAACAATAAATAAAAAAGATTCAACTGTTATTGCTGATAACAATGAACAGTACCTTATACAATGCAGTTCATAACGGATTGGATTGCGGTCGCTTTAACTATGCAGATACTTATGTTTTTAATCACAAATCGTCTAGAGCTGAAAGTGGAATATCTGAATGCTTAGAATATGATGTTTGATGATAATGTTTTGTATGCATAGTTATAATTAGATAAATTCTGCCTGATATTATATAATTATTCGGGCGCATGTTTTTTAGACGACGTGACTAAACCATCAAATATAGAGTGTCAGTTAAGAGGTAATGTTGGGAAAAGTTTTCCAACAAAAGAAGTACAAAAGAGTTCTGGTTCTTCAGTTACAGAATTTGTAACATCTAAGAAGTCTGTAACAACATCGACAAAAGAAGGTTATACGCTACAACATCCTGTAACCACAACGGCTTATTCGACTGACGATTCTAGTTATTTAAGTAACGATATATTTAGTTTAATACTTGTACAGATAACTGCATAATGAACTATGAATACAACATGCTTGATATAAAATGCTATGTGCGATGTATAATATAGTATTCAAAGCAGTAATAGTGATAACTGTGTAGATGGGAAACGAAATCGACCAATTATAAACATTAGACATAATTATGTATGCTATTGAGAACATTAAGGCAAAACTCCGAGCAAACAAATCTTTTGAAAGACCATAAATAACGGTGTTTTACGAGGTTACGTGTGTAAAAATGTGTCACAATTACCTTAATATTCCTGCAAATGGCACTCTTTTTTTACAATTTCAATATTAGTTGGTTTTGTAAATTTAGACTAAAAATCGAAAATTAAAAAAAATGAAAATTTCATAAGAAAAATATTAGCATCATTTAAAATTATCTCTTACCAATTTTATTATAGTTTAATAAGTGCGTTGAACGTGCATAACGAGAACACACACAGTTAACAGTATAAATGTATGCTATATATGTAGTATATGACAGTTGACATGTGATGATATATTCCTGGGTTAATTATTAACAAAAAAATATAAATATTGCGATAATAGGATAAACCATGTCAGGTAAAGAATATGAAACCAAGTCAAGAATGGCTTGGCTTGTCTAAAACGTTTTTCCTCAATCAAAAATAGAAAAGAGATCAAAAATAACAAAAAGAAACATAATATAGAAAAGTTGTAAATTAAAACCTTTATATTATCAACAGAACTGGTCAACAATAAAACAACACATTTACGCATTTAAAAGCAGATACCAATGTTCTTTGATGTTTCTAAAAGGTCGCGTAGCAGATAGTGCCACCAGTATATTTTGATCAAAATATAGGATACAATTATAGTAATAATAGACAGCACATGCTTTAAATAATTTATTTGTGTTCGTTGCAGTCCTAATTATTGCCATAGTTGGAAGCGTCGTTATGGTACTGATAATTGTAGCAGGTGCAACATGTTTTTTAAGAAAAAGGTACTTTTACTTTAAAAAAAAACCATAATGACCTGCATCGAAAGTTAAAAAGAAAAAATATATTTTTAAAGTTGTATCCAAGATATTTTAGAATATTCACATACTTATATTAAGGATTAAAATTTTTGACAAATAAAAATATTTCTGCTTAAACTGTTTCAAGATAAACCTTGAAGATTACATTTAAGAAAACGAAATATATTTTTAGAAAGAGAAAACTGCAAGAAACTAAGGCAGTTACAAAATCTGAAACCAACAAACAACCTTCAGAATGTGACCATGGCCTGTCAGACACTGCAGCTAAAAAGGATGAAATTGATAATACGTATGACCATGCCTGCCATTCATTGCTTCAAACAAATGATACAACTGGAAATATATATGACCATGCAAACAGTCCTGAAGGGATGTATGATACAACAGTCATCAAAAACAAATGTTATGAAGAAGACAATCCATATGATCGTGTAGAAACTCTTTTAAATTCAATTAAAGAAGTATAGAAGTCTAAAAATGTGACAAATTTGTGACAGCTCTAAATAGTTCTGTATAAAAAACATTATATGTATGTTAAAAGTTAGTGTTTTTTATAAAAGTTGTTGGTGGTTTTTATGCTTTATAATAAGCAGCCAACACAAAAGAAAATTGTGTGCTATGATCATTAGCTGACTGTTTGTTGATTGTCAATTAATATTCCAGCTATATTTAAAACGAGAACAATATAACAAGCATTATACCAACGTGATACAAAGGGTGGGACAGTGCATACACATTTTGACGACCGCTGGAAACTATAGGGAGTAATGGCTAGGTAAGGAGAACTAAGCATTTTGTAGCGCCTTTAACAATGGATGAGCGTGGGCTGCTCTTAGGGAACCCTACCAGTATAGATCATAGCTTTTCTGCAATAGGTTAATGAACATATTCCGTTTTAGTTTAGCTTTCATTCTTTAATTGTTCGTCCCACGTAGGTTAATCGTCCATCTACAAAACATTATACTCCTAGAAATAACGGAAACGTACAAAAAAGTACATCAGAAAACAATTTAAAGCAAATAAGACATTGTCATTATACCTATTTAATTCAATTAATGACGGATAGGCCACAAACTAATATAAAACAGTTGTCTAGTAATAAAACGTAGAAATAAATATGGTCAGGAGGACTTTTTTCACCTCTATGATAAATATGTTGTTGTGCGGCCCAAATAGGTCACTAACAAAATTGTATTTGTAAAACGCCTACATAAACAACTTGTTTATATAAATATAAATGTAAATGATTATATATTTAAAAACCCAACATATATGCATGCGGACGACACATACAAAACAGGAAATCCTGGAAAATCGTATATCCGTTTTGTTTTTACTTTGGCCCTTCAACCATTGATGTGGATGGGGATCTTCCGGTAATACTTCACTTGATGTCAAAGATACACAATTGACCTTAAAAACAACGTTGTCTTGTTGGATCTGCTAATTGATACTATTAGTTGAAATATTTACGCCACTGAGACAGCAAATACTGCATCATACCTTGATCTACATGTAAAAATTGACATTGAAGATTTCTTTTTTGTGTAGTAACAACCCAGCAGCACCTGCATATGGACGATACATATCCCGAGGTTGCATTTCCTATCAAGAACCATTTTGCTGAAAGAAAAGATTTTTAACAGATATACTGAAAACTGTTACAAATGCCCACTGATTTGTTCGCTTGTTGTAACAACTTTATCTACTTTCTACTAGATTATGACTACTTCAAGATTTGACTAATTTCCGGATGTTATTCTGATTGATATTACAGATACTACGCGTGAAGTAGGGACTGCTTACCCTTCTAGACTATATAGATTAATCCCCAGATTTTTAGTAAGGTTATGTTACTAACGTTTTGGGTTTTTTGTTGACCACTCTTATGTTGAACTATGGTCCTTGACATATTGTTTCTTAATATTACGCGGTATCTTTGATGTCTTTTCTTATTATACTCCCAGCATTGGTAATTCATTCATATATATTAACTCGTTTAAAAATTGGCACAACAAACAACACATTACTAGTATATATTTTAACCAGACATATAATGTGTTTAAGAGTTATGCCAACACAAAAGTCGTTAAAATTCCCCATGGATAGTATTTCATTGAAATAATTAATTATGACATCATTAAAATATGCAAAGATATAAAATTCCGTTAAAATTTAACAAAAGTGACGTTTATAGGTAAAGAGTGTAGTAAAATAATCGATATTACAAAATGGCGGCTTCCCATAAAATGTTGTCCAAAAAGCTCAAAATAATTAACTATGCTGACTCCTTTTGAATCGCTCTGGCTATCCCAGAGATCTGGGAAATGTACTTTTATTTTTTAAGGACAGCCATTTTTACAGTTCTTGCCATCTCAATATTCGATCTTGACAACATCCCCCTCTTAACATAACATCAAATCTAGCAAAAAAGGTCGGTTTAATCTTCAATATAAAGGAGACCGAAGCCTTTACAAACCAGAAACTTATTGGTCTTAACACTCCAATTGATCAGCGGAAATACCTTGAAATAAAACTGAGTGTTGAATGGGTCAGCAACTTCAAATAACTTGGTTTTATAATAGCATCGAACGAATCTTACATCAGAGTACTAAACGACCAAGCATTGGCCGTCTGGAAAATAAAGGACGTTTTTCCCTACACTACTATTTCTCTCAGACCCAAACTAAAGATATTTAGATCCGCATGTCTGTCCATTCTACTATTTATGGCCTCCGGATTACAAGAAACTCAAAGCAAAAATAAACAGCTACGCCACCAGATGTTACAGTATCATGCAAGGAATTAAACGCATAAACAGCTGAAATGTGTAAAGTAGTGGGACACACGGAACATCCACACACTCAGTACACAGCACACAGCACTACCTTTGAAATGGTTTTTGTATAAAAAACACGATGAAGACTGAATTCTCTGCCCCTACCCAACACTCTATACTTTGACAGTCAAAATTTCGTTCTCTATGTTTCAACCCACGCAATTTCCGTCGATGTATTTATCGCTGAATATATCTGAAATACCGATCGCTAGAGGTAAAACCATCATAGATTCAATCAATTAACATTCTGGGTTATGAGCAATACATATAACATCCAACTTCCCACAGTCAAAGAAAAAGTTATTGCCGAGTAACAAAACGTTTCTTCTCTAAAACCACATTACTCAATTTTTACAAACTCTCGCTGCAAAAATCAATGGCCGGATAACTTCAGAAGGCTAATATGGCATTATTAAAGTTCTTCGTGTTCTTTGGTGATGAAATTAAAAAAAGCTAGTTAAATTTTACTTGGATTTACCTGTCAAGTATTGTGGCTTCCCATAAACAGTCATAAAAGAAAAAAATCATGAGACCCCCCCCCGCCCATTCCTCAATATAAACGATTCTATGATTAAAAAAACACCTATATCGATCAGAAACCTAATATAGAGTAAATGTGTTATTTACCAGTTCTGACGTCTTTAAGCTTTATATTGCTTAAACCAACATTCGTTACCATGCAGCAAGACTAATATTAATATCGCTTTACGTTAACAGATACACAAATTGTTTTTATGGTTTGAATGTTGTTAAACATCACTTTCAGCAATGTTTCAGCTTTTTCATCGCATTCGGTTTTTATTGCGAGAGGAAGTCGAAGTACCAAAAAAACCTCCGACCTTCGGTAGGGGAACTGATAAGCCTTGTCAATTACGATTGTCCAGTACATCCTGCCTGAGTGAGACTCTAACCCGTTATCTCAGTGTTGGCAGACCAAGCGATCAATAGTAGACGATCTACCTTAATCACTCCGCCACCGAGGACCCCAAAACACACAAATGGATTGACAAATTAATGGTTTTCAAAACAGCGACTACAAACCATACTGCAAACATCGTTATTAGATTTATTTAGTTATTTAATTGAAGAGCTAATAATTTATATTTAATAAAACATTTTCGTGTTTTGTTCTTAAAGGAATCTTAAAACCGTCTTTAATTACATGCATCAGATGCACCAATTGGTTGTCAAATAAAGAAATTTTAACTATTACCTTTAATAAAAATGTAATGATATCCTCATGACAACTGATTGAGAATTGTCATTGTTAATATATATCCGAAATATGTAATGTATAAATTTCATTTGCGTCAAGGATGGTTTCATCTGCCTTTATTCTTGTCTTTTGTACAGTGTCATCCCAGAGTGTCAGTAATCTCAGTAATGAATAAAAGGTGAAATCTAAAAGATCACATTGTCTAGTCGTGGCACCTTTGGATTGACCGATACAAAAGGGTTACAGATAAACAGGTTTGTAATTACCACTTGAATTATGAACAGAGAGCTTTCGACGATTTATCAAGTTTCTTTTTCTTTTAGCTTTTATAAGCTCAAAATGTAGCTCTACTTGGCTATATGCGGCATAACTGTTGGTATGTGTGTCAATGTTTCGAAGCATTTAGTCTAATTTCACGTTTATTCTCCCAACAAACTCCTGTGAATATTTAGACTGCTGCCGCTTGTTGCTTTTCCTTGCTTATTATGTGATCAGAAAAACATGATTTGACTAAAATAGTCGGTACATTCGAGGTGGTCGCCGCCGTTTTGAACTAAACCGGTTGAATACACATGCAGTTTCTAAATTTTCTCAGAACCGCATATAGTGCAAGTGTTAATTATATGATTTAGTACACTATTATTTAATACGTTTCTAGCATCTAAGAGTTTTTTCAATTCAATTCACAATAAGATAAATTTTTATATCTTTTTATATTTTTATATATTTATGCAGTTTTTATTTGGAAATGGACTTTGGTTTTTTACAGAACATTTATCAAATTAAAGTTGCAGCTAATAATCCGCACGCGTTTTAAACTAGTAGCTCTTCTATTTTTTCTGCAAGACTATCTATACCGTCTGCTAACAAAAGGCTAAATTCTTTGCCCCCACCTTTTTACTCCATACTTTTCCAGTGACAGTAAAACTTTTGTTTCCGATGTTTCACCCCTTTTCTCTTTCAGTTATCGTTTCTTAACTTGTTAACGTCCTGAATATACTGATATATTGCCGGCTAGATATTAGGGCAACTTTAAATAAATCAATTACAAAGTACAGATTTTATGGTAACATGCCACAATAACGGTTTCCCAATAGCCTTATTTGAAATCGTTCTATTTGTAATAGGAGAGATCAATCATAACTTTATAGCAAGATGAATTTAACTTCCGGAGAATGGTATCCTGAAACTTGTGAAATAGTACGAATCATAGACGTGTCAGGAAAATGTTGTTCTATATTATTGTTTCTATTTTTGTTCACTTGTGAGTTTTTATACAATTCTTTTGGTTACACGAGTATTCAAAATTTAAATCAAACGTGTAAACAAAATGATTCATACACATTGTCATAATTTCTGTAATAGCAATAAAAGATAGGAGCAGCTAATCTATTATAAAATACATTAATTACTTAAATTTTAAAACTTATGATTGCTTAACCATTGGTTACTGCTTGCTCAAAAACTCACTGCTACTGCATAACTTTTCTCCTGATCCTTGGATATCTTTTGTTTGAATTTCATGGAAAATGATAGTAAGTTTAAACAGATAGAACAACAACGTTACATTGTCTTTTTATAATTTCTCAAATAAGTGCCTCAATTATTGCTTCATTTTTTAAATTATTATTTTTGGGCAGTGCAACCACAAATAAAACATAATTTAAAATATGAAAAGTTTTAGATGTGCTTTCATATGGCTAAAATATTTGACTTTGATTAATGTTTTTCATCTTTGATATGTTTTTTCTATATACTTAGCAAACCTATTTGACGATTTCTAAGAACAGTATACGCACGGTAGCCTCGTCTAAGTGACAGTCAAAATTGATTTCTGGATTTTTCGTCTTGTCCTAAATACAGCTGAAATACTTATTTCTGGACAAAAACAACCAGTCACTTGTACACTAGGTTGAGAATAAAGTATATAGATGTAAAAAAAACCGAATGTAAATATTAATGACATATGTAGTCTAGTTACGAATTTAAGTATTTTTATAACAGAGTTGAGAACGTGTTATTTAGGAGATTCTAAAATATCAGTAAAATATATCGAAAAGAATTTTGTAAATTGGGACAAATATGGCTTTAATACAATTGGTATTACATCAAATATAACGAGAACTTTATACCAAAAGCAGTTAAATTTACTCATTTGCTCATTTATATTGATAAGTCTTTTACAAAACTGTTAAACAGTAGATCTAGAGATCAACTGTTTATCAAATACCTTTCATTTATCGTGCGTATCATGTACGATTACATTTCTTTAAAGTAGAAAAAAGTCAAACCATACCAAGATCCCTACGTCTGAGTCTGAGTAATTAGAAGAAACTCTAGAATACTTATTGATTTAGATTTATATGCTATATCGGCTAGCAAGGTGGAATGTTGTTCCACATTTTACAAAGATGGAATCCTGGTCAACCTTAATTCCTTCGGACTTCTTTGATTAAAAATTACGACAAAGAGCCTGAAGACTTACCATACTTGTATTGGATTTCTAAATTGCATAAAACTCCTTACAAGGAAAGATACATAGCCGGCTCATCTACATGCTCTACCAAAGAGTTGTCAAAACGGTTGACTAAGATATTGTCTGCAGTAAACGAAGGACAGCAAAAATACCGCGAATTTGTTTATTCGAGAAGTAATATATCAATCATATCTGGATCCTGAAGAATTCAAAAGAACTTTTGGAAAATTTAAAATCAAGATCAATATCTAAAATTACATCTGTAAGGACCGTTGATTTTTCAACTCTGTATACTACTTTGCCGCACGAAAAACTTAAATCCCGTCTTAGGTTTAGGTTACGACAATACATTTTTGTCTATTAAAGAAAGGAAAATTATGCAACATGTACAGCAAAGAACAGGTTTGTAGTATGCTAGTTTTTCTGATTGACAGCATATTTGAAACTTTTGGAGGTTGTGTTTTTCAGCAGACAATCGGAATTCCAATTGGTACAAACTGTGCCTCACTCCTTGCCAATTTGTTCCGGTATTTGCTGAGTGTCTTCCATAAATATATCCTTCAGAACTAGAAATTAAATAAACCACAGAAACAGCTTCATCTGCATCATTTGTTAAGACTTACACCTCGATTATGACACCAACGGTCATCTTAGCACATGCATTTACGACGAACTAGACGATTTTAATTTCAAAATTATAAATTTTCCATACCTATGAAGCAATATTCCAGTTTCTCCTGCATACTTTGTCTATATTTCTCAATTGATAAGTATACAATATCTTGCAGCGAGTATACTGACTTTTGCAAACGTTTCCTATATCTTCGGGATAAACTTATAAACCTTTACTAAGTTTTACTGTAGATACAACAACTTCCTTGTCAAAAAGAGTATATCTTGTTTTAAAATATGGTTGAATTCAGTGTACAGTGAACGTACTACAATGATACAACTATTACTGACCAGTGGTACAATGAGTATATGAAACCCATCTATTTTAGTGTATTAGCCAACTCACATTCTACCATAATGGAAGCGGGAGGTTTGGCGTGTCCAGGTTTAACACACTATTTCTTTTGAAATGCCTGTACCAAGTCAGGACAATTTCTGTAGTTGCTTTATGTTGGTTGTTGGTTCCGGAGTTTGCCGGTTTCTCGGACTTTGATTTGTAGATTGTGTCTTTTCATCAGTGTTCGGTATTTTGTTATTACCTTTATTCATGAACATAAAATATATTGTTTCTGTCATAAGAGTAAAGACTTATATTTCTATGATTTCGGTTTAAAGAAAAGATTAAACTTCATAAGATGATATATAGCAGCCCTTATTTTGTAACTCTGTAGGTAAAGTTCCCAAATCTACAATTATACTAGTTCCTCCTTTATATATTTAACTCTAAAGTTAAAAAATATGGATTCCGTTTTACTCCTTCTAGAACACAAAGACATATCCTTGGTGTATAGTGGGTTCACTCGATTGTAATGTTTGTGTTGTGTTTCTGTTTTGTAGTTGTCCCTCCATTTATTGCTTCATTGTTATTTTCCTGTCATTCACTTATCGTTTCCAATTACTTACATGTATCCTTGATTTTTTCCGTACTCGCCGCAGAACCTGAGAGCATCCTTTGTTTTATTGGGTTAGGGTTACTTATTTTTATTTTTTGTTTTATTTGTTTTTTTAGTTTCATTTTAATGTCGTGTCTTTGTCTTTCTCTCAATACGGATATGTCACTGCCAAGAGATTTTCAATAGTTCTCAACCGTTCCTTATTCTTACACTCTACTTACATTAGTATACAAACGAATCTGTGATGAGAGGAGCACAATTAGTAAAACAATTTTTTAATTTTTTTTATTTTGTTCAAAATCAAATTTTAGAGTTATACAGCAATGGATTTCGCAGAAATAAGAAAGTGTGTGTTAAACAATCAAATTGACATTATGACGTCATTACTTATGATCAATTTCACTTGAACATTGTTTTAAAAATCCACCGCAGTTGCTAAATTTTGCACGACTCCTAATAGAAGTTATTTCAGATTAACCTTAAGCTGAGTTAACACTAATCATTTCATTTCTTTTAAATATTGTATTATTTTGACACCTACAACATAAAAGGTGTATTTCTAAATTTTTGTGAAATCTTTGTTTTTGATATGTTTCTATTGTTAGAAGTTTTCTGCAAAATTTAAGTAGGAGTTTTTTTAGAAAATTCTCCCTTTTTTGTTAATAAAAAAAATTATCATTTTTAATGATTGATAATATCAGAAAGAACAACAGTTAAACTTGTTTTATAAATAAATATTTTTCCTATGAAAATTTTTTATTTATGTGTATATAAATTTAAAATAATTTACGGGATGCAAATAAGAAAAATGTCAATGGTAAGGTATAATATATTATACCATGTTTAATAAACAGTTTTTTAAAATTATAAGTATTGAATACGCATGCAAACATTATTTTCTTGTCTCAGTCTGTAAATAATTACTAAAAGATTAATGCATAATGTGTTTTTTAGAAATTTTTCAAAATTCCTGAAATATCCTCAAAATTCCAGCATTTTACCTGTTCATGAATAATGTAAATGGTGCATGGTATCATTTTTATTACAGAGCTGTAGCCTAACAAAGAAATATGAAATACTCACTTAATCATGCTATTGGAAAAACTTGACTCGAATTATTAACCTGTTATCCTTTAACTATATTCCGTAATAAATTATTGGTTTAAATGCAAAAATAAAAAATTTAAAAACTAAAAACTACACACATTTTTTTAATATTTCATATAACTGCTAAAAGACCTTTAAAAATGATTTTTGGCTATGTTTTTAAAATTCCAAATGTTCATGTGCGGGGTCTCATTTTAATGACAAAGATGTACCTTTGGTAGAAAATATAAAACAATTTATTTAATTACATGTATGACAATACAAACAACTGCATTCTTTTTTACCAGACCTCTATTATGCAATTTGTTTTTTAAAAGTCTTATTTTTTCCCTTTTATCTATGACCTCCCCGTACTGACCAACAGATCATTGGTTAAAAAATATTACATACTATCAGACTCAGGTGACTTAAACAACATGAAAGGACTATAACAGTTAATGCAGAATGAAGCTTGTTGCTATATAACTGTTTACTGGAAAGCATTAACCTCGAGGCTACAGTAATTTAAGAGGCTAATCTGCACATTACTATAGTAATTGTTTTCCGTGTTCCAGGTCTATCTTTGTAAGTTAGTTTGTCAGTCCACGAAGAAAAACGTCAGTAAAATAATTTTAGAAGAAGAAAGTAAAATAATTGCAAAAACAATGGCGGATGAAAGGTATCAAGCGAGCACATACGAAACCCTTCCCACCTTCAAAGCCACGCCGAGACCACCTAAATATCCAATAACTTCCGCAAGCAGCCTTTGTTTATCATGTGAATGTGAAAATAATGTTATTTGTGGAAAAGGAAAGGATTAAATTATCAGGATGTTTTCAAGCGATACAGGGTTATGCTGACAATCAATCTGCTCAATTTGATTTTTCCAGTTTAAGTAATTGCCTGCCCATATGCAAACACAAACTTTATACTTATTCAGGAGTATCGGTATGTATAATAATATTGTTACGATTTAACAACATTAATGTATTTTTATTAAAGTTTTTAAACAAAATCTCAGCGATCTAGAGCAGTATCAGAATGAATGTGTAGTATAGTATGCTACATGCTCATAATCGTGTCGCATGTTGCGCCGTGTTCATTTTTATGGTACATGCATGACAAGCTGCACACATTTAAAACCTTGATCACGTCATAATCGATACATGATGAATAGAATTTCTTTAATACTACTTTTTAAATTTTAATTTCGTTTAATGTATTAAATGGAACCCATATGCTATAAGAATTACATAAATGTTGTAAGTACTGTTTTGTGTTAATTATTTAATAGTGTGTCAATTTCTTAAACCTTCTGTTTACTTTCTTCATTAATTCATGTTTTCGATTTTTATCTCGCTTAATGAGACAAATATCAAAATGACAGAGTAAGCAACAAGTAATAATATCATCATTTTGACATCAGATTGAAAAACCATAGAACTTCTAAAGATGAAGATAGCAAAGGTACAACAAACTATACCATACTTAACGTCATACGCGTACGTGTAGTGCGGTTTTTTTACTTTCAGTATTTTCTTATTCAATAGTGTACCTTTTCATCACAACAATCTAATATAAAAATGTATCAACGATAACTTGTTCATATTTTATACTAGGGCATCTGTTGCTTGCATGTCTCAAGTCGTCCTTGACTTACGCTCCGAGAATTTTTAAATCTGTCTTTTTGTTTCCAAAGGATCATATGTTTTTTACAAAAGTTCGCCTGCTTCCATGACGTTTAATGGTATTCGGGCAAACCGCGAGACATTACTTGCCTCAATTGCAGACGACATTACCCGCAGGATTTCGAGAACAACAATCGGTTGTTTCTATCGTACACTTCAGTTCTAATTTAAGTCAAAATTAGTATAGAAAATCGTCGTATCAAAATGAAAAAAACCACCGCATATCGAAACGCTGATTAGATTTTTAAAACTTATGTTGAATTCAATTTAAACATTTTTCAATGTATAGTATTTATGTACAGTATACTACCGTCCTGCTTGGGCCTATTACAAAATTGACTATAACAAATTTAGCACCCTAATGGATTTAATAGATTGGGTTAGTCTTTTGATAATTTGCAAGATTTTGATGAAACGTGCAAGTTGTTTAATGAGAAATTCAACTCTAATGTAGAAGAATGTATACCGTCTACTTTCCAAGTAAGTAACTATAAGGTCAAATAACAAACTTTGGATGAATAATGAACTGAGAAAAAAAAATTCGTACAAGGGATAAAATTCGGAAAAAGCTATCAAAATTAAAAGACACAGCGATATTGAAAAGTACAAATGTCAACGGAATAAAGTCAACAACATGAAGAAGAATGCAAAGCAACAATTTAAAAAGAACTTAGATAACATTATTTTAGTAAATAATTCCACATCTAAAGTATACTGGAAAATAATGAAAATGCTTATTAAATTAGACAATGGAACATATAATATACCACCACTGAAAAATATCACAAATGATCCAACGCTTGGTAAACACTGTTTACGACGACTACGAGAAGTGCTCACTGCTCAACAAATACTTCTGCTCAGTTTCAGATTTAGAAAATGAAAACCAAGACCTTCCATACTTCGAATTAATGCCTACAAATCAATTAATAGATTAACTATTGAACAAAGCGAAATAGTTGATGTAATAAAAGTATTAAATCAAAATAAAGCATCAGGACCTGATGGGGTCGGTCATAAAATGCTTTAAAAAAATCCTGAAAAAATTCCAGTTCCCTTTCAAAAAATATTTAATAAATCTCTCCAATCTTGACAATTTCCTACAAGTTGGAAAACTGCAAACGTGATACCTATTTTTAAGAAAGGCGAAGCTGATCTTCCATCTAATTATAGACACATATCACTTATAAGATGCATTGGAAAAGTCATGGAACGTATAGTTTATAAACATGTTTTAATCATCTTTCTAGAAATTATACGAATACCAATCATGTTTCCTTCCTGGGGTTTCTACTGTGCATCAAATTTTGGAGCTATACAAAAACATACTCAATGGCCTTCAAAATAAAGGAACTAGCTGTTTTGTATTCTGTGATTTTTTTAAAGCTTTTGATAAGGTCTGGCACAAGGGTCTGTTGCATAAAATGAAAGGATATGGAATAAACGGTGATTTATTATCATGGTTCTCTAACTATCGCTTGGATCGGAAACAAAATGTTATGATAAAAAACTCAATATCACCACTCTGTGAAATTAAAGCTGGGGTACCACAGGGTTCTGTTTTGGGACCTTTGCTATTCATAATATATATAAATTATATTTCCGAAAATCTAACCTCACTCACAAGACTGTTTGCTGATGATACAATCCGTTATCGAACACGACTTAAACGAACTAGACCTTTGGTCAAACAAGTGGCTTATGAGTTTTAATGCTAACAAACCAGAGGTCTTATTATGCCACCTATCATAAGCATTTAGGGGTTACACTTAATCACCATGGTAAATGTAATAGACACATAGAAAATTTGATAACAAGTGCAATGAAGCATGTTAATGTGTTGCGTAAGCTAAAATATAAGTTGTAAAGGTCTACCTTAGAAAAACTATATATCGTTGATATAAGACCTATACCAGAGTATTTGAGGGAGCTTTGGGATAACTGTGGCGTAGTATATTCAAACAAACTCGAAAGTGTTAAATTAGAAGCAGCCAGAATTGCTACAGATGTGCTTATTTTTACTAATAAAGAACAGATTTATCGTGAAGTAGGATGGGAAACTCTGAAAGCCAGACGCGATAGCAGAAAATTACAAATAATGTATATCATGGTGAACAATCTTGCTCCCCCTTTTCTCTGTAGACTGACACCCCCAAGTATTAGTAGCTTATCAGACTATCCATTAAGAAATAAAGATGATCTTGTTATTTCTTTTTGAAGACTATCGTTAACTACAGAATCATTTGTTCCATCAACTATTAGATTATGGTATAAATTTGATCCCGCTATCAGAAACATACCTACTATTTCAAAATTCAAAAATGCTTTGAAAAATCAGAATTTAAAGCACAGTTCCTTTCCATTTCACTCCTATGGGCCGAGAAAGTTAAACATCATTTTAACACAAATGAGATGTGGCGCCACCTTAGTTAATTATGACCTCAGCAGAGTAGGCATTATACAAGATCCCTCATGCAGATGTTCGAATCAGCAAGAAACTCTACTTCATTTCTTTTTCGACTGCCCTCAATATGCGATAATTATGCGAACATTATTTGAAAATCTATCGTTCTTGTCCCCCCAAATACCACGCAACTTGTCATTATTTCTTACAGGTGACAAGTATCTTTCCGAAAAAGATAACTTGAAAGTACTTGATCATGTATTCGAGTTCATCCTGCACTCGAAACGATTCCCAATATAGTTAAAATTACACAAACACAAACACACACACACACACACACACTACGCATGATTCGCGATTTTATCTTAACTATTTTTTATTTTTATTTCTTTTTGCTCCTTATGATGATACTTGTATTTACATGTGCATGTTAATTGCTATAATTGCATTGTATTATTAAGAGAGGACTTCATAAATACTTTGTACTTGTGTCCAATTCCCTTTTGAAACTGTTTCAAATAAAATATTTAAACTAAACCGTCCTGCTGGAATGTTCGCAATTTTTGCTTCGAGCAGTTTGACGTTAGCAAATAGGATATCAAAGAAAGACGAAATAACATATGTAATGGAAATACAGGTGAACGATGTGGACAAGAGGACTATATGAATTTCTACCAAAAAGGTTTTGTTTGTTTGTTTGTTTGAATGGTGTTTTAACGCCACTTTCAGCAATTTTTCAGCTATTCATGGCAGCCAGTTTTTATTGGGGAAGGAAGCCGGAGTACCCGGAGAGAACCCCCGACCTGCGGTAGGAAAACTGGCAATCCTTGTCAATTATGATTGGAGTCGAGTACACCCTGCCTGCAGTGAGAATCGAACCCGCAATCTCAGTGTTGACAGACCACGTGATCAATAGTAGACGAACTACCTTGACCACTCGGCCACCGAGGCCCCTACCAAAAAGGTAAGCTTCCCTTTAGATCACAGCTTGTACCGCAATGATTTGCTTGACTTTTAAAACAAATTTACCTTTGTTCTCATAACGTTGATTGTCAATTTTTTAAAACAACACGCTAAGTGCAAAGTCAAAGATAATGTAGTTATCCACTTTATCCACATTACTTGTTTTAATTCATTTTATTATCTGCAGAAAAAAATAATAAATACTTTATTCAAGTGTCTGGTATGTAACGTAAATGAACAGTGATATTTATTTTAAAAAATTGTTTTTCCAAATATTAAAGTGAGTGTGTGTGTGTGTGTGTGAGGGTGTGTGTGTGTGTGTGTGTATATATATATATGTGTGTGTGTGAGGGTGTGTGTGTGTGTGTATGTATGTGTGTGAGGGTGTGTGTGAATGTGTGTGTGTGTAACATTAAAACTATAAACTAAAGTCAAAACGAAACAATAATAAATGAACAAATTTATTATGACATTAAATTAGTAATACGTGAAATTTAAAAGACCCGTTAGTTATAAAATCACTTGTGGTGTTATTGTAAAGAATGTTGCATTTATGAATTGCAGTTCTAAACTGGACGTCGAATCTAACAGGTTGTTCAATTCTCTTTATCCAGCGGGATACGCCTATATGAATCCCGCCATAAGGACAGACTGAATTTCTTCTGTATCTTACCGACAGGTTTGTATAATAGACAGGAAGTACAAGTATGTGTTGTGTTTGTGTGGTGATTAATTTTTTATCTTTTTCTTTTTTATTGTAATACGTATTTATATTCTAAGTAGTCCATCAAAATAAATTACACACTTGCACACGAAAATACATTTACATTTATAGATACAGTTAGCGTTACAAAAAATCCGTAATGTATTGAATCGCATGAAGGAATTAATTGATTCTTACCAAGTGTATTGAATCGCATGAATGAATTAATTGATCCTTAACAAAGTTTATCACAGAAGACTTTAATTCAAATTCTGTTTTGGAAAATTTTATTTAAACTGCGTAAGATGTAAAAAAACAGTTTAAGTAGTTTCTAATATTGATTAAAATATTAAAAAGAAATCATAAACAAGTAGAGATAGACTAATATGAGATAGTAGTTTGTGGGATTATTTTGAATGCTAAATTCAAGAGTATTACAATTTTGTGTGATGCCTGGTAATGAGGAATATGATAATTTTTGTATATTTGAATGTGATGCATGGCCTACTACAGAGATGAATAACAATTATGTGATGGTTATTTCATTTAATGGTGGCTAAACATGTTTCCGATGTTTAACATTATGTCACTAACAATTCATAACAATAATGTTTATGTTTATTCATACAGATATCCAACATGACGATTTAAACAAGCACATTCTGGAATCTCAACAAATGCAGGAAGCTACGAAAGCCCAGAACGGTCATTCGAGATTCGAGAATCGAAATTCGAGATTCGAAGCAATTTCAATAAAAGTTGGTATACTGATACAGCTAACTATCTGGATCACTTTTGCCAAAAGAATTGGACGCGGCCGACATTTCAAAATGACAGCCATCCCCCCTAAAAATGAAAAAACTTAAAAACTTCATCCGATTTAGGCGAAATTAGGTACACAGGTAGCGTATGGTACCCTGAGTGTGCCACTGTTTTCAAAGTTTGTGTCTGACTTTCGGTTTCAAAATGGCGGCCATTTTACTGCATAAAAAAGTCAACTTTGTCTGATTTCAACGAAATTAGATTTTTTCTAGGCATATTTAAATGTACTGATTTGAATGAAATAATATCAGAGGGGATTTGTTTATAGTGCAATGGGGTTTCGTTTATGAGACATTCTGTGTTGGCATCCCAACACAATCAGCACTAGTTATTATGCTTCTTTTTTCTTCTATTTTCTTTTTCTTTCCGTTCAATCTTGTCCGCACATTTTCTCTCAGATGGATTGTCCAATCAATATGAAACTTCAGGAATTTTGAAAAAGTTAACCGATTTGCACGAAGCTTGGTATATATATATATATATATATATATATATATATATATATATATATATATATATATATATGAGTTCGAATCCCGCTGAGGGTAAACAAAAATTTGACAGTGTTAAAAATCTAATTCTAACAGTGTTGGGCTTAATTTGTAGACGTATATATGAATATTTGATATTTACCCTGTATTTCTGATGTTTCAGAAATCCGCTGCATAGATATATTATATGGTTGTCACAATACTTAGACGTTTGTATATAAATTACTTACTGTGACTGTATAACAAGTAACTTTTTCATCCTATATAATATATACAAAAATGCAGAATTAGATTACTGTCAAATTAATACGTATTGGTTACGAAAATTCCATCGTCACACGCTAGTACACATGTACTATGTCTATGTCTACGATTCACCCCGTTAATGAAACTATATTTTAATATAGCGGATTTGGCCGAGGGGTCTAGACCGCTGGACATAGTGCAGGCGAATTGGTGCCACAGTGTCACAACGGTGTGAGTTCGAATCCCGCTGAGGGTAAACAAAAATTTGACAGTGTTAAAAATCTAATTCTAACAGTGTTGGGCTTAATTTGTAGACGTATATATATATATATATATATATATATATATATATATAATAGCATAAGGCGACCTCAAATCTGTGTTCGTTTGGGAGACATTTTGTGTTGGGCATCCCCAACAGATTATTTTTAGTTATAATAAAATTGACAAAAAATTAACATGGACATAGACCTATATTCTTTTGTGGAGGTCTATGACATGGGCATTCGTTTAGGCGTAGGAAAATTGGTAATTTGGATATACCGGACTTAATATAAATCCCGATTTCCCGGTGAATAAATAAGCCTTTCCTGGTGTACCGTAAAAGATCCTGCACGTGGCTACGTTTATATAAGAACTATTCTGATTGGTAGACGATGTCATACGCAATATGATTGGTTATAACTATATTGAATTTCGAATTTCGAATCTCAAATCTCGAGTTTCAAATTTCGAAACTCGAATCTTGAATTTCGCATTTCGATTCTCGAATCTTGAATTTCGCATTTCGATTCTCGAATCTTGAATTTCGCATTTCGATTCTCGAATCTCGAATGAGCCTTCTGTGCTTTCGTAAGCAGTTCCGAAGTGCGTACAACTTTTAAACCAGTAACAACATCGAGGAATTCAAATAATGATGAAAGTAATTTAGGTAAGTTTACGATCGATGTTATAACTATTCTAAGCCATAGAGATTTTCTTCTTTTTAAATATGATACGTAACTCCACGGGTGTCTGATTACACTTCCAAAACACTAGAATACATCCACGGTTATAGTGGGTTCATTACAACTTGCTTTTGGTTTTTTCTTTGTGCTGTGTGGCTTTGCCTTCCTAGCCTTTTCGCTGTTCTATGGTTTTTAATTTTTCCTTTCCACGTTATATCGACATCCAATAGATCTATTATAATTTTTTATTCTTGGAAATAAGATGATGTGTCCACCATGCTTTCGGCTGGGATATTTTCATAGCGAACAATTTTACAGATCGATTTAAGTTTGATTTAAATATCACGTACCCTATAGCTTTATCAGTGATTGCTACATGCACTTGAATGTTGAAACAAATCGTATCATAGTTCCAATGTTCATTTTATCTACACAAAAAGGACACGAGGTTACAATATAAATATTCGACAAATTATATGGCGGCACTAAACAACCAAGAAAAACTAAAACATTGAGGCAACCTGTCACATAAAGAATTCGAATACAAGTGGACTGTTAATTCCGGATGGTATTACCAGTCCAGTAATCACTCTTTTGTATTGACAAGAATAACACGAATTTTTGGTCATCGTCTAAATTTACTGCCCTCAAATTAAAAACCTAAAATTCGAAGGTTTTCCTATGCTCGATGCGTTGATGGTTTCGAAATTTTAAAGGTTAAAGCTCTACAACATTTTATTTATTTGGATTTCAAATACATTTGTGTTTACGCGCTGCTGATAAGTCTTAATTAGACGTAACGTGCTTTTTACGTTTTTAATGTTATAACACTGTTATCTTTAATTACATTTGATCGGCTCAAGAATGGCTTGTTTTAAGATCTAACAATCATTTAGTAATAGGAAATAGATAATGAAACACCACAGGGATGACGAAAATATATAAATGATAATCGGTAAAACAGAATTAAAACTCGATTACTATCAAAATAGTAAACGTTAACGACAGTATTTTAGAGCCCTAGACAAATAAAACATGCTTATTTTTTGTCCTTACTGAAGTATACCGATCAGATATTGTCACGTGTTTATATTATTTTTTGAGGTTGTAATCAAATAAAAAGATATCATGTAAGAGGTAATATACACCACGTGATCCATTTTTGCTTTATTCCTACTTTTCCCATCGGTGGAAACGTCGTTTTGTATTGATAATTGTAGCAGGAACAACATTTTTCTCTAAAAGAAGGTATACATTTGAAACTAAAGAAGATCATTCTAAACGGGACAATTCTGTCACGAGTGTCGCTAGAGGCATTGTTGAGATAGCTATACTCCTTTGTTATAAATACAATATAGAAAAAGTGGTAATACGCCAAATACTTCATCCAATTTCCCCAGAAGGAAAATTAGGTAGGTAGATTCCGAATGATTTAACCAAAGGTTTGAAGAGTTAAATTCATATTTAAATAAATATTTTGCCAATGAAAATATGGAAAATGTAAGGTTTTGGAGGCACTCAGGTTTCTGGTCAGAAAATAGTAAGAAGACAGTTTACTGTGTGAATGGAGTACCTTTATATAATGAACTTGGTAATTTAAGTATTTTTGTAGTTTACGGGTTGCGCTGGTTATTGCATTTAAGTAATTAAATACAAACATTCACTATTTTTCAAGTGGTTTGCATTTATAAGGGGCTTTATTTAAAATATATATCTGGCTGTTATTATTGGTTACCAAACTGTACTTTAAGGGTTGAGCATTCTTGTTAAACAAATTCTTTGACAGTTGAGCATTTCAAATATATCTATATATTTATGAAATGTAAGTGCTCTAAAGGATGAGCATTACATAAATGTAATGGTAAATGTTTATAATATTTCTTGGTTCAGCAGTATATGCACATTATGCTCAAATAGTTTTGCAGTCTAGTTTTATTTGGGACAGTATTATATCAGCTCTAACAGTTGGGCTTTTCGGTTATTAAGTATAAGTACACAGTTACGGTCAAGCAATTTCGATTTGACATATATCTAGCTCTAATGGTTAAGTATTATAGTGTTAAAGTAAGGCGTTCTAGTGATTGAACACTCGGAGAGTTGATCTGTATAAGCTTTAAAATGTCTAAAGCCTTTGTGATTCTAAAGGTTAGGTCGTAAATTACATTGATTCAAAATGGTCTAATTGTAATATTATACATATACTGATTTAATTGATTGATTACATTGAATCGCACATTGAAAATTGTCATAGGTGGGGGCTTAGTTACATAATAGTTTTATTGTAAGCAGATGTTCGCCATCTATTGTTATATTCGTTTATTTATATTGGTTAACGTCCAAGGTAAATTCAGAACTATACCAAAAAACAAAGCCAGAAGAGTCCCGAAAATTAAAAACAAGAGAAGACAGGGGACAACATTTTGTGGATCAACTGGATCCGAATGCAGAACTTATTCATTCAATAACAAGAAATGTGTTAGAGGCTTTGGCTAAAAAAAAGAAGAAAGCAAAAAGCAACTCCAAATCCCTAATTAAAAAGAGAAATGATACCACGTCACAAAACTCCACTGTTTTTAGTTAAAGTGCAGGAAATATAAACAATAATGCTCAGGAGTAAGACATAGAGGATGTGGAAACAGTTTCGAAGATTACATTCTAATGTCCGCCGAAAGCCGTCCACCTCCCCTGTCAACCCCAATTTCAGCAATGGTGGCTGAAATTGGGAAACGAGGCGTCTTAATAAGGTGCAATAAAAGGTTCATTCACGGATTCTGCGTTTACAAATTTTTGAAATTTCACCGATTGGAGTATTTCCAAAGAAAGATCCTGGACAGTTTAGACTAATTCAGCACATATCATATCCGTATTTACATTCAATTAATGATCACATATTTCTCAAAACAGTGTCATATGCAACTGTTGATGATTCTATAAGAATTGCTTTTAGCTAAAACATACATTGACAGCGCATATCGTATTGTACCCATACATCAAAATGATCATGATCTATTAGGAATTCAGTGGGAATGCTAATTTTATTATGAAAGATGTTTATCGATAAGTTGTGCTAGTTCTTGTGAAATATTTAAAAAAAAATTGTCGACTGCTATCTATTGGGTTGCAGAAAACAAATGTTATATAGAAAACATCGTTCATATTTTATATGATTTTTTTTAAATTTTAGGATTAACTCAGGAATTTTGTGAAAGGAGTCTTTGTGAAATCTTGGAAATGACTATCGAGCAACAGACAAAATTGAGAAAATACATAACACCGCTGCTGCATTCAAATTTAAGAAAAAAAAGGTACTCTCCGAGAAACTTCAATCTGTAATTGGACTTTATTAAATTTTGAATGCTGTATTATCCTACCGGGACGTGCCTTTTTCGAGATGATTTATTGACCTGACCAAGGGATTAACTAAACATAATCATTATATCAGACTAACAAAAGACGATTTGGTGGCTTGGTTTATGTTTATTAAGAATTTCAATGGACAAATATTATTTTTAGATCAAATTTGACATTCTTTTACAAAACAACATCTTTTTACTGATGCTTCTAGTTTTTGTGTCCTTGGTACAATTTACAAAACTCACTGGTTTTATGTAGAATGGTCTGAGGCTATGATAAATAAAACTATAACTTTCAAGGAATTATATCCCATTATCTTAGCTGTGGAGATGTGGGGAGATTTATTTCATACTTCTTGCATTTTTTTCATATCACACAACCATGCACTGTTTTGTCGTGTCATAAACAAGCAGTCTTCTTAAGAATCAGACGTCGGCTAGTGGTAGCTTGCATGCTTTAAAAAGAGTTAATGCAAGCTGAAAATATTCCGGGTAATTGTAAAATTTAACCTGATCAGCTTTCTTGTTTTCAGATTCGTCAGTATCAGAAAATAGCAACCCATATGGACAAAAACCCAACAATAGTTCCAGAACACCTATAGCTAAAACTTCTATCTTGTTGTTAGATTCTGCCATTACACCAGCAACTAAATCGTTTTATGGCAACGTAATGAAAGTTTTTAATGTTTTTATTCAAATTCTACCCAAATATGTCACTAGAAAATTGTGATTATGTTTATTTCTTTATAAGGAAGGCAAATCATAAAATACGATAACTTCATATATTGGGGCCGTTCCTACTTGTTTCAGCTTAAAGGAATCTCCGATTATACTCATCATTTTATAGTAAATAAGAGTTTATGTGGTCTTCGACGCCTATCGACAGGCCATGATTTGAGAAAATCTATTACACTAGAGATTTTTGTTCATTATGTCTTTTTATGCCTTTAAGCGAATTTGGGAAATTACAGTGCGTTCCAAAAGCAACCATAATTTATTTACAATTTAGGAAGTAACTCTGCTTAAAGACAAAAATAAGTTTTTTTTAATCCTAGGAATGGTCAACTTCAAGCACAACACAACCAAACATCCAGTGTCATTTAAACTTGTCCGGTTAAATACCTAATTCAGTATTTATCTGCTCGGGGTAAAAGTTCAGGCCCTTTATTTTGCAAAGAGATTTAGTTCCAATTATTCAAACAGATTCTTTTTTTTCAGTTTAAAAACCAGCGTCAATTTTTTCCAACTATGAAACAAAATTCTACATCACACAGCTTTAGGATTGGTGCAGCCAAACATTCACATATGCTTGGAATTTCGGAAATTGGAATAAAAGAAATGGGTCATAGGTATTCTCATCTTAGCTATGTTCGAATTGACAGGCTTCCTGGTATGAATTGTTAATGTTTTGCACTGTATGATTCTGTACTATGGCTGATTAAACATTAAGATTTCAGTGCCAAAATACTGTAAGACGAAGCTTGTTTATGTTCTTAGTGTTTTGATAAATCACTTGTTTTGATTACCTCACAAATTGTGTTGCGCTTTGTATTAGAATACTCATTTTTATGTGTCGCATTTGTATTCTGTCTGAGGCAGATACTCTTCAGGTTTTTGTAAGGACTGTCTGCAACTGCTGTTTTCATGTTCTTTTAAGGTTTTGATGATTAATATTTTTAGATTACTTGATAAGTGTAGTAAGAGTAACTGTTTCATTTTGTTTTAAAGAAAATTTCTGCTGTAACAGCTGTTCTTTCTGTTGTTATTTTTATTTAATTGTTTGATTATATTGTCTGTTTTCATTATGTCAAGTATAGATTATGGTTGCGAGTTCGTCACGTGGATGATCCTCTTAGGCGTAATGGGACTAGTTAATCTTTCTTATTGATGTTAAAATGTACAGCGTGTAATAACAAGAACTGTGGCATCATTCCAGAAAATTTATATATGAATGAACTTAGTAGTGATTGCAAAACGTGGATAGATTCGCCTAAACCTGTAGCGCTACCTAATGAGGTTGGAAGTTGAACTCTGAATGTTATCGATGTTAAGGATTTTTTGTAATTTTACCTGGATTTATAAAGAACTGCTTTGCAGTTCATCCAGTCTGGGGACATGTAGCACATGGTTAATTATTCTTGAGGATATTATAGTCTTATAAATGAAACAAAACAGGACATAGCACATACTCATAGACTAAATAACTAATTGTTTCTGCTGATTCTACAATTATAATAAACAGTCGGTATACAGGTTTTTATAACTTTTGGATAAGTCTAATGCTTAGTCGGTAAAGCCGTTTGATCTGTTGAACATTACAGTATTGATAGATTTTAAACTATGTTTTGTTTCTCCAATTTAGAAGAACAGCAATGTACCGTGGAATCTATTTGCCATGTTGTTATCAAACCATGGAAGGGTAAAAGGGTAAAAGTTTGTACTGAAGTCACACTGATGTTCTTGAAACAACTCAGACTGCACTATTGGTGTATTATTAATTATATCATTAAGCAGAATAGCTACATATATGTTAATAAATTTTTATTGTATTTATATCTCTTTGTTTCTTTTAAGTATAATATTATAGGTCAATTATGAGGAGGCAAATGTTAGTTGGGGCATCGGATTGCTTTTCACATAAAATGATTTGACAGTTAGATTCACATTCTATGGGAATTCAATCGCTTAGTGGCGTCTTCGTTTTGCCCCATACTTTACTTATATCACAATTTACCGTCCGGTATTTACAGTATTTTATATAATCTGTTTGTCACAATTTTTATAATCAGTTATTTTTGCACTGTTATAATCTTTCTACCAGTATTGTGTTCTGTATATACTTTTGTATCTGTGTGTGTGCATTTCAAATAAATGCCATTTCAACAAACGTAGCTCCATTTTATTTGTACATGAAGTGATTATAAATGTAATTATGGAACATAAATAGGTTTGATCACTCTCTAATTGGTAATTAAACATTTGGCGTCGTATTCTGGATAGTTCCATTATGTTAGACTTTTGTCTACATTAAACATATTTTTAACCAATCAAGTTTTTTGGATCAGCTTGTCAACAAAATGGTAGAAAGTATTTACAGAGGGACATTTTTCAAACCCACCTCCACCCCTTCATCTAGCAAATCAGAATATATTGTTGTTGTTTAGCTAGGCTTTAATTAAAACTGGTTTCTAATCCCAAATTTAACCTTTTTTACAGCATGTTATCTGGTCTTTATCCGTTTTTACGAAGTTGTCGTGTTCTAGACCTCAACTTTGCTCTAATAACAAATTTACCGTCCAGTATTTACAGTATATCATATAATCTTTTTATCACGTTTTTTATGAGATTTATAATCTGTTGCTTATGCAAATATATAACCCTGTATTTCTGATGTTTCAGAAATCTGCTGGATAAATATATTGTATAGTTGTCACAGTACTTAGACGTTTGTATACAAATTACTTACTGTGACTATATGACAAGTAACTTTGTCATCCTATATAATATATACAAAAATGCAGAATTAGATTACTGTCAAATTAATACGCATTGGCTACGAAAAACCCATCGTCACACGCTAGTACACATGAACTATGTCTATGTCTACGATTCACCCCGGTTAATGAAGCTATATTTTCATATAGCGAATTTGGCCGAGGGATCTAGACCGCTGGACATAGTGTGAGTTCAAAATCCCGCTGAGGGTAAGCAAAAATTTGACAGAGATAAAAATCTAATTCTGACAGTGGTAACGTTGGGTTTTATATATATTAATGAATGCAATTTCAACACACTTGTGGTGTTTTAGAGCAAACATAGCTCCATTTGATGTCATAAGATAAAATGACTTTGTTTGCTTTTCTTTTACCATTTTCTAATGAAAAAAAACGTATAAATTTTTGATCTGTGGGAAAGACAGATTTTTCTTATCGCAATGATATTCAGTGATATTCCTTGTAAATATATGCGTTTTGCTGTTTTTGTAGTTGTTGACTTTCTTAATTCACTGCTTCTTACAAATAACTTAAGAGTCGACATCGAGAGTGCCAAGTGCGGTGACCATGATTTTAGGGAACAATACAATAGAAAAACCCTTGTAAAAGAAATCTACCATACATAAATCCTTAGCATTTAAATCTACAATGAATATTAACAATCGGTTTTTTTATTTTTTATTCCCTTTTGTCAGAAGCTGTTGTTTAAACCAATATACAACAAAGCGGACACAGCATTTTCTACAGTCCTTGTGTAAGACTCCTTAACTTAAAAGGATCTTGATTTCTGAAAATACGATTTAAAATTATATGTGCTCGAAGAAAATTAGTTATATAACAACATGGGAAAGATAGTCCTAAACATTTTTCAAGCTTTTATCATATCAAGTTCAGTAGTTAATTCTTTCTCTCTATGACGTCAACGTTCCATTCAGACTGCATCATGTTGTATTTGATCTTGAAGTTTGCTTCTTGTTTTATCACCTTCTTGCTTAAGTATGGGTCTGTTCATCGATGTTTCGCTGGATTTCGTCTAGTTTCGCGTTTGTGCACGCTTTAAACAGCGACAAAACTAAAGTCTGTGAGACAAGACATACATTGTTTACTGAAATGGTAGATGTATTCGAGATGGTCGCCGCAATTTCTTATATACTACAGAACCGCTGCAAACCCGGGTTATTTCAAATTGTTATTAACATAAACTAATTAACAATAAAAACATTCTTAATCAACCCTTTGTTAACTGAAAATGTTATAAGTACATACGTATAGTAAAATTTTACAAATTTTTAAATCATGAAGTTTTGTTTCAAATTCCACAATACAAATATGCAAATGACCTTAGTATATGTTTAGTACAGGATTAATCTTATTACTGTTTATTGTTAACAGTGGGCTTTGTTTAATTAGGGCACAGAGTGATAAACCGTACCTTTTTGGTCAAGTGTGTTAGTTCACATCAAGTTTTGTGGTACTCACGCTAGACTCCTTATTCTCTGTCACAGATAATGCCATTGTGGAAGTATTTATAAAATGGCTGCAAAACTATTTAATGTATGTTTGCGATCCTTTAAAGAAATAATCTTTTTCTTTTCTTATAATTGCGTTAAATAACCTTACTGTTTGATGAGTTTAATAACGTTAATAAACATGAATTATCGTGCCTCTTTTATTAATACGTTTGTTGTTTATGTACCCTTTATATAACCTAATGTGCAAATATTGTAAGTGCTGATATATTATTTACTACATTATTATTCATAGCGTATCTGGCACTTTTTTTAATTTAAGCACATCATCAGATACAATGATAATTCTATATTTATTATATTGCATGAGAAATGTTTCATTTGAAACAGAATTATGGTTCGAATAAATAAGTAGCACAATACGAATGCTCCCGTTCTCTGTGTGCTGCTTTCCTTTAATACTTTGGATTTAAACAGGAACACTTTTCAATACAAACGATGGCCATACGTTTACATAATGTACAAAATATGTTACAGCTTACAACATGTATATACTTCCGTTTTATACACAAGTTACAACCAAGTGCGATAGCTCTTCTTTTCCTAAAAGGCCGTTGATACCGTCAGCTACAAAAGGCTTAATCCTGTGCTCTACTTATTACTCCATATATTTTTTTCGATTGTTTACCCCCTTTTCCGTTGAGTAATCATTTCTCAACTTGTTCTTATTCTTAATATAACTGATAAACTGAAAACTAGATATTAAGGAGGCATTAAACTAATCAATTTCATTCTGCAGATAATTTTTTTAATAGTAACATGTCACAAAAACGGTTTCTTAATATCATTGTTTAAATTCGTATTATCTGTAAGAAGTGGAAAAAATAATTCTATAGCAGATGAAAAAGCGTCTTTCTGCATACAATTAAAAAGAAATTCAATAGAATTAGATTTATGTGAACAAGTTCTGATATCGTTATTTATGTTATATACATATTAACATTTATACATGTATCAATTTAAGGACACAAAACATTAGTATTTCAAATAACTTCCGTTGAATACTGTCCTTACACTTCAGTAATATAATGAATCATAGATGTGTCAGGAAAATGGTGTTCTTCTATATCATTTATCTATGTCTTTTCACTGGTGAGTTTTATGTAATTTTTATGGTTTTGCAAGACTTTCAAATACAAAATCAAAGGTGCAGACAACAAATGGCTCTTACATATTGTCATAATTTCTATAATAGCAATAACTATATATATTTTAGGTCTTTCCCACTACAGTGAAAAGACCATCTTACTATTCTTATGATTATTATTTTTCTTTTCTCTTCCGCCGTAATTTGCAAAAAAGTTTCGCGACATATCATTTTCATACTTGGTACCATTAATCAGTCATACTGTCAAACCCTGTTAAATCTATCTTTTTTTAGTAACAGAGTTATCTGCCCCAACACCGTAAATCCTTGTTAGCAGATAAACTCAGAAACCGTAATTGTTTCTCAAAATCTGAAGTGTACAAAATGTCGCTATTGCTGGACCTATGGCGATGATTTATCATGCAAAATTTTTTTTCCACTCGACTTTCTATTTACGCGTTTTGGACCTGAAAAATGTCGCAATGCGTCAAAATTTTTTTCTAAAAAAAAAACGTAAGTCCTAAAAACTTGGGACCACCACCATTGATCCTAAGTGCAGATATAACATTTAAAAATGTCAAGGTCAAATGTAAAAGTCAAGGTCAAAGGTCACCATAGGTCTTTTTAGCAGTATATCTCATAAACCGTAAAAGATAGAAGCAGACAATAAATAGAAAAAAAACTTCTTTTTTCGAGACCTTCATTTGGTACATTTTGCGCGAAGCTGTGCGATGAACCGTTTTCGAGTTATAGCCCTTGACGCGTTTTGGTTAATCGGTTTTTTGGTTACAACTTGAAAACGGTAAGAGATAATATAGTAGACATTGGTCATACCATAGCAACAAGGTAACTCTTATAAAAAGTCCTAAGCAACCATATAATTTTAGAATCAGAATAATATATTTTCTTGAATTATGTCATTTCATGACCGGAAGTGGAATTTTGGCCCTAGCAACGTGCACAAAAGTCCTTACCAACCATTTATTTTTGGCCCGGGACCACTTTCTTTACTAAAATAACTCATTTTTATGACTAGAAGTGACATTTTCTTCTTAGCAACAGACACGAAAGCTCATAGCATCACCTAAATTTTCTTACTTTAGCAAAACAGTGGTAAATACCTTCTCATTTGTTCTCAGAACAATGGCGGTTTAATTATATAAATTTTAATCAACATGAATATGATGTAAATAAAGTTCTACATAAGATATGAACATGCAGTCCTTTGCACAGGAAAATGCTTTGTGTTTAATATTGTTCAAAGTTAACTTATTTTATTTCCTGTTACAAGAATTTTGTATACTTTTCTTATTTTATGCTGTTTATCATATTTCCGTCTCATTGCAAAATTTCAAGGATGATATTTCTAAGTATTCTGACTTATTTCCTTGTATTAAAATCTATCTTTTCATCTTATTGATTTACATCTACTAAACAAAGATATTGGACCCTAGTAGTTATTTCATCTTAAAAATTACTGCTATTATCGCAGTTAAAAATAACTAAAAACTAATAACTAAAAAATAAAAAAAGCTGGCGTGAACATTTAGACGGGTTTCTTTTTACCATAAATGTATTAAACGGTTATACTGTTGTTCCTTTTACTTGCTTGTAGCTGTAGGTGTTATAAAATAGTATGTCTCGCACGCCGCTTAAAGATTTTAATGGTATTACTTCAAATAAAACTGTTTTAAGAGAGATCAGGGCACATACATTCAAAATAATTCTCTTTAAACTTGCATTATAGCTAGTTTTCTATAGAAAAACTCAAAATTCAAATAGAAGTTTCAGATCTTATTTCCGATTTGTTCACACTAATAGACTATAGAGAAAAGAAAACAAAACACTAACTAAAAGATTTAATAAATTCTGTCCATTGAATCTTTCTGAATTTTTGATATGATGTTTAGTTAGAAATCATTTTAGTGATTAAAAGAAAAATAGATTTCCTGAGGTAATTTTTTGTCTTTCGGGAAATAAAATTTAAAAATAACCTCCCTTGTTAAAAAATTTTATTTTCATTATCTTATTTAAGTTAAGAATTATTGATGTAAAAATTATTATTAATTGGACCATAGCGGATGTCTTGCATTCACTTAAAATAAAATCAATTAAGCATAATCTAACAGACAGTCTTGAGTCGGCCTAATATAGGCCTTTGGACTTGTCATTGTCCATTTAGTCGATGGCTTAACACAATTTATCAATAATTTTGAATAGAGTTTGAAAAGGTGTCCACTTCTATGTAGTCAACTTTTTAAACTCATATACGGTATACACAAATGAATATAGCAAACGTGGGTATGAAGCTAATGTAAAAATATAAATGAAAGGTAGAGTAAAAACAAAGTTGTTTTTAATCTGATAACGTGCCTTTCAACAATAGCGTTTGCCCATTCAAACCTTGACATGGATATTTTTCTTTCCCCACGTATAGCAATTATACATATTTCATATAAACAATCACAATAGTTCATTATTGTTTGGTTGTTTAATAGGATTTTAGCATTCAGCTACATAAAGGTGTCCAGTTTTTATTGGGAGGGAAGCCGCAGTCCGAGAAAACTCCGACCATCGGTTAAAAAACTAACAGCACATGTCTGTTAGAGTTGGCATCGAGCCAACATATTTAAACTGAGTAAAACACAAAAACATAATAATTATTATGTTAATCATGTTAAAGCCATGAATATATTGCATGTAAGTTTGAAAAAATTTTCTAGGTCATAGTACCAAGCTAAGTAAATTGTTATTTTGAATTTCGAGAGGTCTGTTATAAGTTTCGTTTTTGCAAAATGGCTAAAATAACTTCTATACCTAATCCTTGGTTTTATATTGGCTGACATTTTAAAAACATATTAAACTTTTCAGGTTTATGTAGGTCTGTTACAAAGTTTGATATCTTGTTCTTTTAATACTTCAAACATAACATCCATACGGGATTTAAAACTGCTAATTTATTATAATTAAAAAGATCTTTTCATCTGAAAAAGCCAAACGTTATGTCTTATTTTCAAAAAAATATACATGGAATCATCCCAGTTTCTGCATAACTCATACTAGCAATATACATGTTTATGTGTAATATGTAATATTAAATTTGTGAAATAGAAAAAATTGCACCAACTGGCTACAACCTTTAATCAACATAAACAATTATATATTTTATTAATTTTAAATATAATCAAAGACAAAAAACAGATTATTTATTTTAAGCATTCTCTTTCAACAATCCAACAAAATTACACAGTATCAAGAGTGCAAAACAGTTAACAATTAAAATAAGATCTATCTCAATTGCAGTTAAAGGCGGTTTCTCTAAAATCATTCATTTTTCTAATGGGAGTGTGACAACGTTTGAAGATGCAATTAACGACTGCAAATTGCTGAATGGATCTTTACTAAATTATAGCAAAAAGTTTGTTAAAGCTGCACAATGCGGAATGCAAGGCATGGCATGGGTTGGACTACCTTGGATCAAGAATATAGGTAAAATATATAATTTTTATGGAAAGGATACATTTGATTACACTATTCATAATATTGGACAAAAATAAGAAAACACTTAATTTACCTTTTTGTAAATTGACTAAAAGTAGAGTAAATTAGCATTAAAGCTTCATGAATGTAAAAGTTCACGATTAATGGAAATTGGCATGTACATGTGTATGGTCTCTTGTCTTACAGAGATTTAGCCTATTAATATGACATATTTACTTAATGAAAATACCTGGACTCATATTAGCCGGTTATCCTTCAAATTATACTGAGAAATAAATTATTTGTTTGAAGGCAAAATTCAACAATTTTAAAACAAACAAAATATACAGAAATAATGTTTTCTATATTTTAAATATTAAAATATTAAAAATGGTTTTTGCCAATGTTTATAAAATTAAGAACATTAGCTAAAGTATAGAGATCAAATGTTCATGTGTATGGTATTATTTTGATGACATATATAGAAAATGTCAAATATTTATAAATTGTGACAAAACATTCTTATATACCAGCCCTCTACCAAGAATTTTTTTTTTAATTTTATTATTTCCCTTTTCTCTAAAAATGACATACCGTTACTGACCAACAGATCATTGGTTGAGACAAATATTACATACTACTCATATGCAGCATGAAGCTAGTTGCTGCAAACGTGTATATTAACTGGAAACTTGATAGCTTTAACCTTGAGGTTAAAGTAAAACCATCAATTTCGACAAGTATGAGACAAAAAGTAAGGACACAGACCAAACAACAACAGCCGCAAGTCAAGGGACAATTACATATCTGGATAAAGACAAACATATACATCGCAAAACAAAAGCCAAAAACACAAAACAGAAAGTGAGTAACCCAAACCTAATAAAAACCAAGTGCGCAATTCATATAATATGAGATTTCATTTATTTGGTTTTTTTATCCGCTATCAACAAGCATGTTCCAGTACAGTATATGACACAAGCATATTTAAACTTTTTAAAACATAATCTACTTACTTATAGTTGACACGTTTTTACAAAAATAACAATAGACAATAAAAAAGTCATAATGGGAAATCGATAAACATGATCAAAGTTATTATTAACTTGTAATAAATTCGAAACTAAATATGAAAACTGGCTTCAGTAACATGAAACTGATACAATTACACTTTTAAAATTATTATTTAATAGAACTGTATGTTACAAATAGTTCCATTAAAAAGTGTGTTTATCACGGGAAGCCAATGGTATTTGTGGAAAACGAAATGATTAAATTATCAGCATCCGATTGTTGGAAATTTAAAAAACAAGAAATGATCTAGGCGGCCATTTTTGCGCTAAACAAATTCACTTAAATAACTTAAATCCATTGTTATAAAATCAATATAAATAGACAGATAAACGTCTTATTTTCACATTCATATTTGTTCTATCCAAACATCAAGATTAACACTAATTTCGAGCTATAGGAAGTTGGGCTAAATTCGAAAAATTTGCCGTAGCAAGAAAATTAATTTTGTCAATAACGGTCTTCTGCAAATTTAACCATAACTTTAGTCATACAAATGTAGTCATATACAAATAAATATATTATAACTTTTGACATTGCAAATTTTTTGTTTGTTAAAATTTTTGCAGGATGTTTTCAAGCAATGAAGAATGATGCGGACAAAAAATCTCTTATTTTTAATTTTTCCAGTTTAAGTGAATGCTTGGCCACATGTGAACACGAAAAGTATACTTATATAGGAGTATCGGTATGTATTATAAGACAGTTTAAATTTAACAAATTCTTAAATTTTGTTATAATAGTATTTACACATAATTCCAAAGACATGGAGCAGTATATCGGAATGATTCTGTAGTTTGCTACATGCTCATATACTCTTGTCGTATGTAGCGCTGTGTTCATTTTTATGGTACATGCATGATCTTCATAAATTAAACCTTGTTCAAGTCATAATTGATACATGATGAACAGATCTATCATTCCTTTAATATTACACTTTTTAATATAAATGTTGTTATTAACGTTTTGTGTGAATTATCTAAGATAGTGTATCAATACTTAAACTCGTAAATACGTGAAATCCACGATGAGGGAAGACGTCCTTTGACAGAGAAAATATCTGATCCTTTTTGAAAAAAGTTGAATATTTCATAACAATCAATACGGTACCATCATGACCAACAGTAGAAACGGCCCTGCCATTTAACCTTATTACAAAAATTAATTTATTGCAAATGGCCATAGTAGTACTAATACACAAGTAGTAAAGTATATTGGCCAAGTTAAACATAAATAAATGCTTTTTACTTTGGCACCAGATTGAAGACCACATATCTCTAAAGATACAAAATAACTAAGAAAACAGCAAACTTATATTTGAGAAACAAAATAGTCAATAGCACTTTCGTTTATCTAGTATCTAGTATAACATTTAGGTTTTGAAATGTTAAAAAATACTCAGGTCTTGTTGGAATGCTCTAGTAAGTTTATTTTACATTTCACTTCACAGTTTTCACAGTGTTTATGCTTCGAGCAGTTTGACGTCAATATACCGGAAACAAAAGGAAAATGCAAACGCACATGTTATGGAAACGTAGGTGAACAATGTGGAGATGAGAACTATATGAAATTGTACCAGAAAGGTGTGTTTCTTTTTAGAAACACTGCATTGTATGACAATGATTTGCTGGACTTAAAAAACATTTGTTCTCATAACGTTGGTTGTCTATTGTTAAAAGAACATGCATATTGAAGTGTAAACTCAAAGATAATGTTGGTGACGTTTTTTTCATTAATTGTTTTACATTTTTTGTAATGTAGAAGAAATTCATATTCAAATGAGTGTCAGATATGTAACGTATATTAACAGTGCTATTTATGCTAAAATATTAAATTGTGTTTATTTTCCGTTGTTTAACAATGGAACTATAATGTCAAAACGGAACAATAATAAGAAGCTCATTTCAATGTATTAATATTAATAAAGGAACATGTTATCTAGTGTTTCTTCTCCATAACTGAACAACTTTTGATTTACGTTAAATGAGCAATAAGGCAAAATTTAAACTCCTTAGTTTAAAATGCACTGGTATATCAAAACGCATGCTGCCAATAAAAAATGTGATGTAATTGTACTGGAAAATAAAGTTGATTTTGTTAATTGCAGTTCTAAATTTGACGTCGACTATAAATAGACAGACTGCTCAATACTCTTCATCCAGCGGAATACGGCTACATGAATCCCTATATAAGGACAGATTAAATTTCTTCTGTATCTCACCGACAGGTTTGTATTACAGACAATACTGGAAGTACAACCAGTTTTAATGGGTCGTGTTTGCTTGTGTGGGTTTTTTCTTTTCTTTCTTTTTTTGTTTGTTTGTTGTAATACATAAGTATTTGTAGTCCAGCAAACTATATTACACATTTTGTACACAAAATTACAATTAGAAGGATAAATACCGTTAGCGTAACAAAAATCCATAAACTGTGAAATTAATTTTTTCATTTTTTAATCTTGTGAATGAATCTGATTGATCATTACCAAATCAACGCTTGATTTATATTCTGGTTTGTGATATGAAAAATTCAACGACTTCACTTCAAAAATGTTTATTTAAACTAAGTTAGATGTAAGAAAAACAGTTGTAGAAGTTTTTATTTTTGTTTAAAATACAAAATATTGAATCATAAGCAAGTAGAGATAGACTTGTATAGACTTGCATATTAGTTTTTGTAATTACTTTCAATGTAGGAATATTTTCGTTTGATATCTTTTTACAGAGTACTATAGCATTAAATGTGAATTTAATATACGACCTTCTACAGAGATAAAAAAAAACAATAATGTAATGGTAAATGTAACTTCATTTAATGGCGGCTAAATAGTTTTGCGATTTTTACATATGATAATAATTATGTTTGTAATTTCCCTCAGACGACCAACATGACGAAATAAAATGCGATTTAAAAAGCACGTTCGAGAAATAATCTTAACAAATGCAAGAAACAAGTCTGAAGTGTGGACAACTTTCAAACCAGTAACAACATCAAAGAGTTCGATTAACGATGAAAGTAATTTAGGTGAGTTTAAGTCACATGTAATTATTATTCTGATTGATAAATAGTCTTTCATCTTTTTCAGATATTAATATGATACGTAACTCGACGGAATATTGACAAACAATATATCTATAGTAAAAGTCAGCGCACATTGGCAGAAGTTATTTGTGTGACAAATGAAAACAGCTTACCGCGTATGGTCCAGTTTATGTTCCGTTTGTAGATCAAAAAAGGTTCAAATGGAATCAACACTTATGCTCCATATGTTATCAGTGGTTTGAAATACGGCTGTTTTCCATTTCAATTTTCTATAGTACATTATGACTTAAGTAAGGAACTGTAAACTAGGAGCAGGCGATTGTTGTCTGTTCGATACCATTCGGGCAATGTCGTTAAACCATTGAAAGTCACAAAAGCAGAGGAACGTTTGTAAATAACGTAAGTTTCCATGGGAAATAAAAATAGCTGACTTACAATGGACAATTCACGTAAAAAAGTCAAGGATGATTTGCAAAAATCAGAGGCATAGTTTAAAGTATGGACAGGTTTTTATGGATAAACATTTTTTCCTGGATTTTTGTAATAAAAATATACAATATTGAATTAGAAGAAATGCAAGCAAAAAACGTGTCCAAGTAGTTGTGACTTTTAGTATAATACTGTTTTATTACTGAAAGCAACATATACGAAACGCAAGTATCTGTGAAATATACTTTAATTCAATCTTACAACAAAAGTAAATTATATATGTGCACTGTAATACGAAAGCCCAGAAGGCTCATTCGAGATTCGAGAATCGAAATTCGAAATTCGAGATTCGAGATTCGAAATTCGAAACTCAAGATTCGAGATTCGAAATTCGAATTCAATATAGTTATAACCAATCAGATTGCGTATGACATAATCGTCTACCAATCCAAATAGTTCTTATATAAACGTTGCCACGTGCTATCAAGTTCGCGGGTTTTTTGCAATATACTTGTGCTCTTTAAAATTTTTTTTATTTGGGGTTTTAACCGTACACATATTTGTCAAAGAATGACTGTGTTCAACATGTTTTTGTTAAAAAAATATAATTTATAAGCTTTATTTGTTATTTTATCAAATTAATTCAGTTCAACATTACATCTTGATTTTACAAATCAAGAAACAAGAATGTACCTGTAGAACGGAATTCAACAAAACTTGGTGTGTAGAAAGTACGCCATATTTAGTTGTGCATGTTACCATGAAATTTTGATCTTCAAATTTTCGTGGGGGTTATAGCCCTTTGAACTTAAAATTTGCTGAAAATACTCATTTGATATCTTGTCGGAGCTACTCCTTTGAAACTACTGTATGGAGTTTTACAAAACTATCAGGGGTGGATCCAGAGGGGGCCTGGGCCTCTCCCTTTTGACAGAAAAATCTGGTTGGATATACAGGAAATCATTTCAGCATGACCAAAGTGGGCCCCCTTAGCCAATCAGTGTCCCCGACCCTTTTTTCGAAATTTCTGGATCCGCCACTGGCTTATTTTGGCCCTTTGAACTTAGAAATGTGCTGAATATACCCATTTATTATCTTGTCAGCACAAATCCTCTGAAACTACTCAGTCACGGTTAAAACCCCCAAAAAAAATTTAAAGAACGCAACTATATTGCAAAAAACCCGCGAACTTGATAGCACGTGGCTACGTTTATATAAGACCTATTCTGATTGGTAGACGATTATGTCACACGCAGTCTGATTGGTTATAACTATATTGAATTTCGAATTTCGAATCTCGAATCTCGAGTTTCGAATTTCGAATCTCGAATCTCGAATTTTGAATTTCGATTCTCGAATCTCGAATGAGCCTTCTGGGCTTTCGTACTGTAAAGTTAAAATTGTCTCACCTATTGTTTTTTAATGATGTTGTTAGTAGAAAATTATCAATGAAAAACTATTATTTATCTCTTGTAAACGATTTTCGTCATTTATGTATGTTTATATGATTAAATACAACTGATGTCCTAAACAATACAACCTTTTTTATTACAAATGTGTGCCCCTTAAAGTTAACATAAAATAGATGGTGTGTCCAACATGCTTTTAACAGGGATATTTTCTTAGCAAACAATCTTGCACAACGAAAAGTTAGATTTGAAACGTCACGTTCTGTAAACAAAGCATTAAAACCTTATCAGTGATTACTACGTGGCTGTTGAAACAGATTATACCACAATTCACATGTTAATTTTACATACACATAAATGACATAGTTACAATGTAAACATGTTACACATTATATGCAAAAATTAAAAAAAACGAAACCTAAGATATTGCGATTAAAGAATTTACGGGCACTGTTAGTTTCAGAGGGTATACCCACCGCAGAAATCTCTCTTCGATGCTGAATAAGAAGAATAACACTGACCCTTTAATTGTCTAAATTTAGTTTCATGACATTTAAAAAATAATGAGGTTTTACTACTCACAAGGTGTTGATTGTCGTATTCGAATTAGTTACATCGTTTTGATATTGTCATGATAAAAATCTACAATATCTTTGTTATTTGTACTTTAAATATTGTTAGGTTTGATATAAGCTCTACAATATCTTAGTTATTAGTATTTAAAATTGTAAATATTGTTGCTTTTGAAATCCACTAAACGTCTTGATTAGACGAAACGCGCGTCTTACATAATTAATTTGTTAACTGTTTTTTTCATAACATATTATCAGCTCATGATAGGCTTGGTTTGAGATGAAATAATTGTGAGTAATAGGAAATAGATAATAAAACACGAAGTAACAAAAATGTGTAAATGATAATTAATAAAACAGAATGTGACCTCTATAACTATCAAAATAATACACATTGAAGACAGTTACAAATTGTATTTTTAATTCTTTTTAAAGACTACAAATCAGGTAAAGGCATGTGTAAACTAAAGTTTTTAATGTTGAATTTAAATTATAAGACATTATTTAATAGGCACTATACACCAAATGGTCCCATTTTGTTTCAGTCCTACTTCTTGCCATTGGTGGAAGTGTCGTGTTTTTTTTGATAATTGTAGCAGGAACAACATATTTCTTTAAAAGAAGGTACTGGACTTTAGAAACTTATAAATAATAAACATCAAGACACCCATCAAACGTTAACTAATGAAACCATTGCATCCTTTTCATTTTGTTTACGAAAAACACGTAAAATTATGTCAAGTTTCAAAGTTTATGAAACAAAACCTGAGCATTGTTTTACATTAGTTTAAAATGTTCAACGCAAACCGTTCTAAAATAAAGAAAAGATATTCATTAGATATATAAATATATATATATAGATTGATATTGACACTGAAGAAGGCCATCAGTTGGTCGAAAATTTTGTCATATTTATTAATAGAATCATTTTTTAGTAGAAACATCTTTAAATTTGTATCGTTGCATAATTCTCTAGACTTATATATTATTTTTTTGTTTATGCTGTATCGTCATATTGGCGATCCGATACTTAGCAAGTGTATTGGTTGGTAGCTTCTTTAGACTTATATATATATATATATATATATATATATATATATATATATATATATATATATATATATATATATATATATATATATATATATATATATATATATATATATATATATATATATATATATATATATTGGAATTGGGAATATTTGAGCAAAGCCAAGTAACAGCACGGCACGTCCCCGGTTAGCGGACTGAGAAGCAACTATAAAAAAAGTTTTGGGTTCATTTAAAATGAGAAAGTTTAAGATCAATATGTTATGATTGTTTACATTATTTATTTATATTGACACTCTCAATGACTAAGGCCATTCGTTGGTCAGTCTGTGTCTAAATTTATGACAAGAAACACCGTCATTTGTATCGTTACATAATCTTCTAGACTTGTATATTATTATTTTTTGTTTATGCTGTATCGTCATGTTTGTCGATCCGATACTAAATAAGTGTACTGGTTTAGCATCATTTTTAGACTCTTTATATAATATTTTTAACTGCCTGTATTGTGTATTTACACGATCCCAGTGGACTTATATTATTCCATCTCCCAATGAAAAAAATATTATTCCATCTCCCAATGAAGAATATCTTAAACATTTAGAGTTAAACGCCACTGATGAGTCTTAAGTAGACGAAACGCGCGTCTGGCGTAAAGAATTTGTCACCTTGATAATTTTGTTACATCTTGTTGGAATATTTGAGCAAAGCCAAGTAACAGCACGGCACGTCCCCGGTTAGCGGACTGAGAAGCAACTATAAAAAAAGTTTTGGGTTCATTTAAAATGAGAAAGTTTAAGATCAATATGTTATGATTGTTTACGTTATTTATTTATATTGACACTCTCAATGACTAAGGCCATTCGTTGGTCAGTCTGTGTCTAAATTTATGACAAGAAACACCGTCATTTGTATCGTTGCATAATCTTCTAGACTTGTATATTATTATTTTTTGTTTATGCTGTATCGTCATGTTTGTCGATCCGATACTAAATAAGTGTACTGGTTTAGCAGCATTTTTAGACTCTTTATATAATATTTTGAACTGCCTGTATTGTGTATTTACACGATCCCAGTGGACTTATATTATTCCATCTCCCAATGAAAAAAATATTATTCCATCTCCCAATGAAGAATATCTTAAACATTTAGAGTTAAACGCCACTGATTAGTCTTAAGTAGACGAAACGCGCGTCTGGCGTAAAGAATTTGTCACCTTGATTATTTGAGCAAAGCCAAGTAACAGCACGGCACGTCCCCGGTTAGCGGACTGAGAAGCAACTATAAAAAAAGTTTTGTGTTCATTTAAAATGAGAAAGTTTAAGATCAATATGTTATGATTGTTTACGTTATTTATTTATATTGACACTCTCAATAACTAAGGCCATTCGTTGGTCAGTCTGTGTCTAAATTTATGACAAGAAATACCGTCATTTGTATCGTTGCATAATCTTCTAGACTTGAATATTATTATTTTTTGTTAATGCTGTATCGTCATGTTTGTCGATCCTATACTAAATAAGTGTACTGGTTTAGCAGCATTCTTTTAGACTCTATATATATATATAGTCGTCCTCTCTAAAACCATAGAAGTTTTGACAAGTCATTTTAAAAGTATTATAGAATAGCTGCCATTCTCAGTAGTTTGTTCATAGAGAAGGGAAAATGATGGAGGGGTCTCGGTAGCCGAGTGGTTAAGGTAGTTCGTCAACTTATAATCCCGTGGTCTGTCAACACTGAGGTTGCGGGTTCGAGTCTCACTGCGCGTATGGTGTACTTGACTAGAATCTTAATTGCTGTAATTTTATAATCAAATATTGTGGAATGTTAGCAAAAAGAAAAATTAATTATATTCAGTTTTTGTAATTGGAGAACTACGTCAAATAAAAGAACAACTACAAAATATTAAACAAGGTAAAGGCGAACATTATTACTTATTTTTAAGGTAGTTTGCCTAGTATTGATCACGTGGTCTGTCAACACTGACGTTGCGGGTTAGAGTCTCACTGCGGGCATGATGCACTCGACACCAATCGTAATTGACAAGGATTGCTAGTTTTCCTACCGAAGGTCCGGGTTTTCTCCGAGTACTCCAGCTTCCTCCCTCAATAAAAACTGGACGCCATGATATAGCTGGAAAATTGCTGAAAAGGGCGTTAAACGTCATTCAAACAACCAAACATATGATGGAGAAATTTGAAATTTATCTCCTACTGAAAGGACTTGTACTAAAGTTCACCGTGTCTAAAATTCTGTTTATTGCGTCGTAATGAAAACGTCTTACCGTGTTTGACCAAGCTTAATATGCTCATAACGTAAATCCAGAAAATGTGCAAATTACGTTTAATACCTTTTTATGATGATTTTCTTCAGTAAATTTTGACCTAAATTAAAACGGAAGTGTAAGATAGGAGGAGGCAATTGTTATTAGATACTTTTTCGGCAGTTGCATTTGCAGTTGAGGCGGGAAAAGTTGTAGTTTGTCGAAATACAAATGTAACGTCACGAAAACATACAAACTCTTGTAAACAACCAAAGGCCCCTTTAGAATCAAAAATGGCTGACTTACAAAGTAAATATTTCGGAGCAATAGTCAAGGACAATTTGTGACATGTAAACAACAGAGGCATACTATGAAATATTGAAGTGTTATTGTGGAAAATTTGTTTCTATTGAAGTTTGTACAACAAAGTTACATTATCGAATAATAAAATATGCACGCAAAAAAACAGACGGTACGGATGGGGTTAACGTTTAGTCAACTGTAGACTGCAACAGTGGTGTTAATAAAGATAATTGTCAGTGAATGCCTTGTATGATTTTATTTTAATTTTATTATAGGAAAAGGCCGGAAGGTGTCTATGATTTACCAGTAGTGGTAGCGCAAATTGATGACCATGCCTATTTTTCTGTTTTGCGGCCAACTTATAACAATATCCGACATCAGGAAATTCCTAGGGAAGGAATGTATGAAACAGTCAACTGAATTCTGTTTACAAAAACGTTCTCACGATACAACTTGGGACCTGGCTAAAAATTTAAGTAAATTAAGAATACAGATTTAATAAAGCCACTAGTCTCTTAACGTGAACAGAATAATGTGTATATGCATATGATCCTTTTTTAACTGCTTGTGCTTTGAGAAATAAAAGGAGGGGAAAAGTTTTGTTTTATCCCTCAGGATGTATGTAGACACAGGTGGTATATAATATGCGATTAACAGACATGTTGTTTAAAAGCATTAATGTTAATAACAAACCAGCTTGTCTGAATCCCAGCTTAATAAGGTCAGTCTTTTTTCCTTTTTTCTATGTGTTGATTCAACCACTTTGCATAGATAGGTTTAAGGACGGAGGATTTTAGGTCAATAATTCTAATATGATTTGAATATTTAGAAATATGTTTATTTAACTGGTCGAGAATATTTCCGGTAGAGGTTTCTGACAGAATTTATTTTTTGAAAAATGAAGTTGACTACATTTATTTTTTTTTTGGATAAATTACGTTGACTACATTAATTTTTTTAGGATAAATTACGTTGACTAAACTATTTTTAGCGTAACTAATGTATACAAAGATAGCGGCTTTCAATATCGACGGCGATCAACTTACGTTATTTGTTTGATGGATTTTCAATTATGATTTCATAAATTTAAAACTTTTCTTGTGTTCAATAAAGACAAAAAGTCATAGATTGCAGTTAAAAGTGTTTTTTTTTTAATCAGAAGATGGTTTATGTAATAATGGTACGTAAACATCAACAAAATAGTCATACGTTCGGTCAATCCAGCTACCAAATACACAAAAAAATATGAAATTGAGAATAACTTAGACAAATTTATTTCTTAATGCAATTTTAAGGATTATAAGGATTAAACACCTTTTTCAGTGGATTTATCGGTATATCAACAAGACCAACTCACTCTCAAACAAATGTATGTTTCGTCATTTATAAACATATTGTGAGTGAGTTTGTCTTGTTGATATACCAATACATCCATTGAAAACTGTGTTAAATCCTATTATTGCTACATTTCCACTGTCCATCATCTTCCTGTTCATGACCTGCTGAGTTTAACAGTACATTCCTGCTGGGACAAAGAGTGGAATGCCATTTGCTTTGAGTATGTTTAGAAGTTTTCTCCACATTAGGCTTTATACACGTCGAATATGACTATATTCTTCTGAATTAGCTTATATAGTGGTAGAGATTCCCGTATGTCCTCAACGTATGGAATGATGAATCTGTTGTGTACTGAATCATCGACTCCTTATTACTACAATGAGATTCGGTGTAGGTCACATCACAGTTCTTTTGAGAATTTAACTCCTTTTGGTAAACACTTGTCTGTTTTACCGGCATATATGACTTATACCGACAATAAAGTTCCAGCAAAATTGTAATGTGGCGTTTATCGTCCAGGCCTGCTGTAGAAATTTGCTGTGTTCCCTCTTTCAACCACCTGGTACTAATTGAAATCCGATGTGGTCACAGTTAATAATTAATGAATCTGGAACATTATTATAATTGGTTACTTTTGCAATCTTTTCGGTGTATGTTTGACTGATGTCGCCGAATCCTCTGGTAGGTTGCCTTTGGTCCTCTTTCTCTTCACAAATCCCATAAGTCTAAGAATGGACTTGGCAAAAGCTTTGATGACTGTGATATGACCTCCATTGTTTCAAACGATGCCTAACGAACTTTGTCACAATAGCCTCGGCCGCTGCAATCATTATTGGACCATTTATGACGGCACCTTTTTATTCAAGTCTTAGAGATTAGAAACGTCTAAACCACCTGGAAAGACATAAAAATATTGTAAGGCTTAGGAAAAAATATCAAAATATTTTATTTTTTACGTGAAACATGAACTTGACCCCTTAAACGACTGACTGTAAACCACTTTTTAAATTGCAATAAAATCACCTCATGCCACTTTTTGTGAAAAACCTGTTTACTGTGTGCGACATAGGTTAAGAGTTGTTGACACATTCTCGCGTAATCAAATACATGTACCAGGGAGGGGCAGTGGGTACAATTTATATCTTATATTAATCAAAATATTAGAACATTCAAATTATTTAATGAAAATTGAAAGTGGAATGGAGAGTATACACCTTTTCTCTTTATCATGAAGTCTCTGATGCTGTGGACAGTTGAATCCGAACCTTTACGGCCAACGTCATATGTAAATTTTCTTGATGCCCTAGCCACACTGTTGTCCTTTGCATATCTGGCAATCTTATAATATGAAAGTTCTTTCACAGTAGTTAGAATATATGGCATTCTTTACAGAATATTGTAAACAGTTCATGACAGCGCTGTGAAGTCCCATGAGCGCGTGGTACATTTGGATGACTAGGCAATGTTTTTGCAAAACAAGTTATAGATTGGAGACATGTCTAAAATAAAAAAAATTGTAAAATCCATTATCAGGCAGGACAATTGCTTAGAAACCATTGGTTTTGATAAGATGTTTATTTGACGTGCAAACCTGGGTTATATACTATGTGAAGACGGGTTGAGTGAAGGTTGGAGGTCGGCGAAAACTCTAACTTATTTTTTGTAATAAACTACTTCTATAGCTTTCAGTTGTGATCTCTAAAACTTCACAATGGTTACAAATCCATTTAATTTGTGAACTTGCTATTATAAAGTTGTTGATGATTTTTGTGCAATTTTCTCTTACTTTAGGCAAATTTTACCGAACATGATAACTATGTTATAAACTCCTCTTTTTGCAATCAGATCTCAGAAACCTAAAAAATTATTGTTTGATCATATCATTTTGCTATTGCCTTCACAGAAACTGCAAAGAAGGGTGTCCCTTTGAGCGTTATAAACTCCTATTGTATCGTTGAACCGAGATCACTAAATTTCTTAGGGAGTCTTGTTTCATTTTTCCAGACATAGTATAGTCATTTTACAGGAAATTTTAAAGATTTCTATATAGGGTAAAATATTTTATTCATTCCTAGTACAGAAGAATTATAATATCGACCGTAGAAAAGGCAGTAAAATAGAACAAACATAACAAGAGTATCAAGTTCGGTTACCAAATGCCTAATTTTAGGAAATCTAAAATATGTCTATCCTAAGTATGCTCGCTTTTCAATCTAAGGTGTATATTAAACAATCAGTTTTGCATTCCAATTTTACAAGTTGTTGCACCACTTGCTGCTTGAACCAATATCCGACGAGGCGGACATAACAGTTTCTACAGTCCATCACTTAAAACAATTAGATTTCTGAAAATACGACATAGATTTACAACTATGTAATATATGCATGAAGAAAAAGCTGATGAAGGCAGGTACAATTCAAGAAAAGAAACAAACAAAATGAAGTAA